>NESQ01000231.1:0-150739 GCA_003070745.1 Tuber borchii
GACAGGGGATATACAAACCCTGAAGGAGAAACACCTATCGAAACGAGAAGGACTATTATAGCCAAAAGAGCAATTCTGGGGAGAAGGAGCAATCGAGGAGATACAACTAACAGAGTTCTACGACAAGGATGAAGGGTCGATACATGAAGCATCAAAGATGGACGAAGAAATCCAAACAATCAAACAAGGTCTGGAAACAGGAGAGAATGAGTTGAAAGGAGTAGCATTAGGGCTATGCCAATAGAAGGACGGATACCTATGGTACCAAGGAAAATATGGGTCCCCAAGGATGAAGGGATAAGAACGACTCTTATCTCCAAACACCACGACCAGCCACAAGCAGGACACAGGGGGACGGCAAAAACTACCAAAGTTATCGGAAGGCGATACTATTAGTCAAAGATAAGGGAAACTATCAAAAAATATGTCAAAAACTGCGACACGTGTCAAATGACCAAAGTCGTACGACACTCACCATATGGAGTCCTACAATCGAATGAAGCACCAGACAGACCTTGAAAATCGCTTGCAATGAATTTTATCACAGACCTTCCAAAATCTGAAAGATATGATACCATACTAGTTGTCATCGACCGCATAACCAAAATGAGTTATTTTATTCCCTGCAAGAAGAATCTGGACTCACGGCAGTTCACAAACCTGTTTTTGAGAGAGATAGTCAGGCTACACAGGCTACCACGAGATATTATCACTGGTAGAGGAACACTATTCACATCTGATGTATGGAAAAAGAGGACGGAAGAACTTGGAATCGAACGAAGACTGAGCACGGCATTTCACCCTCAAACGGATAGGCAAACAGAAAGAACGAATGCGATACTGGAACAATATCTATGAGCATATATCAACTACCAAGAGGATGTTTGGTACGGATATCGGCCGCTGGCAGAGTTTGCATACATTAACCGTTATCAAGAGAGGGATCAAGAACACATCATTCTTCGCAAACTACGGAATCAACCCCGAATTCGAGATGATAGGACATCTCATCCAAGGAAATCAAAAGAAACTAGAAGAAATAACTCAACTACATGAGTCATTAAGAAACGACATGGTTGCAGCACACTTACGAGAGAAAGATTACTACGATCAACATAGAAAACCTGATCTGAACTTACAATTAGGGGATAGGGTATCATTACTACCACGAAATATCAAGACCATGAGACTCTCAAAGAAACTGGATTACAAGAAAATGTGACCATTCAAAATCTTGACAAAAGTTGGAACGAGAACTTATAAATTGGACCTACCAGAGTAGAGCTAAACAAAAGACAGAGAAAGGGGATTGAAATGGCAAAATGCAATGGACTATTCTGGACCGCATGCTATGATGATGGGTGCTTCGTGCACCTAAGCGAGAAATAAGGACAAGGGTGGTACCCACAAGAACCAAAAAGGAAAGGACGACCCTCAAATGAAAAACATGGAAAGAAACAGTAGGAGGACTGTTTCTGGAATAACTGCCAGCTCCACATGAAGGAGAAGAGTAGAACCGGATATTACCGCAAGAAAGGCGGAATAAACGAAGGCCTCACTAAGAAGGACGAAAA
This sequence comes from Tuber borchii, assembly GCA_003070745.1. Taxonomy (NCBI): domain Eukaryota; kingdom Fungi; phylum Ascomycota; class Pezizomycetes; order Pezizales; family Tuberaceae; genus Tuber; species Tuber borchii. The sequence goes on from NESQ01000231.1 coordinate 1,575, forward strand.
AACGAAGAAAGTAAGAGAAACAATGAGGATACGACTGGCAGAAGAGGGGGGCGAAAATTCCGAGACAACAACTGTCCTGGAAAGAGAGAGCCTAGAATGGCAATTCGGAGAGTTGTTAGATGAACAAGACAGACTACAGGAACGGCTCAAGGACCAACGAGCGTTGATCGAGGATCAACAAGGGAAAACTTCGGAACAACAACGAGCCCTAGAAGGGGGCAACTCACCCTCGAAGTGGTACAACAATAATGGAGAGACTCCGAAGACATTATTCGGAGAATGCGATGGGAGGCGAGATGTTTGGGGAGTCGAGTAATGGACTTGGGGCTTTGAGCATGGTGGGACCGATGCTAAGGAGAGAGTGAGCTAATATCACAGAGGGTGACTAGCGAAAGAGGTTTTCACATAATTCACACTTGTGAATTATAGGGTTGAGTATTTCACATGACCACAGGGTAGCGTGTCATTCTTTTGTTATCATTGGTTTATTCTGTTGACATGACTCATGAATTGTGGTCATATGATTATGACTTTCGCACATGATTCATAGTTATGAGTCATGGGTTTCATGCATGTGATGCAAGTTGCGCACATGATAAGTTTATTGTGTGTGAATTGGTTAATTGAGTATTGCGCAGTGACTTATAGGAGTCCGCTGATGGATTTCACACTATGAATCACGATGAGTCATGGGGGCAGGTCACGTGAAGGATGAGTCATGGGTAGTGGAAAGAATGGGTATAAAAAGAGGACCCTTATAGCCTCTTGGTTGATTCAAGCTTCTCGCCCTCTACTTGCCCCCCCCTACATTTTGATACTCTTCAACAAACCTGTTTTGCTTCCGGGACACACGCCTGCACCCACCCGCCCCTCTCCGTCACATGTCGGGAATACCCCCCATCCCCCCAGGCAACCAAGAATTAGCAGCTGCCATCTCGCGAGCCTCTACTCCACGGAATATCCAAATCCCCCATCCCTCTCCCCAGTTCCCAGGCCATCCCCCCCTCTAGCCTTCCTCGCAGAAGTTTTCAGGCAAACGAGGAATGACCTACACCTACCCCCCAATTTGGTCACAGACCTTTCCGATTCCAGTCGGCAATCCATCACCCCAGGCGAAGGATCCATCCTCTCCATCCTCTGTTCAACAGTTTCTTGCATCGTAGCCATCACCATCCAACTCGAAACTATTACGAAACAACTCGACGATTTCAGGAATGAGAACGGCGAACTCCGTACACAGGTCCACGACCTTTCCTCCCACGTTACAAATGCTTCCGTGACCCCAGAAGACCTCACCCCGATCACCCCGGCCCTACATGACCTGTCACATAGGGTGTCGGCCCCCACCCCTGGCCCCCCCGCTCGCCCCCCGGCCCTGGCTAAAAACAACCAGCCCCCACACCCAACCACTCGCGCCATCCCACAAGGTCCCACCCTCCAGCAAAAAGCCCTATACCCTCACCCCCACCCCGTCACCCTGCCCCCATGGACCCATCGGTCCATTGCCCTTACTATGATATATAGCTTGGCAAAATGTTCGGTAATCTCGAGCTTTACGCTAAGGCCTTGCCCCACTCCTAGGAAGTGGAGCAATTCCGCGCCGGAGAATACGACCTGTCTGCTTTCACAGACGCCACCCTGAACCCTGATTATAAACGCATGAACCAACCATCCTACGCCCAGGCGGCCGGCTCAGGCGGTAAGAGCGGAAGCAAAAAACCCAAACGAGCTAAAGCAACAGAGGTTGTGAGCAACGAGGACAAGTCCATAAGGACTTCTGCCCCCCCCCTTCCCTTTGCTTCAAGACATTTCTACGCACCACGCTCTTCTCCTGCCCTCCATGCCCTCTCAAGACGTATCGCCCGCCCCCTCTCTAACATCGTCGCCGACACCCTCACCGACTCAAACTGCCTCCTCCTTAAAGGTTTCTTTGCCAAGGTCAACGACCGAGGCGCAGTCTCGCTAACCTGCACCAACCCGCACACGCCCGCTTCTTCCAATGCCCCCTACTTTGACGTACTCACAAGACGCCTCAACCAGGCATTCCGAACAGGAAACAACCCCTGGCTTCCCTTTTGCCTCGCCCCAACCGCTATACAGCTGGTCATATACAGCATCCCTACCGATAAGATGCCTGAAGACGACGAACAGCTCTTTCCCCATCTCAAAAAATCTATTGGTTTCGCGAAAGCGATCCAGATCAAGTCGGTCAGGTACCTTAACCCTGACCGAGCTACTCGAACCGCCAAGGAAGCGCTTTCGGTGGTTGGCTCCGTTGACCCCAGCGACGTTCCAGCCCTCACCCCCTCTATCTTCCTCTACTCCGACTGCCGCAAGGTGGAGAAAGCCATCTCTGCCAACCACTACACGCAATGCACTAACTGCTGCCGTTTCGGCCATGCCGCCGCCCGTTACAAACAGAATCACCCATCCTGTCCCCTGTGTGCGCTTCATCATACCAAGGCCGCCCAAAGATGCCAAGACCCCACTTGCCCCAAAGGGGGCAATCACAAACCTGTCGCCAATTGCTGCCCCACCTCTCTCCCCCACTACGCCAACTGTGGAAATGACTACACTGCCTACTCTAAGGATTGCAAGGCCCGCCCCATCGCCCCTGCCCGCCGAGGGCCCCCTCCGGAGTTAATCGGCTCCTCCTTATCCTCGGACAGTCAAGAATCCATGGATGTGGAAGAAGATGGCGACCCAGCACCCACTACTCCCCAGGCCCATCCAACCCCCAATCTCGACCCTGCCACCCCCCGCCCTCTAACAGCTGTCCAAGCACCGCCTACAGGTGCAGCGGGCCCTGCTCCCTCAGGCCCCCCCGCGCCCTCTATTACTCCAGTTACCCGTCGGGGTCGTCCCCGTGATGATTAACACCGAATCCTTTAACAGAACTGAGGGGCCAGCCCCCCCACCTACGGTCACACTCATTCAACACAACAGCCTGGGAAGCTGGGATGTGTTTCTTTCCTTATTTTCGTCGTTTTCAACGTGCCATCCTCCACAATTGGTCTTTTTACAAGACCCTCCATCCTCCAAAGGCTTTCTGCCTTCTTTCAACGGTTACAAGTCGTTCAACCCCCCCTCGCCCCACCCCAAGGTGGCGTGTTATATTTCCATGGAATTTTTAAAGTTCAACTCCATACTCCCATTTCTCACGCCGGATGTGAACGACTTCATGCACATTGACATACACACCCCTTCAGGCTGCTTTGGCACCAAGTTTCCTTACTTTCCCCTGGCAAATATTTATTCTCGCTCCAGGTACCCTCAGCCTCACACAGTCAAACCTGACCAAATTTTTTGTTCCCTTGACGTCCCCTACCTGGTGCTGGGTTATTTCAACATCCAGAGCCCCCGCACAGACCCCCTTCGCCTCCCCTCTTCTCAGGAAGCCTCCATTGCCGACCCCTACTTTGATAGAGCCGATGACCTCGGCTTTGTTTGCATCAACACACCCAGGCAATATACCCGCTACCCCCTTTCTGGCACCCATAGGCCCAGCGTCATTGACCTGGCCTTCGCTAACCCTTCCATGACCCCCTTCGTACACGATTGGAACACCTCCTCCCTACCATCTTCCAGCTCGGACCACGTCCCCATCTCTATCTCTCTCTCATCTCCCCTTCGACAGGTCCCACCCCCCTAAGCCAAATGGGACCACTTGGATTGGACAGCTCTGGAAGAACGCCTCAAAGCATTCCGTGTCCCTCCTCCCCCCCCCACACTTCCCCCCAGCTATTTGATTCCTGGTCTTCAGCATCCCTTTCCTGCCTAACCTCCGCCCTCAGAACGGCGGCCCCCACATCACGCCCCTCCGCCAAGTCTAAGCCATGGTGGACCCCCCTCCCCACTACCCTCTGCAAAGAATACAACAAAGCCACAAGAAAGGCTAAAAACCTCCAAACAACTCAAGCTAGGGAAACGGCCAGACTCTCCAGAAATGGGTACTTTAAGGCCATCAAGCATGCCAAGACATCATATTGGGCCGATTTTCTGGCCAAAACCACCCCCAACAATATATGGACAGCCAAGGAGATAGTGTCCCCCAGATAGGCAACCCGCTTCCCCTCCCTCCCAGACGCAAACGACCCCACCTCCATCAATAATGCCCTCCTTGCCCATTTTTTTCCGCCAAGGGCAGAGCCCTCACCCAGAGGAAGGCTCTCCCCCATACCCGATGCTGCCCCCCTCACCCTGGAAGAAATTTCCCTGGCCCTTACCAAAGCCTCACCCTCCTCGACCCCCGGCCCGGATGAAATCCCCTACTCTGTTTGGAAGAACGTCCACATAGGTTGCCCTGACATCCTCCTAGACCTCCTAGGCCCCCTGCTGACGTATGGGTACCACCTCCCCTCACTAAAAATAGCCAACAGGGTCGTCCTGGATAAACCTGGAAAGGCCTCCTACGACTCCCCGGCATCTTTTCGCATCATAGTACTGCTAAAAACCGTCTCCCAGATCCAGAAAGGATTGTGGCGGCCCACCTGTTTTCCCTGGCCAAGTCATCTGGCCTGCTTCACCCCAACCAGTGTGGATCGGTCCCAGGCCTAGGCACTTTTGACACCTGCGCCACCCTAGTCCATGAGGTCAAAACCTGTGAACGCACCCACCGCATGATGTCCTCCCTCTTCCTCAACATCAAAGCCGGCTTTGACAACGTCGAGGCACTAACTCTCCGCAAACGCCTCCTAGACAAAAATACCCCCAGATACATGGTCGACTGGGTCTCCTCCTTCCTCATGGAACGGAAGTGCACACTTATATACCAAGGCGCCCCCAAAACCCCATCCCCCGTCACGGTTTGAACCCCGCAAGGATCCCCTATTTCTCCCCTATTATTTCTTAGATACGTGGCACCCCTCCACGCCGACATAAAAGGAGGTCTCATGCTCTCCTACGTTGACGACTTTGCCCTCACAGTCTCCTCCCCCTCCTACCGGTCCAATGTGCGCTGCCTACAAAGTTTGTTCATATCCCTCTCCCAACGCGCTGCAGCTCTGGGCGTTTCCTTCTACATCCCGAAAACGGAACTTATCCACTGGCGTACCCCAAGTCAAAGGGGTACCACCAAGTCCAATCAATCTGTCCCCCTTAACGAAGAGATCTTCCGCCCCTCTGAAGTAGTGAGGTGGCTCGGCTACAAGTTTTCCACTCCCATGAACTCCATCCACCACTTTGAGAGACTGCTGGCCATGGCCAACGCTGCCTTCACCTTTTAGAGAAGAGTCGCCTCGCCCGGGGGGGGAGTCTGTCCGTTTCTCACTCACCGCCTCGCCATGGGGCTTATCCTCCCAATCCTCACCTATGGGGCAGATCTATTCGTCCCAAATACCCGCTCAACCATCCGCATAAATTCCTTTTGGCACAGAGTCCAAAGATAGACCAACAATCGCTTCTTCGCCACCCCCATTCCCATATTGTCCAGGGAGACATGCCTCCCCCCTCTCGGCCCTTACTGCAGACACAAGAGACGTACCGCGGCTCTCAGGCTCTGTTGCTCACCCACTCCACTCAACCCCGCGGCAGCCCGCCTTCCCCCCACGTTCCCCTCCCTCTCTAGCTTCAGGGCCCCCGACTCTTGCCGACCGCTTGCAAACAGGGCAGCCCCGATGTACTGCCCCCTCAACTGGAAAACTCCAGTGCCCTCCCCGCCCACAAGGAGACAACTCCCAATCGGCAACCTTGCTCATATAGCCTTCCCCCTTGCACACGGCGTTGTACGGTTCCCCTAGATTGGACGAACCGCCCCCCCCACAACAGAAGACATCCCACCCCCGACCCTCATGGCTCGAACCTACGCCATCCTTTAGGAAAGATCCTGAACACTTTTACTGCAGGACTGGGAAGAGACCCTCCCAGCGCCTCCCTACTACAATTACCTCACCTCCACGACCCCACATCCTTTCATGGGGCTCGACAAGTTCGCCGCCAGTGGCATGCATCAAATGCACTCTGGCAAGAGCTACCTTCAGGCCCACCCTACCTGACGCGATGACTCAGACCGTCCGTCCACTTGCCCCGGTGTCAAGAAGTCCCAGAGACCTTCGAACACGCCGTCCTACGCTGCCCGGCCAGAGCTGAAGCCAGACACTGCCATCTAAGTGCGGTCGAAAGCCTCTCGCCCGAGAGCCCAATTTGGAACCACCCGCCCTCTCTCTCACCCCTCCGGCGCTTTATCCTAGACACTCAAACTGGGTACCCGCCCATCGACGCCCCCCCCCCCTTAGAAAACCACCCTACCCTCTGTCCCCCTGCCCACGCATAATGCCTCCCACCCCCCACCCTACGACCTACATGTTGCTAGTTGTAATTTTCTTTTGTAAAATTCATGGACTGCGAAGTATGTTGGATTTTCCCTATATTTTTATATTTTTGACAGATGAGGCCAGCGGTTTTTGGCTTCCCTACTTAGTACTATCAGTGTGCGAGAAATGGTTTCTTTTGTTATTTGTTTTGCTTTATAGGTTTGGTTTTTTCCATAGCCACCGCTACATGAAGCTTTTTGTACCTTAAAAACAATAAACGCATGATATAAAAAAAAAAGAAAAAAAAAAGCCTCTTGGTTAATTTTGAGGTGCTCATCAGGCACCTCAACCAAGCCTATCCAACAGGAGACAACCCCTGGCTCCTTTTCTGCCTGGCCCCAACCGCTATACAGTTGGTCAGACACAGCATCCCCACCAATGCGATGCCCGAAGACTACGAGCAACTCTTCCCTAATCTCAAAAAATCTATTGGTTTCGCGAAAGCGAGCCAGATCAAGTCAGCCAGGTACCTTACCCTGACCGAGCTACTCGAACCGCCAAGGAAGCGCTTTCAGTGGTTATCTCCGTTGACCCCAACGACGTTCCAGCCCTCACCCCTTCTATATTCTTCTACTCCAACCGCCTCAAAGTGGAAAAAGCAATCTCTGCCAACCGCTACACCCACCCGCTGTAAACAGAACCACCCGTCCTGCCCCCTGTGTGCCCTTCATCACACCAAGGCCGCTCACAGATGCCAGAACCCCACATGCCCTCAGGGCGGCAACGACAGGCCCTTGGCCAACTCCTGCCCCACTGCTCCCCCCCACTGTGCCAACTGTGGGGATGACCACACTGCCTACTACAAGGACTGCAAAGCCCGCCCCATCCCCCCCCCTTGACCAGAAGCCCCGCCGGAGTCAGTTGGCTCCTCCTCATCCTCGGACAGTCAAGAGTCCATGGATGTGGAAGAAGATGGCATGCCAGCACCCACTACTCCCCCAGCACGTCCAGCCCCAAATATGGAACCTGCCACCCCCCGCCCCCTAACTGCCGTTCCTCCGCCCTCAACAGGCACGGCAGGGCCTGCTCCATCAAGCCCCCCCACGCCCCCCTCTACTCCAGCTAACTGTCGGGGTCGTCCCCGCCATGATTAATACACATCGTTTCGACGCCACGAAGGGGCTGGCCCCTCCGACCACCATCACACTCATTCAACACAACTGCCTGGGAAGCTAGGATATGGTTCACTCCCGTTTTTCGTCGTTTTCAACATGCCACCTGCCACAAATTGTTTTTCTACAAGACCCCCCAGCCTCAAAAGGCTTCCTGCCCTCCTTTAATGGTAACAAGTCATTCTCCCCACCCTTGCCACTCCCCAAGGGGGCCTGTTATTTTTCTTTGGAATTTGTAAAATCCCATATTATTCTTCCAGGGTTCACGCCAGACGCAAACGACTACATGCATAGCGATATCCATACCCCCCTAGGGTGTTTCGGTACCAAACACACCTACTTTTGCTTAACAAACATCGACTCTCACTCCAGGTATCCCCAACCCCACAAGGTCCGTCCAGACCAAAATTTCACCTCCCTAGACGTCCCCTACCTGGTAGTAGGAGACTTCAACATCCACAGCCCCCGCACGGACCCCCTCCGCCTCCCCTCCACATAGGAGCCCTCAATTGCCGACCCATACTTCGACAGGGCCAATGACCTCAGCTTCGCCTGCATCAACACGCCTGGGGTATACACACATTACCCCCTCTCCGGCCCCCACTGGCCCAGCGTCATTAACCTGGCCTTCACCAGCCCCCTCATGATCCCATTTGCTTACGACTGGAATACCTCCTCCCTATCCTCTATGGGCTCAGACCATGTCCCCATCGGCATCTCTCTATCACCCCCCCTCCATCGGATTCCGCCCCCACAACCCAAATGGGACGATTTGAACTGAACGGACTTGGAAGACCAGCTCAAAACGTTCCAGGTCCCACCACCTCCCCCTCACCCGTCGCCCCAACAATTTGACTCCTGGTTCTCATCTTCCCTCTCCTGTCTCACCTCCACCCTCAGACCTGCAGCCCCCATCTCGCGCCCATCCGACAGGTTCAAACCCTGGTGGACCCCCCTTCTAACCACCCTCCCAAAGGAGTACAACAAAGCAACAAGAAAGGCCAAAGGTCTCCAGACACGGCGGGCGAGGGATACCGCCAGGCTATCAAGGAACGAGTACTTGAAAGCCATCAAACGTGCCAAGGCTGCCTACTGGGCCAACCTTCTCGCCAGAACCACCCCAGACAATATATGGACAGCCAAAAAGCTGGTTGCCCCATGTCAGGCAACCCCTTTCCCCTTTCTGCTGAACGCACACGACCCCACTTCCATCAACGACGCTCTCCTCGCCTACTTGTTTCCAACAAGGGCAGAGCCCCCCCCCAGGGGCAGGCTCTCCCCCATACCGGACACGCCTCCCCTCACCCTGGAGGAAATCTCCCTGGCCCTGGCCACATCCTCCCCCTTCTCGGCTCCCGGCGCGGACGAAATCCCCTACTCTGTATGGAAGAACGTCTACAGACGGAACTCTGACATCCTCCTAGACCTTTAAACCCCCTGCTAATCTTTGGCAACCACGCCCCCTCGCTAAAGGTGGCCAACGGCGTCATCCTAGACAAACCTGGAAAAGCCTCCTACAACTTCCCAACCTCCTTTCACATGATAGTACTACTAAAAACCGTATCCAAGATCCAGGAAAGGATCATGGCAGCCCGCCTCCTCTCCCTTGCCAAGTCTTCTGGTCTCCTCCACCCCAACCAGTGTGGATCCGTCCCTGGCCTAGGCACCTTCGACGCCTGCGCCACGCTCGTCCACGAAGTCAAGACCCTCCAACGCACCCACCGAATGGTATCCTCCCTCTTCCTTGACATCAAAGCTGGCTTTGACAACGTCGATCCAGTTACATTCCGCAAACGCCTTCTAGACAAGAACACCCCCAGATACATGGTTGACTTGGTCTCCTCCTTCCTCACGGAACGGAAATGCACTCTGATCTATTAGGGCTCCCCCAGGACCCCAGCCTCAGTCACGGTATGGACCCCGCAAGGGTCACGCATCTCCCCCCTACACTTCCTCATATACGTTGCGCCCCTCCAGATCGACATCGAAGGGGGCCTAATGCTCTCGTATGTCGACGACTTCGCCCTCACAGTTTCCTCCCTCTCCTACCGGTCCAATGTCCGCTGCCTACAAAGGCTGTTCTCATTCCTCTCCCAACGCGCTGCCGCCCTAGGGGTCTCCTTCTCCATTCTAAAAACAGAACTCGTCCATTGGCGCACCCCTAGTCAGAGGGGCACCATCAGATCCAACCCCCCCGTCACCCTCAATGACCAAATCTTCCACTACTCCCAAGTGGTGAGGTGGCTCGGCTACTGGTTTTCCCCCCCCTTAAAGTCCATTCAGCACTTCGAGAGGCGCCTAGCTCTTGCCAATGCCGCCTTCAACTTTCTTAAAAAGGTCGCTTCACCGGGTGCGGGAGTCCCTCCTTTTCTCACACATCGCCTCGCCATGGGACTCATCATCCCGATCCTCACTTACGGGTGCACTTCCTGGTCCCAAATACACAGTCAATCACCCGCATGAACTCCTTTTGGCATAGGGTCCAGAGATGGACCACCAACTGCTTCTTCTCCACACTCATCCCCATACTATCCAGGGAATCCTGCCTTCCCCCCCTCGGCCCGTACTGCAGGTACATGAGGCGCATCGCTGCATTCAGGGTCTGCTGTTCGCCCTCCTACTCGAACCCGGCCGCTGCGCGCCTCCCCCCCTGCTTCCCCTCCTTGTCAAACTTCAGAGCCCCCGACACCTGCCAGCCATTGGCTGCTGGCGCTGCACCCATGTACCAGCCCCTCAACTGGAGAACCCCAGGGCCCTCCCCTCCCACAAGGAGACACCTCCCCATCGACGAGTTCGCTCACATCGCCTTTCCCCTAGTGCAGGGGCTCACACACTTTCCACAGATTAGGAAAGCACCCCTCCCTGCAACAGTGGAATTCCCCCCCTCGGCCCTTATGGCCCAATCCTACGCCACCCTCAGGGAAAGATCCTGCGCCTTGCTCATACAAGACTGGAACGAGTGCCTCCCGGCCCCAACATATTACCCGTACCCTGCCTCCCTGTCCCCCCACCCCTTCATAGGGCTTGATAACTTTGCCGCTGGCTGCATACACCAGATGCGGTCTGGCAAAAGCTACCTCCTGGCCCACCACACCTGGCGTGATGATCCCGACTGCCCATCCACCTGCCCTCGGTGTTCAGAAGCCCCAGAAACCTTCGAGCACCCTATCCTCCTTTGCCCGGCCAGAGCTGATGCCAGACACCGCCATCTAAGTACAGTCGAAAGCCTCTCGCCCGAGAGCCCAATCTGGAACCTCCCCTCTGCCCTCTCAGCCCGTAGCCACTTTATTTTAGATACACTAACTGGGTTCCCTCCCAGTGAGGCCCCGGCCCCACCATAAGATCTCCCCTTGTTCTTTGATCCCGTTACACCTACAGCCCCCCTTTGTTTCACCCCACCCTACGATTCAGAGTTCGGCAGGTGTTGTTTTCCTCAGTGGGTTTATGACGAGCGAAGCTTGTTGGAATTTTCCCTATATTAGTTATGTTTTTGACAGACGAGGCCAGCAGTTTTTAGGCTTCCTTACTTAGAACTATCAGAGCGTGAGAAATGGTTTCTTTTGTTGTTTGTTTTTTGCTTTATAGGTTTTGTTTTTTCCATAGCCAGCACTGCATGAAGCTTTTGGTACCTTAAAACAATGAACGCATGATAAAAATAAAAAAAAGAGAAAAAAAAAAGGGCTTTTAGTTGATTCACGAACCATCTCCTCTACACACCCGACGATTGAAATCTCAACACAAGGAGAAATCATCGTCGGATCCATACTTTCTTCAACGCACTATCAGTGAGCTGCACCCGCCCCTATGATGGATTCGGACTTGGGCACCCATTTCCTAGAGCCTGTCCCCTCCTTCTCTTCGCTTTTGTTTCGCGTTCTTACTTAGCATTTGCATGGTTGGCAACACCCTGGCGTCTATGTTACAGACGGCTGGGATCACAGTTCGCAGTAAGGGCAAGCTTTTCACAAAGCCACCATTGATTTCTCTACTTTCTTGGATTACGTTTCACTCAAGGCAGCCTAGTCAGACACGCACACGTTTCCGATACTTCCTACGATACTTGGGTCTACCCCACCTCTCCTCCGCTTGGTTTCGTCCCGTGGCTCGGTTACAGCCAGACATCCTCTCATTAGCATGCACTTTTACTGCCAAACGGTACCACCCATCCCTGGCAGCGGGCTCGGTCGCAACCCTTGATTACGCTTGGTCATCGTATTGCACAGCCTCAGTGGAAGATGTCAACACCTTGGGCTATAGAGTAATGCAATGAATTTGCTTGGTTTTATCGTTTTCTGCCCCCTGTTCTGTGTTCTGTAGTGTTAGGCTAAAATTTCATGGTCGGGTTTCTGTAAGAGCACTCGGGATATAAACAGAGTTTCTTTTGTACTTTGTTTTAAGGGGGAGGAGTTTTCGTGTCCAGTTTTCCTGTTGTCTCTTGCCTGTCGTGTCAGTGATTTATTTCAGTTGTCTACTTAGCCGATAGGGGTTTTTTGTCTTCGGGCGGGATTGTGCGGTTGGTTCCATACCAGAGGGACTTGGGATGATAGTTTTTTCCGGTGGTCCAAGGTTGATTTCTTTGGGGTTTTTTCCTTACCTTAGCTTCCCGCTCCATGTAGCCTTTTGTACCCCGTAGTTGATAATCAAAAGCGCATTGTACAAAAAAAAAAAAGAAAAAAAAGCCTCTTGGTTGATTGGCAATACCTCCCCCCCCGGTTGACCCCCCACCTAGATGCTGTGGAAACCTGGTTTGACGGCGCCCTTAGTTCGGTAACCTCACTCTTAATCAGCCAAACCCCCCTCTCTCGTCCCACTAGAAGGTCCAAACCATGGTGGTCCATCCTGGTGTCCCTCCTCCACCGCGACTATCCCTCTGCTTCCCGCAAGGAAACAGCCTCTTACTCTCCACAGGATAGGGCGACGGCCTGGCTCTCCAAGCTGGGATATTTCAAGGCCATTAAAGGCGCGAAGAACCTCCACCGGCGGTCCCTTCTTGCCAACGCTACCCCCAGATCCATCTGGACGGTCAAAAAGTTTTCACTGGGCCGGCCTCTTTCCTCTTTTCCTTCCTTTCCCGACGCTGACACTCCCGCTGACATCAACTCCTCACTCTTAGCTCATGTCTTCCCGGCTCGAACGGCCCCCCGATTGCCGGCTAGGGTCTCCGAGTTTGAAGATGTCCCTACACTTACAGACGAGAAGGTTTCCTCAGCTCTCTCCAAATGGTTTCAGTTGTCCGCCCCAGGTCCAGACACCATCTCCTATTCTGTGTGGAAAGCCCTCCATAGGGCCCATCCTCACATCCTGACCTCCCTCCTGGCCCCGCTCCTGGTCTATTGCCATCACCCCACCTCCCTAAAGCGGGCCCATGGTGTGGTCCTGGACAAACCTGGAAAGGCCTCCTACGACTCCTGGACTTCCTTTCGCATCATTGTCCTGCTTGAAACCGTCACTAAGATCCTTGAAAGGATCATTGCATCCCGCCTCTCCGCAGTTGCCCGGTTTCAAGGGCTTCTGTCTTCTAATCAGTGTGGTTCTCTCCCTACCCTCTCCTCCTTCGATGCCTGCACGGCGATGGTCCATTCAGTCCGTACTCTGTAGAGGTCTCACAGGAAAGTTTCTTCTTTATTTTTGGATATCAAAGCCGGCTTCGACAAGGTCGACGCCTCCATTTTTTGTTCCCTACATCGTAGGAAGGGGGTTAATCTATATTTAATTTCTTGGGTTTTTTCCTTTTTAACTGATAGGAGATCTTGTTTGTTGTTTCAAGGTTCCCCCAAGAATTTTTCTCCTTTTACTGTTGGGACCCCTCAAGGGTCTCCGATTTCTACTTTGTTGTTTGTTATTTATGTTTCATGCTTACATGTTGAGATCCCGAAAGGAGTCATTTTGTCTTATGTTGATGATTTTTCTATAACGGTTGTTTCCCTCTCATATCGTACCAATGTCAGGTTGATTCAAAGGGCCTTCGGGGCCATGAAAGCCAAGGCGACTGTGGTTAACGTTGATTTTTCTATCCCCAAGTCGTAGCTTATCCACTGGCGCACTGTGCGGCAGAGGGACCAGTGGGATGATCCTACACCTCCTCCTATCGCCCTGGATGGCCAGGTGTTTTTTCCTGCCAAACAGCTCTGCTGGTTGGGCTACTGGTTTCTCCCGAACATTTCATCCGCCGCCCACTTCTCTTAGCCTCTTGCCCTTTCCCAGGCTGCCTTTGCGGCGGTCAGAAGGCTGTCTGGACATGGATCCGGAGTCTCCCCACACCTTTGCCACAAGCTGGCCTACTCTCTTATTTTTCCCATATTGTCTTATGGGGCTGACCTCTTCGTTCCCACTAAGGGACTTCTCCAGAAAATGGACGTCCATTGGTATCTCGTCGAGAGGTGGGTTACCAACTGCTTTAGATCCACCCCCACCACCATCTTGGCCGCTGAAGCGGCACTCCCCCCATTCTCGGTACTCCTTGGCCACAAACGCCGTATGGCAGCCCTGTGTCTCTGCTGCTCCCCCACCACAATAAACCTAGCGGCAGCCCGCCTACCTCCCTCTTTCCCCTCTGCTCTCCCTGATCGGGAGAAGGAGAATTTAAGCTCACTCTGTGTTGGCCTCAATCCCAATATCAGGCCCTTCCTCTGGTCCACTCCGGAACCAAGGCCTGCTGTTAGAACCCACCTCCTGGTCGACGCCCTCGCCCATCTCATCCTCCCACTAATGGAAGAAGCCTTTGCCCTGCCCCTGCTGGGGTCCTCTCTGTTGCCAGATCTCCCGGACCTACCGTCTGATGCCTCTATGTGTGCCTCCTACAGTAGCCTCCAGCGCAAGGCTCGCTCCATGATGATCGACTCATGGAAGCTTTCCGCCCCTACGCCGGAATATTACACATTCTCCTTCAAAACTATACCGCATCCGTTCATGGGCCTTGGCAAATTGATGGCCGGCCGAATTCACAAAATGCGGGCCCAGAAGAGCTATCTGGCCGCCCACCCCTCCTGGTCCCAACCTGACCGCTCCCCCCTGTGCCCACTGTGCGGAGGTGAGGACCAGACTTTCAGCCACGCCATCCTCCGTTGCGAAGCCAAAGCTATCCCTAGGGCCCACCACCTCCAAGGTGTGTCCTCGGTCGGGGGTGACTCCCTACTTTGGTCCTCCGCCTAGCTCCTCCTGGGGCTCGCCTGATTTATTGACCAGACGTGCACTATCTTTCCCCCTACCATGGCCACCTACGCGGTGTCTTAACCCCCTTCAATAAGTGCATTCCTTTCTCCTCCCGGCGGTTAAGCGGTTTGTCGTTGGGTTTCATGTTAGTTTTGTTTTAAGCTGTTGAATGGGTTTCGCTTGTCTGAATGTGGTTTAGGTTTTTTATTGTTAAGCCCGTGATGGGTGTTGATGTTTCTTATTGAAATTCCGTATGTTGGTATCGTGTCAAGTACTTGACACAGTTTGTGGATGATTGTTTGAGCCTTTTAATTTGTTATTTTGCTGTTTGGGATTAAGGTTTTCTTTACGCCATAGCTAGCGTGCATGCGAGTTCTTGTACCTTAACAATGAATACATAATATAAAAAAACAAAAAAAAAGAAAAAAAATCAAAAAATCAGCCTCTTGGTTGAACCACAAACCATCTCCTCTACACCTCCGGCGATTGAAATCTCAACACCACAAGAAATTATCGTCAGATCCATCCTTTCTTCAACGTACTCTTCGCGAGATGCACCCCTTCCTATAATGGACTCGGACTTGGGCACCCGTTTCCTAGGGCCTATCCCATCCTCCTCTTCACTTTTGTTTTGCTCTATCGCTTAACATTTGCATGGTCAGTAACACCCTCGCGTCCATGATACTGAGGGCTGGGATCATGGTTCGCAGTAAGAGCAAACTTTTCATCAGGCCACGGTCAATTTCTCTACTCTCTTTGATTATGTTTCGCTCGAGGGTACCTATTCAGATACGCACACGTTTCTGATAGTTCCTACGATGCTTGGGTTTACCCCTCCTCGCCTCCACTTGGTCTCGTCCCGTGTCTCACTTACAGCCAACATCCTCTTATTAGCTGGCATTCTTACTGCCACTTCCCTTGGGTCATCCACTTCCCCGTGACTCGGCTCGGCCACAGCCCTCGGTTACGCTTGGTCCTGGTATTGCACTGCCTCCTTGGACGATGCCAACACCCTGGGTTACGGAGTAATGTGATAGATTTGTTTGGTTTTAGCGTTCTCTGTCCCCCTGTTCTGTGTTCTCTAGTTTTTGGCTGAATTTTGGCGGTCGGGTTTCTGTTAGAGTACTCTGGGATATCAAGGTAGTTTCTTTTGTTATTAGGTCAAGGGGGAGTTTTCGGGTCCGGTTTTCCTGTTGTCTTCTGCCTGTCATGTTGGTAATTTATTTCTGTTGTCTACTTAGCCAATAGAGGTTTTTTTGTCAGCACGGCGGGATCGTGCGGTTGGTTTCACACCAGAGGGACTTGAGATGATGGTTTTTTCCGGTAGGACGAGGAGGATTTCGTTGGGGTTCTTTTTCTACCATAGCCACCACTGCACGTAGCCTTTGTTCCCCGTAGTTGATTAATACAAAGCGCATGATATAAAAAAAAAGAACAAAAAAAAAAAGGAAAAAGCCTCTTAGTTGAACCACGAACCATCTCCTCTATACCTCCAGCAATTGAAATCTCAACACCACGAGAAATCATCGTCATCATCCACCTCCCGCACTCTCAGTGACTTGCAACTCCCTATGATGGACACGGGTTTGGGGTTTCCTAGGGCCTGTCCCATCTTCCGTTTCGCTTTTGTTTTGTGGTTTCCCTCAACATTTGCACGGTCGGCAACATCCTCTCGTCCATGTTACAGATGGCTGGGATCACAGTTCGCAGTCAGAGAAAGGTTTTCACCAGGCTATGGTCAACTTCTCTGTTCTCATCGATTACGTTTCGCTCGAGGCTATCTAGTCACACACGCACACGTCTCCGATAGTTCCTACCATTCTTGGGTCTACCCCTCCTCTCCTCTAATTGGTCTCGTCCCGTGGCTCGGTTACAGCCAACACCCACCACTTCCTAACGGCTCATTCTTCTGCCGAGGCACCTTTCACAACTGGCATGCTTACTGCCAACGGTACAACCCATCGCTGGCGGCGGGCTCGGTCGCACCCCTCGGTTACCCTCTGTCATGGTATTGCACTGCCTCCTTGGACGATGTGAACAACATGGGTTATACATTAATATCATAGATTTGCTTGGTTTTAGCTTTTTACTGTCCCCCCATTCTGTGTTCTCTAGTTTTCGGCTCAATTTTCATGGTCGGGTTTCTGTTAGAGCACTTGGGATATAAACAGAGATTCTTTGGTTAATTTTCTTTAAGGGGGAGGAGTTTTCGGGTCTGGGTTTCCTGTTGTCTCCTGCTTACCGTATTTGGTGAAATTTTCTTGTAGTCCGTTCAGCCGGCAGGGGTTTTTTATCTTCGCGGTAGGATCGTGCGGTTGGTTCTATACCAGAGGGACTTGGGATGATGCTTTTTTCCGGTGGTCCTAGGTGGATTTCTTTGGGGTTATTTCCTTACCATAGATTACGGCTCTACCTAGCCTTTTTTACCACGTAGTTAATAATCAAAAGCCAATGATAAAAACAAAAAAAAGAAAAAAAAAAGAAAAAAAGACTCTTAGTTGAACCAACCTTGTCGCCCTCTACTTTCCCCCCCCTACATTTCTATACACTTCGACCAACCTGTTTTGCATCCAGGACACACGCCAGCACCCCTCCGCCCCTCTCCATCACCTGTCGTACATACCAGCCATCCCCCCAGGCAACAAAGCCCTGGCAGCTGCGATCTGACGAGCCTCCACGCCCCAGAATGCCCAGGTGCCCCCGTCCCCGTCTCCGGTCTCCATGCCCTCCCCTCCGCTAGCTTTCCTCGCGGACATCTTCATACAAACAAGGGACGAGCTTAACTTGCCCCCCAACCTGGTCCCCGACCTCTCCAATTCCAGCCATCAATCTATCACCCCCAGTGAAGACTCTATCCTCTCGATTCTCTGCTCAACTGTCTCTCACATTGTAGCAACCACATGCCAACCCGACACCATGACAAAGCCAATCGACGACCTCATAAATGAGAATGGCGAACTCCACACACAAGTCCATGACCTCTCGTTCTACATCACGAGCTCCTCCGTTACACAGAAAGACCTCGCCCACATTCAAGCCTCGCTACGTGACCTGTCACATAGAGGCTCGGTCCCCCCACTCACCCGCCCCCCGCCCCAACCAAAAGGGCAAACCCCCCCACGTCAGCCGCTCAAACCGCCCCACAAGGCCCCCCCCCAGCAAAAACCCCTCACACCCTCGACCCCACGCCAACACCCTGCCCCAATCGACCCCTCAGTCCACTGCCCATACTATGACACATGACTTGGCAAAATGTTGGGCAACCCCGAACTGTAGGTGATAGCCTTCCCCCACTCCTGGGAAGGGGAACAATTCCGCGCCGGCGAGTATGACCTGTCAACTTTTACTGACGCCACCCTACACCCGGACTATAAGCCCAAACACCGTCCCTCCTACGCCCAAGCGGCCAGCTCTGGCAGGAAAGTTCAAATACAGAAGGACCAAACAAGCGAAAGCTACAGAGGTAGCGAACAACGAGGACCAGTCTTTAAGCCCACCCCCTCCCCTCCCTTTCGCCTCTAGACGGTTCTATGCACTACGCGCTTCGTCTGCCCCCCCTGCCGTCTCAAGTCGTATCGCCCGTTCTCTAACAGACATTGTCGCAAACACCCTTACCGACTCCAACTGCCTCCTCCCCAAGGGCTTCTTTGCCAAGGTCAACGATGGAGGCGCAGTCTCTCTCACTTGCACCGACCCCCACACCCCTGTTTCCTCCTATGCCTCCTAATTCGAGTTGCTCACTAGACGCCTCAACCAAGCCTACCCAACAGGGGACAACCACTGGCTCCTCTTCTGCCTTGCCCCGACCGCTATACAGCTGGTCATAGACAGCATCCCCACCGATAATATGCCCTAAGACGACAAGCCGCTCTTTCCCAATCTCAAGAAGTCTATTGATTTCGCGAAAGAGGTCCAGACCAAGTCGGCCAGGTTCCTTAATCCTGATCGAGCTACTCGAACCGCCAAAGAAGCGCTTTCGGTGGTTATCTCCGTTGACCCCCACGACCTTCTAGCCCTTACTCCCTCCATCTTCCTCTACTCCAATCACCTCAAAGTGGAGAAATCCATCTCCACCAACCATTACACCCAATGGACCAACGGCCACGCCTCCGCCCGTTGCAAACAACAACACCCGTCCTGTCCCCTGTGTGCGTGTCATCATACCAAAGCCGCTCAAAGATACTAGAACCCCACCTGCCCCAAGGGCGGCAACGACAGACCTGTTGCCAACTGCTGCCCCACCTCCCCCCCCCACTGTGCCAACTGTGGAAATGACCACACTGCATATTTTAAGGAATGCAAAGCCCACCCCATCCCCCACCCCGACCGGAAGCCCCGTCGGAGTGAGAAGGCTCCTCCTCATCCTCGGACAGTCAAGAGTCCATGGATGTGGAAGATGATGGCGTGCCCGCCCCTTCTACTCCCCAAACCCCTCCAGCCCCAAATATGGACCCTGCCACCCCATGCCCTCTAACAGCCATTCCGGTGCCCTCAACAGGCACAGTGGGCCCTGCTCCGTCAGGTCCCCCCACGCCCCCCGTTACAGCAGCTTACTGTCGGAGTCATCCCCGTCATGATTAATGCGCAATCTTCTAATGCTGCTGAGGGGCTGGACCCTCCCCCTTCGATCACACTCATTTAATACAACTACCTGGGAAGCTGGGATGTGTCTTTCCTTATTTTTGTCATTTTCAACACGCCATCCTGGGCAAATGGTTTTTTTGCAAGACCTCTCATCTTCCAGAGGCTTTTTACCCTCCTTCAGTGGGTATAAATCCTTCGCCCCCCCGCACCCCTCACTAAGGTGGCCTGTTACTTCTTCTTGAAATTTTTAAAGTTCAACAACATTCTTCCAGGATTCACGCCGGACATGAACGACTACAGGCATATCGATATCCACACACCTGTAGGCTACTTCGGCACCAAATCTCTTTACTATCGCTTGGCAAACATCTACTCCCGCTCGAGGTACCCTCAACCCCACACGGTCCGACCAGACCAAATATTCACCCTCCTTCACGTTCCCTACCTAGTAGTAGGGGACTTCAACATCCACAGCCCCCATTCGGACCCCCTATGCCTACACTGCTCCCAAGAAGCCTCTATTGCCGAATCATACTTCGACAAGGCCGATGACCTCAGCTTTGCCCGCATCAACACACCTGGGAAATACACCCTATACCCCCTCTCTGACCCCCACAGACCCAGCGTCATTGACCTGGCCTTCGCCAATCCCCTCATAACCCCATTCACTCATAACTGGAATACCTCCTCCCTCCCTTCCCCTGGCTTGGACCATGTCCCCATCTCCATCTCATTGTCATCCCCCCTCCGGCAAACCTCGGCACCCCAGCCCAAATGTGACTACTTGCATTGGACTGTCCTGGATGATCAACTCAAGGTTTTCTGAGTCCCGCCTCCTCCGCCGCACCCATCCCCCCACCAATTTGATTCCTGGTTCTCAGCATCCCTCTCCTGCCTCACCTCCACCCTCAGGACGGCGGCCCCCACCTCACGTCCCACCGCTAGGTCCAAACCTTGGTGGATTCTCCTCTTGACCACCCTCCGCAAAGAATAAAATAAAGCCATGAGAACGGCCAAGCACCTCCAGACAGGCCAGGCAAGGGATACCGCCAGGCTTTCCTGGAACGGGTACTTCAAGGCCATCAAACGGGCCAAGTCATCCTACTGGGCTGATTTTCTCGCCAAAACCACCCCTGACAATATATGGACAGCCAAAAAGCTGGTTGCCCGGGGACGGGCAACCCACTTCCCCACCCTCCCAAACGCGCACGACCACATCTCCATCAATGATGCCCTCCTCACCCACTATTTTCCTCCCAAATCGGAAACCCCCCCCAGGGGCAGACTCTCCCCCATACCGGATACACCTCCACTCCCCCGGGAAGAAATCTCCCTGACCTTGGCCACATTCTCCCCCTCCTCAGCCCCCAGCTGACACGAAATCCCCTACTCAGTCTGCAAGAACGTCCACAAACCTTGCCCCGACATCCTCCTAGATCTCCTAAACCCTCTCTTGACTTATGGCTACCACCCCCCTTCGCTTAAAATAGCCAACGGCGTCGTTCTGGACAAACCTGGGAAAGCCTCCTAAGACTCCCCAGCCTCTTTTCACATCATTGTACTCCTAAAAACCCTCTCCAAGATTCTGGAGAGAATCATGGCGGCTCGCCTCCTCTCCCTGACCAACTCATCTGGCATGCTTCACCCCAACCAGTTCGGATCCCTCCCTGGCCTAGGCACTTTTGATGCCTGTGCCACCCTCATACATGAAGGCAAGACCCTCAAATGGACCCACCTCATGGTATCCTCTCTCTTCCTTGACATCAAGGCCGGTTTCGACAACGTCGACGCAATCACCCTCTGAAAACGCCGCCTGGATAAAAACACCCCCAGATACATGGTCGATTGGGTCTCCTCCTTCCTCGCAGAACGAAAGTGCACTCTGATCTACCAAGGTTCCCCTAAGACCCCAGCCCCCGTCATGGTTGGGACCCCACAGAGGTCACCCATCTCCCCCCTGCTCTTCCTTATATCCATTGTACCCCTCTATACCGACATTGAAGGTGGCCTTATGCTCTTGTATGTTGACGACTTGGCCGTCACAGTCTTCTCCCCCTCATACCGGTCCAATATCCACCGCCTACAAAGGCTGTTTACATCCCGCTCCCAGCGTGCTGATGCATTGGGGGTCTGCTTCTCCATTCCAAAAACAGAACTTATCCATTGGCGCACCCCGAGCCAGAGGGGCACCACCAGATCCAATCATCCCGTCTCCCTGAACGACGAGATCTTCAGCCCCTCCCTAGTCGTGAGGTGGCTCGGCTACTGGGTTTCCCATCCCCTTAACTCCATCCACCACTTTGAGAGCCGCCTTGCTCTGGCCAGTGCAGCCTTCGCTTTGCGGAGGAGGGTCGCTTCACCTGGGGAGGGAGTCCGTCTTTTTCTTACACACCGCCTCGCCATGGGACTCATCCTCCCCATCCTCACCTAGGGGCGGACCTCCTCGTCCCAAATACCCGCTCAATCAGCCACATCAACACCTTTTGGCACAGGGTCTAAAGGTGGACTACCAACTGCTTCTTCGCCACCCCAATCCCTATACCGGCTAGAGAATCCTGCCTCCCCCCCCTCGGTCCATACTGCAGACACAAGAGACGCACTGCGGCACTCAGGGTCTGCTGTTCGCCTCCCTCCTTGAACCCAGCAGCTGCTCGCCTCCCCCCCACATTCCCCTCTGTGTCAAAGTTCAGAGCCACCGACACCTGCAGACCACTGACCGCCAGGCTAGTACCCATGTACCGGCCCCTCAATTGGCAGACCCTGGTACCTTCCCCTCCCACAAGGAGATACCTCCCCATTGACGAACTCGCTCACATAGCATTAACCCTTTTAACGGGGTTCCCACACTTCCCTGAGATCGCGAAAACCACCCTCTCCGGAACAGAGGAGATCCCCCCCGTCCCTCATGGCCCGAACCTACACCACCCTCCAGATAAGGTCCCGCGCCCCTCTCCTCCATGACTGGGTAGATTCCCTCCCAGCCTCACCCTACTACCCATACCCCACCTCCTTGGACCCCTACCCATTCATGGGACTCGACAAGTTTGCCGCGAGCCGTATTCATCAAATGCGTTCACGGTAAAGCTACCGCTTGGCTCACCCCACCTGGCGCGACAACCCCAAATGCTCATCCACCTGCCCTGAGTATTCAGAAGCCCTAGAAATCTTGGAGCACGCCATCCTACACTGCGGAGCCAGAGCTGACGCCAAATACCGACATCTATGTACGGTCGAAAGCCTTTCGCCCGAGGGCCATATTTGGCACCTCCCCCCCTCCCTCTCAGTCCTCCGGCGCTTCATCTTAGATACTCAAACCGGGTTCCCGCCAAGCGTGACCTCTCCCCCACCAGACCTTTCCCCCGACCCTTGGCAATCCCACCCCACAGACAGCCCCCCTTCTGCCCCACCCTATGACCCATAGTTCTGTAGAGCTTTGTTTTCCGTTGGAGGGTTTCAGAGTTTGCGAAGCATGTTGGAATTTCCTTTTATTAGTTATGTTTTTAATAGACGAGGCCAGTGGTGTTTTGGGCTTCTTTACTTAGTACTCAGAGTGTGGGAAATGGTTGCTTTTGTTATTTGTTTTTGCTTATAGGTTTTGTATTTTCCATAGCCACCACTACATGAAGCTTTTTGTACCTTAAAACAATGAACACATGATATAAAAAAAAAGAAAAAAAGAAAAAAAGCCTCATAGTTGAACCAAGCTCCTCGCCCTCTACTTTCCCCCACCTACATTTCGTTACTCTTCTACAAACCCGTTTTACATCCGGGACACACGCCAGCACCCCCCCGCCCCTCTCGGTCCCATGTCGGAAATACCAGCCATCCTCTCAGGCAACCAGGCCCTGCTGGCTGCCATCTCGCGGGGTTCCATGCCCCAGAATGCCCAGATGGCCCCGTCCCTCTCTCCGGTCCCCACCCCCTCCCCTCCGCTTGCTTTTCTTGCGGACATCTTCAGACAAACAAGGGATGAGCTCCGCTTGTCCCCCAACCTGGACCCCGACCTCTCCAATTCCAGCCTTCAATCCATCACCCCCGGTGAAGGCTCTATCCTCTCCATCCTCTACTCAACTGTCTCTGGCATTGGAGCAATCACCTCCCAACTCGACAGCATGTGAAAGCAAATCGACGACCTCAGAAATGAAAATGGTGAACTCCGCACAC
This sequence comes from Tuber borchii, assembly GCA_003070745.1. Taxonomy (NCBI): domain Eukaryota; kingdom Fungi; phylum Ascomycota; class Pezizomycetes; order Pezizales; family Tuberaceae; genus Tuber; species Tuber borchii. The sequence continues at coordinate 24,898 of NESQ01000231.1, forward strand.
GTTTCCATGACCTCTTCTCCCACATCCCGAAGCCCTCCATTACACTGGAAGACCTCGTCCCAATTCAAGCCTCCTTAGGTGACCTGTTACATAGAGTCTCGGCCTTTACTCTGGCCCCACCCACCCGTCCCCCCGCCCAAACTAAGAGGCCGGAGCCCCCCACCCCAACCACTCAGACCGCCCCACAAGGCCCCCCCCCCCCAGCAAAAACCCCTCACACCCTCGCCTCCACCCAAAGACCCCGCCCCAGTCAACCCCTCAGTCCACTGCCCTTACTATCACACATGACTTGGGAAAATTTTCGGTAACCCTGAACTGTACGCCAAGACCTTTCCCCACTCCGGGGAAGCAGAACAATTCCGCGCCGGCAGGTATGACCTGTCGGCTTTTACTGACGCCACCCTACACCCAGACTATAAACCCAAACACCACCCCTCGTACGCCCAAGCGGCCGGCTCCGGCAGGATAAGCACAAACAGAATAACCAAGCAAGGGAAAGCGATAGAGGTTGCGAGCAATGAGGACAAGACCTTAAGACTAGCCCCTCCCCTCCTTTTCGCCTGGAGACGGTTCTATGCACCACGCTCTTGCCCTGCCCCCCATGCCCTCTCAAGTCGTATCGTCCGTTCCGTACCAGACATCGTCACAAACACCCTTGCCGAGTCCAACTACCTCATCCCCAAAGGCTTCTTTGCCAAGGTCGAGGACCGAGATGTAGTCTCTCTGACCTGCACCGATCCTCACAACCCGGCTTCCTCCTATGCCCCCTATTTCGAGGTGCTCACCAGACGCCTCAACCATGCCTACCCAACAGGGGACAACCCCTAGCTCTCTTCTGCCTTGCCCCGACTGCTATACAGATGGTCATATACAGCCTCCCAACCGATGCGATGCCGGAAGACGAAGAGCAGCTGTTTCCCAATCTCAAGAAGTCTATTGGTTTCGCGAAACAGGTCCAGATCAAGTCAGCCAGGTACCTTAACCCTGACCCAGTTACTCGAACTGCGAAAGAAGTGCTTTCAGTGGTCCTCTCCGTTGACCACAATGAGGTTCCAGCTCTCACCCCCTCCATCTTCCTCTTCTCCAACCGCCTCAAAGTAGAGAAAGCAATCTCCGCCAACCACTACACCCAATGTACCAACTGCTGCCATTTCAGCCACACCTCCGCCTGTTGCAAACAAAAACACCCGTCCTGTCCCCTCTTTGCTCTTCATCATACCAAAGCCGCAAACAGATGCCAAAACCCCACCTGCCTTAAGGGGGGCAACGACAGACCTGTTGCCAACTGCTGGTCCACCTCCCCCCCCCACTGCTCCAACTGTGGAGATGACCACACTGCATACTCCAAAGAATGCAAAGCCTACCGCATCCCCTCCCCTCGACTAGAAGTCCCGCCGGAGTCAGTTGGCTCCTCCTGACCCTCGGACAGTCAAGAGTCCATGATTGTGGAAGAAGATGGTGTACCAGCACCCTCTACTCCCCAAACCCCTCCAACCCCAAATATGGACCTTGCTACCCCCCGCCCTCAAACAGCCATTCCGGCGCCCTGAACAGACACGGCGGGCTCTGCGCCCTTAGGCCCCCCTCGCACCCCGTTACTCCAGCTAACTGTCGGGGTTGTTCCCGCCATGATTAACGCGCAATCTTTCAATACTGCTGAGGGGCTGACCCATCCACCCACAATCACACTCATTCAAAACAACTGCCTGGGAAGCTGGGATGTGTTTCTTTCCTCATTTTCGTCGTTTTATACACGCCATCTTCCTCAAATGGTTTTTTTGCAAGATCGCCCATCTTCCAAAGGCTTTTTACCCTCCTCCAGTGAGTAAAAGTCCTTCGCCCCCCCGCGCCCCTCCCCAAGGTGGCCTGTTATTTTTCCATTGAATTTATAAAGTTCAACACCATTCTTCCAGGATTCACCCCGGACGGGAACGACTGCATGCATATCGATATCCACATCCCTTTAGGTTGCTTTACCACCAAATATCTTTAATATCACTTCGCAAATATCTACTCCCGCTCTAGGTACCCGCAACCCCACACGGTCTGTCCAGACCAAATTTTCGCCCCCCTCGACTTCCCCTACGTGGTAGTAGGGGACTTCAACATCCATAGCCCCCATATAGATCCCCTACGCCTACCCTTCCTTGAGGAAGCCTCTATTGCCGACCCATACTTTGACAGAGCCAACAACCTCGACTTTGCCTGCATCAACATGCCCAGGGAATACACCCAGTACCTCCTCTCTGGCCCCCACAGACCCAGTGTCATTGACCTGGCCTTTGCCAATCCCCTCATGACACCATTCGCTTTTAACTGGAACACCTCCTCCCTTCCTTCCACTGGAGCAGACCACGTCCCCATCTCTATCTCCTTGTCACCCCCTGTCGTGCAAACCCCGCTGCCCTAGCCCAAAGGGGACAATTTGCATTGGACGGCCCTGGAAGATCGACCCATGTTTTCCGAGTCCCGCCTCCTCTGCCGTACCCGTGCCCTCAACAATTCGATTCCTGATTCACAGCCTCCCTTTCCTGCCTCACCTCCACCCTCAGGACGGCAGCCCCCACCTCACGTCCCACCGCTAGGTCCAAACCTTGGAGGACCCCCCTCTTGACCACCCTCCTCAAAGAATACAACTAAACCACGAGAATGGCCAAGCGCCTCCAGACAGGTCAGGTAAGGGAGACCACTAGGCTGTCTAGGAACGGGTACTTCAAGGCCATCAAACGGGCCAAATCAACGGACTGGGCCCATTTTCTCGGCAAAAACACTCCTGACAATATATGGACAGCCAAAAAGCTAGTTGCCCCGCGACAGGTAACCCGATTCCCCTCCCTACCGAATGCGCATGACCCCAACTCCATCAACGATGCTCTCCTCGCCCACTTTTTTCCTCCAGGAGCGGAACCCCCCACAAGGGCCGACTCTCCCCCAACCAGACGCACCTCCCCTCATCCTAGAAGAAATCTCCCTGGCCTTAGCCAAAGCCTCCCCCTCCTCAGCCCCCAGCCCGGACGAAATCCCCTACTCAGTCTGGAAGAATGTCCACAAACGTTGCCCCAACATCCTCCTAGACCTCCTAAACCCTCTCTTGACCTAGGGCTACCACCACCCGTCGCTTAAAATAGCCAACGGTGTCATTCTGGACAAGCCAGGGAAGGCCTCCTACAACTCCCCGGCCTCTTTTCGCATCATAGTAATGCTAAAAACAGTCTCCAAGATTCAGGAAAGAATCATGGCAGCCGGACTCTTCTCTCTGGCCAGATCATCTAACCTGCTTCACCCCAATTAGTGCAGATCCGTCCCGGGCTCAGGCACTTTCGATGCCTGCCCCACCCTCGTACATGAGGTTAAGAGTTTCCAACGCACCCACCGTATGGTATCCTCCCTCTTCCTCGACATCCAGGCCGGATTTGACAACTTCAACGCAACCACCCTCCAAAAAAGCCACCTGGACCAAAACACCCCCAGATACATGGTTGATTGGGCATCTTCCTTCCTCGCGGAATGAAAGTGCACTCTGGTCTACCTAGGTTCGCCCAAGACCCCAGCCCCTGTCATGGTTGGAACCGCACAAGGGTCACCCATCTCCTCTCAGCTCTTCCTTATATACGTTGCGTCCCTCCACACCGAAATTGAAGGGGGCCTTATGCTCTGGTATGTCGACGACTTCGCCTTCACAGTGTCCTCCGCCTCATAACGGTCCAACATCCGCCGCCTACAAAGGCTGTTTACATCCCTCTCCCAACATGCTGCCGCATTCGGAGTCTCCTTCTCCTTTCCAAAAACGGAACTCATCCACTGGCGCACCCCGAGCCAGAGGGGCACCACCAGATCCAACCACCCCATCACCCTCAACGACCAGATCTTCCGCCCCTCCCAAGTGGTGAGGTTGCTCGGTTACTGGTTCTCCCCTCCCCTCAACTCCATCCACCACTTTGAGACACGCCTGGCTCTGGTCAATGCAGCCTTCACCTTCATAAAGAGGGTCGCTTCATCCGGGGCAGGAGTCTGTCCGTTTCTCACACAACAACTCGCCATGGGACTCATCCTCCTGATCTTCACCTATGTAGCGGACCTCCTCGTCCCAAACACACGCTCAATCAACCGCATGAATACCTTTTGGCATAGGGTCCAAAGTTGGGCCACCGACTGCTTCTTCGCCATCCCCATCCCTATATTGGCTAGAGAATCCTGCCTCCCCCCCTCGGTGCATACTTTAGACACAAGAAACGCACTGCAGCACTCAGGGTCTGCTGTGCACCTCCCTTCTGGAACCCAGCGGCTGCTCGCCTCCCCTTCACATTCCCCTCTCTGTCAAAGTTCAGAGCCCCTGACACCTGCAGACCACTGACCGCCAGGCTAGCACCCATATACCGGCCCCTCAACTGGTGGACCCCGGTACCTTCCCCCCTCACAAGGAGACACCTCCCCATCGACGCACTCGCTCACATAGCCTTCCTCCTTTTGAAGGGGTTCCCACACTTCCCTCAGATCGCGAAAACCACCCTCTCTACAATAGAGGAGATCCCCCAGTCCCTCATGGCCCAAATCTACGCCACCCTCCGGATGAGATCCTGCGCCCTTCTCCTCCAAGACTCGGAAGATTCCCTCCCAGCCCTGCCCTACCACCCATACCCCGCCTCCTTGGACCCCCACCCATTCATGGGACTCGACAAGTTTGCCGTGAGCCGCATTCATCAAATGCGCTCAGGGCAAAGCTACCTCTTGGCCCACCCCACCTGTCCCGACAACCCCGAATGCTCATCCACCTGCCCTGGATGTTCAGAAGCCCCAGAAACCTTCGAGCATGCCGTCCTACACTGTGCAGCCAGAGCTGACGCCAGACACCGACATATATGTACGGTCGAAAGGCTCTCGCCCTAGAGCCCCATTTTGAACCTCCCCCACTCCCTCTCAGCCCTCCGGCACTTCATCCTAGATACTCTAACCAGGTTCCCGCCAAGGGTGACCTCCTTCCCCCCAGATCTTTCCCCTGACCCTTCGCAATCCTGCCCCACAGACAGCCCCCCCTCGGCCCCACCCTATGACCCATTGTTCTGTAAAGCTTTCTTTTCCGTTGGAGGTTTTCAGAGTTTGCGAAGCATGTAGGAATTTCCCTTTATCAGTTATGTTTTTGACAGACAAGGCCAGCGGTTTTTTGGGCTTCTTTACTTAGTACTCAGAGCGCGGGTAATGGTTTCTTTTGTTATTTCTTTTTGCTTATAGGTTTTGTTTTTTCCATAGTCACCGCTACATGAAGCTTTTTGTAGCATAAAACAATGAACGCATGATATAAAAAAAAAAAATCAAACTTAAAAAAAAAAGAAAAAAGCCTCTTGGTTGAGCACGAACCCTTTCCTCTACACACCCGGTGATTGAAATCTCAACACCCCAAGAAATCATTGTCAGTTCCATTCACCCCCCGCACTCTCAGTGTGCTCATCAGCAAAAGTTCACATTTGACCCCCATACCTCATGAGGGATAGGGGGTATGGGAGGCCAAATTATAAAACTCAAGTTGTTATATCTCTCGTCCATGCCCCATAACTCCGGAATAAATCCAGGGTTACGGGGCATTTTTTCGTGGGTAATTTCGTTGACATGCAACGTTTTCTGGACGCACTTCGTCCTCTTTGAGCCGTTGCATGGTCCATTCGCGCTTGACTCTTCTACTTTAGTTTATCCGGCATTACCTCTCAGGTCAGGAATTGTTCCGTTATGGATTTCTGCCCCACGACTCAATCATGCTTCCCAACAGCCCAAACACGCTGTTGTCTGGTCCATTCCAGCTTTCACCTTTCCCCTATAGTTTATCCAGCATTACCTCTCGCACCAAGCATTGTTACCTTGTTGATCCAAACATCCTGTTCTGAATTTCCTATTGACAAACTCTTCGCGACTCCGAACATCTGCAATGCACCGTTTTCCCTAGTTCTTCTGCTTTCCTAATTCTCCCTTGTTTCTCCCCTTCCTCCTTGCTATTGCCCCATGACCTAATCCAGCCCCAATAATTTCTCCGTGTATAAAATATCTAAGCGGACGCTATTCGTCGCTTTCGTGACGAGGACCGTCCATTATTTAATGATGCCTGGCCTTGCGCTGGCTTATTCCTTCACTGTTCTCGCCTTCCTGCCTTGTTCATGGCTCTTTGGGACTTTCCCTCGGCCCCAAGCGACTTTCCCCTGATGTCTTTTTTCACAAACTGGGTTGAAGTCTAACTCTAAGTGGCATATTCAAAATAATAATAATAATAATAATAATAATCTCTTTTATTTGTTTATTTTATTTAAATCTACATTAGTCCCAAATAGGACGTTACTCGTCCCCATTCAACTCCTCTTCGGGAGCCTCAACTGCCTCCCCCGCTTCGGCATCTGAATGATCCTCCTCCAACTCGCTTTCCTCATCGCCTGAAATCTGCAAATCCAAATATCCTGCGGCTTCTCTGTCCTCCAGTGGGGCACGAGACTCCTGATCCGGTATCAATCCACCCTCCCGCCGCATTTTCTTAATATGTTTTTTTGTATCTTCAACGAGTTTATCTCGCACTCCTGGCGGCAGTCTTTGCCAGGTAGCACGCTGTCGAAGATAGACATCTAAATTTTCTAGTGAGTACGATAGGCTTTACAACGGCGGATTTGAACCTTTAAACGAGTCAATACTAACTTTGTGCTGTCAGAGCGGAAAAATCTGGAGGTTGAACAAATGATCCAGAACTCCAAGCCTTCAGAGAATGATACAGACATGCCGTGGTAAGGCATATCAGGACGTCGTTAGTACGATTAAGAAATGATTTATCGATCCTCCCTCGCATTCTCGAACCCTGGTACCACTTATAAAACAAGAGTTTTGCTATCTCTGACACAGAAAAGCGCCAACCACAGTCCTATCTAGGTAAGCCTTATCTCGTCTCACCGTGGACGATCTGAGTTTACTTACTTGTTGTTTACTTGGGTGGCATGTAAACCGATCATTTTCGAGCAAATAGGCAACTCGCGCCTTTATTTCGGCCGGTGGTTTTTGCGAGAAGTCATACAGGTCCTCAATCATGTGCTTGTTCTCTGAAACTAGATGTGACCTGGCGCTAGACTGCATCGATTTCAACTAAATGTATCTAATTAGCCGTGATCAGTCTCCAATAGGACGTTCTTCGTCAATTAAAGGACTTAGAAAAGTCATTGTCCGCCTTTCCATTACCCTATTTCCCCAACCTAACTTTCTAGCTGCCTTTACCCAATAACCTTCGAGAAGAGTATCGTTTTCGGCAGGCTGTATAAAGGGATTAACAAACCACGTATGATACCAGACCATATTTGCAGCGTTCTCAAAGATTATTCTCGCCTCATCCTGCAATGTATTGCTTTTTGCCGATAGTGTGATAGGGGTCCCGATATTAGACTCTGGAAAGTCTGGATCAGCTATACTACGTCGTGAATGGGACGGCAAAATTTTTTCATCTTCAGGCATATCAGGAATATAGGGTGAGAATTGTGATGAATCGTCTCTGAGATGGCCGGAATGTAATTGTGCTGCCTGCTCTTGTGATGCAAGCCCCTGCGAAGGGCCATTTAGAACCCCCTGTGAAGGGCCATTTAGAACCGGCGTTGGGGTATCCTCCGTACTCTTTCTTATAAGCATGTTAATTGAAAAAATTATGAGATTTACTTACATATCTTAACTGGCTCCTGACTCTGCGTGGAAGTGGCTGCAGGAGTGGTTCAGTAGGACCTCATTCGGCCGATCGGCGACGTCTAGGAGGAATGTCGTCATCGTCAACATCGGTAGGTTGCTCTTCCTCAAAATAAACTCGTCGCTGTGTTTCCGGTGCTGGCGTTGAAATATCCGCGAAGGCTACTGGAGGTCTCGACGATGATGCCTGGGCTCGGGGGGCTAGTCCTACTACTCTGGTCAAGAATGGGATATTTAAGTCTTGGGAGAGCTCACATTGGCCTCCAGGAGGCGTGACTGACCTCTGCTCGTATTTCCATTGATGATTGCGCGTTTATATAAAAGAACTAGAGGAGAAAAAGGAATTGGATGTAGAGATAAAAGCTCCGACAGGAATCGAACTCACGGCGTCGTATTGGGGACGAACAGCGTCGTATGGCGGACGAACAAGCTTTTTGTTATTGTTACTACACGGACTCCTAGCTATGATCCAAGGTCCGTGAGAATCATTGGCATGGGCTCGGACTATCCTAGAGCCATTTGGCCTCCAAATGTCTCAAAGGCTAACTGCATGGATGGTTCTGAGCCGAATAGAGACTGTCTATTCGGGATTGCCGGGACAGGCTTTCATATGCGGGGCTTGGATGAATATAACTTATCATTTCAAAAGATTGAATTATACATACTAGGATAGGATAAAGGATAAAAGGGACGTTTAGCGTCCCAGAAAAGCTTTCTATTGCACTCAACTAATTCTAAAAATAAAAAGACTGCTAAAAACAATAAAATCTAAGACTACCGGGTAAAATATAGGAAAGCCGGATGACAGCGCAAGCTGGATTAAGACAACGATTAATAGATAGAAGCAAAGCAGAAGCAAAGAAGCAAAGCCCGTAAAACTAAAGAACAATTACCCAAAGGCTCAAAGAAGAAGCAGCTTGGCACAAAACGAGTCCCAGAAAACCCAACAAATGGATAGAAACGAGAGCAAAACAAAGTAAGAAGAAGCAGCTCGGCACAAAACGAGTCCCAGAAAACCCAACAAATGGATAGAAACGAGAGCAAAACAAAGTAAGAAGAAGCAGCTCGGCACAAAACGAGTCCCAGAAAACCCAACAAATGGATAGAAACGAGAGCAAAACAAAGTAAGAAAAAACCCTTGAAACCAAAGAGAGCCCACCCGAAATACCTAAGAAGACACTACCCGGCACAAACAAGCCCCAACCCCCCCCGGCGCCGAATCCATGTATAGAAATGAAAGCAAAACCTAAGAAAGCTAGTGAAACAAAAGAAAAAACCACCCAAAAGCCCAAAGAAGAAGCTACCTGGCACAAACAAACTCTAGGCATTGCCCCCATTGCCCCCATTGCCCCCATTGCCCCCATTACCCCCACCGTTATCATCAGCGCCTTCCGCAAGAGCGTCATGTACTGACACCTAATACCCGGGAGTTGGGATCCCCGGGGGAAGAGCCACCATTGGGACATCTTGTCCTGCATATCGGCTCATATACGCCGGCCCCTATCTCACTCGCGCGCACGAAATCAGTTCCCGGGAGTGGGTCTGGAACCTAATAACCCTACGATCATTGCTCAGAATTCTCCTCTGCCAGCGGTTGTGGGACCTAGGAAAGGCCCTTCTGCGCCTTGCATGGCGCTCCAAATCCTCCTCCTCATCAGAGTCAGATTCTGGCTCAGTGTAGAACTCAGCAACATCGAATTGGCCGGGGAAGAGATAGTTCCAGCTGTGCCCTACAAGAGGTGTATTGGGACGAACAGGGTCCCCACCATCAGGAGGGGCAACAGCGGCTCGGTAGAGGAAGCAGGCGACAGTAAGGGTGGAGCACTGGGAGAGACGAAGCCAGGCATTGACCTGATCGTTGTCGATCAACTCGATCTGGTCGGCGCTATCGGGAGTGACATTCAGGCCTTGAATATCGTGGAGAATTCCAATGAACTGCCGGGGATGCTAGCCGTCCTCTACGTACCGACAGGGAGCTTCGCCGAGCTCCTGTAAAGTGTAGTGCCTGAGAACCGCCAGGCAACTCTTGTTTGGCATAGCGTTATTACCACAGTTTATCCATGGGAGCTGGCGAGCCTGCCCAGGCTCAGCACCTGTGGTCGAAATGAATATTTTTCATACCGGTTTATCCTCATGAACTGTCGGTTGGGGACAAGCAACGGCTCTTTCGTCTCTCGATCCGGATCCAGATGCACCGCCAGCGCCCCCATCTCTCCCCTCTTCCTCGGCATCGGAATTAACTCTGGCATTCCTACGAGACTCAGCTGCCTTCTTCAGGACGTCCATGATGAGAGCATCCAGAGCAACATGGAAGGCCCGATGTTGGCCCTTCCGGGGGGAGTTGAATTTGGCTTGGAAGCCTCTGAGGGCAATGTGTGCGACGGTCTCTGTCCTAACTTGGTTCCACCAAGTGTCACCGGCCTGCGTGCGAGAGGTAATATTCCTCTCGTTGCACTTCTGGAGATTGTAGGTGCGAACGGCGCGGTATCTCCTCCCTTCCACGGTTCGTCCCTCACCAGTGAGGTTGAGCTCAGTCCGGAAGATGGCAGTGGTGATATGACCAGGACCACGAAACGGAGACATGCTATTAACCAATTAGATTCTCTGTAAAAAAGACTAAATGGGACGCACAGAAGACTAACCTGAATTCGGCGAGGATGTTCTTGGCGTGCAGAAGAAGACGGGAAATCCCAAAGAAATTTAGCAAATAGCGATCAGTAATCATTCCATCTTGGGAAAGGTGCAAATGAGACAAACAGAAGACTAACTATAGGGGAGGATAGCAAGCGAAAACGGGGAGCCGCTTGTGTATCTAGAGAATAGTGGTCAGCTATCGTTTCACATTAAGGCTTTAGAAGAGCTCGTACAAGCCTTGCACAAGTTCATTCAAGAACTTACGCAGGGTTTCATCGTGCCCCAGAAGGTAGTGAGAAAGATCAGACCTCGGGTTGGTATCTCTAGGAGGCCGAGGAAGGAAGAAAAGGGACCAATTGTGGCACAAACTTACTTTTAGGAGATAGAAGCGATCGAAAAGCTTTGCTTCAATTAAGAGTAAGTTACCGGTATTCTATGGATATCAATCAGTATAGCCTACGAAAGGCCTGAGAACGGCTCATTTCGGACGTTAGGAACTGCGGACGAGACTTACTAGTATAGTTGGTGTGAAATGTGAGTGAGACTGTATGATCGCGGAAAACAGTTCTCGTTTATATATAATGTATCGTTGTAAAGGGAAAAGTTGCTTTTGGAGGACTAAAAAGGACGATGAGAAGCTGTAGATTGATTAGAAGGTAATGAAGGAGTGGAGAAGGAAAATCCCGGGGTAGCGAGGGGTTTATATAAGGAAGAGCGTACTATTCAAGCTGTTTGTCATAGTAGCAAGCGTTCTAACAACTCAGACCAGTTTGAAAGAGACTGTTAAATGTCTCAACTTGAACGTAGAACGTTCTTCTGTGCCTGTACAAAAAAGTACAGATGTACAGTTGCCGTGAGGCAAACATGTAACAAGGTAAGCTTGTACACTTGAAAAGGCGGGTTGAACAAACATGAACAAGCTTTTTAAGAGTGCTTTAAGGTACAACAATATAATAGGCAGGCTTTTGACTACCCCTGCTTTCTTGATATGGGTTCGGATAAGGAATATTAGGGTATGGTAGATGAGCGCTTGCCATTACGTTTGGCCCTCTCAAAGTCTGTAATATGCCGAATAAAGCACATCTGAGGTTTAGGGTATAATTAACATTGCTTATCATTTTTTAAAAAGTAATCGTAGATATAAGTGTTAAGTAAGGTCTTCTCGAGATTTGTAGGAGTCTGTCGTGGCCCTGGGCTGTCGTTCATGTTCATGCCAGCAGGACCTCGAACACTCTACCTGGATTTAGTCTGAAAGCTAATGTGAAAAGGGAGTTTTGAGCCACGGAACGTCATTCAAGTACGAGTACTAATACAATCCTGCTCAGGGGAAGGTGAGACCGACCCGAACAGTTGGCCTTTGAATTACAAACAGGCCACACAACACACCTTGAAAGTTTTTCCAGTTCTCATATTTTTTCTATCCCTTGAAATATCTCGAATTTACTGAACAGACCGTGTGACGACGAATTTCATCCTGTTTGCACCTTTTTGCGTACAACAACATCTATCTATAGTACAGTTCCGGTCAAGAACAAGTTATTCAATTACCACACGCGTTCAAGCACAGTGAGATCAGTCGCGAAAAGTAAGTTTGATTTTCGCGTCTCTTTTGTGCTGTGTATCAAATCTAATTTCTTGTAGAATGGTACAAGAGTCTCAATGCCCGTACTGCAGAAGAAAATACAAGTCAAGTACATGGTACCGGAAGCATATGGAAACAGCGCATTTTGACTTTGTATAGCCTATTTGCGACGAAGAGCGGCATGCACAAATCCCCCAGCCTGCCGACTATGAGCTAACCTCCAATCTACTCGAGGAAGAATTTAGTATGGCTGAAACGAATATTGAAGCAAATGAGTTCGATCTCTACGTAAACGCCGCCGATTAGGACGTGGAAAGTCTTAATTATTCAGACACTGAGGAAAGCACACCATAGGTTGGACTACCGATACCGACGATGCACCCCACTGCGGGAAGGTCACTACGGGACGTTGTACAATCCGAAAGATCTGAAGATGAGATGTGGTCACCATTCAGAAGCAAGAAGGACTTTGAGCTTGCTCAGTGGTTTATTGAAGCAAAGGTACCAAAGGATCACATGGATAGATATTTCAAGAAGGACTTGGGGCCTGAGGGCAGTAATATTAACTCTGCTTATCGGCTCCTTGATGCAGTTGATCAGTTGGAATCAGGTATGGGAATGAAGAGCTGGAAGGAGGGGTTTGTATCGTTTAGTGAAGTTGTAAGTAAATGGACCCTACAATGTCCTATTCTAACCGAAAGTAGGAAATTTTGGACGAGGAAGGACCAGACGAAGCTTCCGTAACACAGAAATTCTTTTTCCGCAATCCTATTGATTGTGCTAAATATTTACTTGGTCAAAGATGTTTTGCTCAAGATTTAGTTTACGCCCCTGTGAAGGAATGGAATAGCGAAGAACCACCTCAGAGAGTTTATTCGAAGATGCATACCACTGATTGGTGGTGGGAGACACAGGTAGGTTCAAATACGACATTCCACGGCGCTTCCATACCGTTTACTAGGACACAAAATTAACAGCCAGCAAAGGATGAATTACCGGATGGAGCAACACTCGTACCAATCATATGTTCCTCAGAGGTTACTTGTTTGACCAATTTCTCAGGAGATAAGAAAGCCTGGCCAATCTACATGACAATTGGAAATATTCTATCGAGTACACAGAATAAACCCTCGAAACATGCAACTGTTCTTTTGGCGCTTTTGCCCATCCCCCCAAAGATGCTGGGCGTAGCAGCAAGAGATGCACGGCAAAGGCAGGTCAACAATGAAATTCTTTGTGATTTGATGGAAGCGATCTTTGCACCAATTGTTGCACTAGGGAACTCCGGACTTGAGGTTGAATGCGCCGATGGAAAGGTCCGATTGTGTTTCTTACGCCTCTCGGCGTCGATTGCAGATCACTTGGAAAATGTAACATTTCACGGTATTCAACAAAATCAGTGCGCTGTCTGTTATGTTCGACCGGAACAGCTAGGGTCCCATTTGAGACGTTCTGCAGTTAGACGAGATTATAGGAAATCCCAACATCTCTTCAACAAATACTGTGAAAACAACCAGCAGGCCAAGCAACAACTTACAGATTGTAGTTTCAAATTGCTTCCTAGCGTCTTTTGGGGGCTTCCGAACGTTCAGCAATCCGACCTGCCCAAACCAGATATTGTCCATGTCGTGTACCTGGGAATATTCGAAACACACCTTATGAAATGGGTTATCGGATTTCTAAAGAAATACAAGCGGCTACAAGCATTCGATACTATCTGGAAGAGTTTAGATGTTTATCCTGGGTATTCCACACCGAACAAAGAGTACAGTCGGATCCCTCAGTGGACCGGAAAAGAGATGAAGAATCTGGTTAAAGTGATACTACAATGTTTTGCAGCCTCCCTACGTCGTCCGAGTGCCGCAGAACGTCCCATATTCATCAAAGCTCTAACCTGTGTCCGGTCGATTGTCGACTTTACTCTAATGTAACAATATACAAGCCATACCGATGAGACGATTCAATACCTCGAACAGTTCCTTAAGGCATTTCATGATCACAAAGTCATTTTTAAGGAGTACCAAAAGGATAAGTCCACTGCCAGGAAAGTGAGAGAGGTCACAGCCAGAATTTGAGGTGAGCATAGTGAAGTACTGAATTAACAGCGCCTTTTGGGGGCTGCATTTGCCAAAAGACGTCGCATTGGGGATGAGCAACGTCACGATTTAGATGGAATTGTTGCAGATATATATGATGAGGATGTAGACTTTAACTTTGTTAAGATACATCTGTTGAGTCACTTCGGGGACCATATACGGAACTTTGGGAACATTCAAATGTATTCTACCGAGTCGGGTGAAACAAGTCACAAAACAATGATCAAGGAGTGCTATCAGGGGTCAAATAAAATCGATGCAAGCCAACAAATACTACGATAATATTCTAGACTTGATAGCTTCAAAATTCATGAAATGAATATCCAAGCGGATCTATCGCGTCCGATTCGAGACGAAGTACGCGACAAACAGCACAAACGGCAAGTTGGTTCAGTAACTAAACAACCAATAGGTTTCACACCAACCGTGGAAACCATTTCCCAGCTCTACGAGAGTTTGAGAAATTTTCCAGACCTTTTAATGGATTATTATCGACGGAAGTAGTCTGTGAGCCAACATTTTGATGTGGATTCGGTTAAACAGTTAAGAAGAGTATGGATAGATTGATATATATTGAAGGTTTGGGGTATGGCTTAGTTGATATTTGGCAGGAGGTGGAAGATACAGTTGGAGCTTCTATCTTTCAGCACGATGGTGCAAAGATACTTACTGCAAGAGATACTATGACTTAGTTTACAGAAAACAATATACAGGTTATGGAATGGCCACCCAATTCCCCAAAGCACAATCCAATAAGACACTGTTGAAAGAGAGTTATGGAAAAGCTACACCAGTACTTTCCCATCATTTACAGGACTAAGGGGAGTCCAGATACTGTTAGAAAATATATAGCAGAAGGCCTTAATCAGGTTTGAACTCCGGATATTGAAGGTGAATTTCTGGAAAGGTTGTGGGAGTCTATATCTATTAGAGTTGCTGCTCTCTTGGATAAAAGGGGATGGTATACAAAGTATTAATTTTTTTTACTTTCTAATTTAATATATGGTTTTCATTATATCTGTTTTATGTCTACACAGATTTTCACTTTATTCTAAGTAGTTGTGAATACATGGTTAGTAAATTTAGAATGGTAGTAGAGTTGCTGTTACCTTGTCGGATGAGTCTTTTTGCACCTGTACTTTATTTCTCTGACATGGTCAGGAAAGAGCTATCTGAATACACACTTCTTCTGGTAAAACATAAATGTACCTACTATCTGTTCCCTCTACCTTGAAGCTCCCAAAGACTTATAAACTACCTCTGAAGCCTTTTAACAGAATTCTTTCACTATTCTTGAAGAGCCCGGGGGACTACTTGAACTACTACCCTACTACTCGTAGGCTAGTATAGTTATTTCTTAGTCTAGTGGTAGCCAATAAAGTCAAAATAGGTGTTCTCCTTTTGGGTAGCTATTTTTTTTTTTTTTTTTTTTTTTTTTATCTCATTTATTTATTATTAGATACAAGAACTAGCATACAGCACTAGCTATAGTGTAAACAAAACCTTAATCCAAAAACCATATCACAAAGGTATAGCACAAACTATCATGTCCAAGCTGTATCAAGTACTACTTGATGCATCACCAACACATGGTTAATACCAAACTTGCAAAAACTCAGAATGAACAAACTCTGTTAATAAACGAAAAATATAAAATCCACTTTCATAAAACAAAGAAAACATAAACTTAAATGGGGTGAGGGAGGAGGCCAGGAGACAAGCTACCAGGGGGAAGAAGGGAAAACCATAGAGGCAGAAGAAGGAGCAGGTGAAGGAAACATATCCTGGGGGAAGTTCATTGCTATGGCTCTGAGATATTCAGCCAGGGACAGGAGGAGGATGGAGGAATACCACAGCGGGACATCAGAGCCAACCGAGTTGACGCCATAGAGATAGTGGGACCTGGGCTCATTTTTGCCTCTGCAGCAAAGGATAGCATGGCTGAAGGTCTCATCCTCTTCACCATAGAGACTGCAGATCAGGGAATGTTCAGCTCGAGACCAGGATGGTGGATGGGCAGCCACGTAGCTTTTTTGGGCTCTCACTTAGTAAATTCGGCCCACCAGAAACTTTTTAAACATATAATAGGATGGGGTTTGAGAGACAGGGGGAAGCCGTAATAGTCTAGGAGGGGAGAGAGAAGGTTCCACTCGTCCATCATGAGAGCTCTCGTATTCCTTTGAAAAGCATAGAAGTTCACTCTTATCAGGGCTTAGGGAGGAAGATAAGTCAGATTGGGTAGAAGGTAGCCGTTAATGAGGGGAACGTAGGATAGCCCTTCTAGGAAGGGAAGGACTAATTAGACGAGAGAGTCCACCAGCAGGTATGCGTGAACCAGAGGAGACACTTGTGGGGTGCGTCATGAGAGAGGCATGACAATTGACGGGAGGCGGGTACCGAGTTCCTATTCAGAGTCCGGACCTTGGGCCTTCAGCAAAGAGGGGAAGAAGGGGGCCAAATGGCCTGCAGCTAGGTTAATGGGAGGTGAAGAGCATGCCAAGCGAAAAGTGGTTATCCTACATTTATGGACTAGGAGAACTTGAAGGGGTGTGAGACAGGCTTCTGGTACCAAAATCAGGAGAGGGGTAGAGCAGAAGCAATTCGTGACCCAGGATTGGACCTGCCTCCAGTAGATTTCCATTCGTGACAAAAGGGTTTTAGTGGGCGTGAAAAGTGCAGCGCCATAGGATAAAATGGAAAAAATACATGAATGGGCCAGCTTGTAGTAAAGGAGGGAGGAGATCCTGGCTCCAGCCAAGGAGAGGCGGCTAACTGCCATGAAGGCAGCTTGGGAAAGGGAAAGTCAGTGGGAAAAATGAGCTACCGTTGAAATGTTTGGGAGGAACTAGTATCCTAGCCACCTGAGTAACTGGGCAGGGAGGAAAACCTAGCGATCTAGGGTGATAGGAGGTGTACATAAGGTGCCAGGTAGATCCCGTTGTGAGGGGGTACACCAATGAATGTACTCTGTCATGGTAACTGAGAAGCCCACTTTGACAGCCTTAGCCTTGGCTCTCATCATGCCGAATGCTCTCTGAAGTGCTCTAACACTAGTGCGGTAGAAGGATGAAGCAACAGTAAGACAAAATCATCCATATAGGAAAGAATCAACCCTTTCGAAAATGAAATATGAAGACAAGCAACATAAATAACAAACAACAAAGGAGATATAGGAGAACCCTATGGGGTCCCAATAGTAACAGAGGAAAAAACTCTAGGGGATTCTTGAAAAAGAAGACAACACCGCCTATCAGTCAAAGAGGAAAAAACCCAGGATATGAGGTATTGATTAACCCCTTTCTTGTGAAAGAGGCTACGGAGGATGGTGGCATCAACATTGTCAAAGCCTCCCTTAATGTCCAGGAATAAGAAGCATACCTTATTGCCTGAGCATTGAAGGGTGCGAACTGTTACTACCAGGTAGATGCAGGCGTTGAAGGAGGAGAAAGCTGGGAGGGATCCGCACTGATTAGGGAATAGGAGTCCACGGAATCTTGCCACTATAGAGATACGTGAGTCAACAATTCTTTCTGGCATTTGGGACACTGTTTCTGGGAGGACGATTATTCTGAAGGAGGTAGGGCAGTCATAGAATGGTTTGCCGGGTTTGTTAAGAACTACACCATTGGCCCATCTAAGTGTGGTGGGGTGGTGGCTGAACAGAACGAGGGGAGAAAGGAGTGAGACATGAAGGTGGGAGATGATACAGTGGACGGCTTTCCAGATAGCAGAGGGAATGCTATCCAGGTTGGGAGTAGAGAAGGGAGAGCACTTCCCTAGAGCCTAAGATACCTCCTCTTGGGTAAGGGGCAGGAAGTCGCTAAAGGGTCTAAGGATATGGGGGAGACAGGGTGAGGGCCTGGGGGGAAAAAGGAGGGAGAAGACACTCGTTAATGTCCATGGAGGAGAAGCCATCCGGGAAGCAGGGAAAGCGAGAAAGGGGGCAACCAAAAGTGAACTTCTTGACAGTCCAAATTGACCTAGGGGTAGCATCAGCTAGGGGAAACTTCTAGTGGGCATGTTTAGCATATTTGATAGCTTTGAAGTACCCACATTTGGAGAGCCTTACTGCCAAGAGGTTGGGGGGTGAGTCAGTGTGGCAGGTCTTCCAGGTCGAAGGGTAGATTTCCCTGCATAGGAGTGACAGCAGGGGAGACCACTAGGTTTTGGAGCATGTAGAGGGCTGAGAGAGTAGAATATGAGAGGTAAGTAGCCTGATGAGCGAGGCGAGGTTGATATCAAACCAGGTTTCAAGAGAGTGGCGTATCAGAAGGGGGGGAGCAGAGCTAATATTAAGGCCGTCAAGTAGGAAGGAGAGGGTGTCCCAGTCAGTGATGGACCGCTTTGGGGCTGGGGGAGGAGGAAGGAGTTTAGGGTCAGTGAAGTAAATAGAGATAAAAACATGATCTGGCCATGTAGATGGGAGAGAAGTTTCCAATGACTTGTGGAAGGGAAGTAAAGTGTGGGAGGCAAAGGCCAGGTCAATTGATGATGGTCGAGCTAAGCCTCCGAGCTGGAAGCAGGTATAGGTCCCAGAGGTATTGAGGAGGGATCAGCTCAGCTCAGAAGCTCTGGCAAAGTACCGGAATGACTTTGTAAGCTCTTTTTAGGAGTGATGTCTGAAGGGGTTGATAGAGGGATGGTGGAGGTTAAAGTCTCCTAAAATAATAAGGGGGAGAGTCCTTAAAGGAAAGAAAAGTACAGGAGAAACGGTCATACTGCTATGAGGATACTTGGACTACAAATTGTAAATATTAAGAATGCGAAAGGAAGGAAAGCCAACTCCAAACATATCTCTGGCAAAAAAGTCAAGAGCAAAAAGATCAGTTCTGTCTAGAGAAACTGGTGAAATAGAAACTTCCGCCTGTAAGGCCTGTGAAATATAGAAACCCACTCGGGGCTTAGAGTAGGCAGGGTAGAGAGAATGAAAGCTGCTGAAGCCTTCATAGGAGGGGAAGACATAAGCACCAAACAGGGGGATCTTACAGTGCTATAACTGCAAGTAGGATAGAGCAATTCGTAAAAGAATTAAATAAGGAAAGAAATACATTATAGCTCGTAAGGCCGTTGCATTGAACAAGGTGAAAAGAATAAATAGGGGTCAGCCCTGCGGACTACAGAGTATGGGTGCAAGACATCTTACTAGCATGAGGCCGAGAGGTTGTGTGGAGTAGGAGAGTGACTGGAGGCTATCTCGTGGGAGTGCCGGCCAATCCTGGAGGAGAAAAGGTGAGAGGGCAAGAGCTGGGGGGCCTTCAGAGTGGTAAGGTCAAATGGTACTGGCTAACTGTCAGGGGTGACAGTGTGGGTGTGGGAGCTATAGGGGCAGGTGGATAGAGCGAGTCAGAGGTGTCCATAGCTTCAGTGTCTGGGCCTGCAGCAGGAGCCGGTATTAAGGGTGGTTGTGCAGAGAATTTGGCAGAGCAATCACTGTCACGAGCTGAATGGGGTTCAGGGCAGTTTGGACATCTAGCGGGAAAAGTAATACAGCTCCCTAGTACAGGCCTGATATCACCCTCCCTTGGGCAGATTGAGTTAGTGCAGCAGTGTTCAGATTTGGGATGGGGGCCTCCATAGAATGGGCATATCGTGTAGTTCTTAAAAAGAAGTTTGACGTGACCATACTTCCAACAATTGAAACATTGGTTAGTAGGGGAGGATGGATAAGCTCTTTGGATAGAATGGTAATCTCCGAACAGTAGGATGGACAGAGGGTGGGTAATGTATGAAGCACAGTCAACGGAGACGTAGATAACCACCGAGAATGCCTTTTTGCCAGTTGTTTAGGCTTGACAATCAGGGTTAAGAAAATGGGAGCGAGTTATTTTGAAACATTTGGTATGATAAATGCCAGCTAGAAGGAGGTTGTAGAGGTCCTCATCTTCACCAGGATAAGTATCCATGGGGAGACCGTAGATGGTGAACTATATATCAGTGGGTGCTAGGCGGAAGGCCTACCAGAGGTTATCCAAGACAGGAAAGGCTTGATTGAGACAAGCAGCAAGTGCGGTAAAGAAGGGAGTGTAGGATTTGGCAGGAATAGACGTATTGGCGATGTACAGGTTGACAGTGCTTTTGTTGTTAATAAAAGCTTTGAAGTCCTTAGAAAGTCTAGAGCTAGCTTCCTAGAGGACTGATACGGCAATGTCAGGAAATGGACACGGATCGGGGAGTCTTGAGAGTGTGGCGCGCGAGTGAGACAAGGGGCAAAGAATCTTTTAGCAGCATTAGAGAGGGAAGCAGCCCCTTTAGAGGAGAACTCCTGGACAACAGCTGCTGTCACAAATCGAGACTAGCAGGAAAGGTTTTTACATGACTCACACTTGTGAGTCATAGGGTTTAGTATTTTAAATAACTACGCGATAGCATGTTATTCTTTTATGATTGATTTATTGTTTTGACATGACTCACGATTGTGGTCATATGATTATGACTTTCGCACATGACTTATAATTATGAGTCATGGGTTTCACGCATGTGAAGCGAGTTGCGCACATGATAGGTTTATTATGTTTTGATTGGTTAGTTGTTATTGCGTAGTGACTCATAGGAGTCAGCTGATGGATTTCACACTATGACTCACTACGATTCATAGGGGCGCGTGACGCAAAGGATGAGTCATGAATTGCGGGAAGAACGGGTATAAAAAGAGGACCCTTAAGGCCTCTTAGTTAGCACACGAACGATCTCCTCTACACCTCCAGCGATTGAAATCTCAACATCATGAGAAATCATCGTCGGATCCATCCTTTCTCCAACGCAGTCTCGGTGAGCTGCACCCCCCCCCTATGATAGATTCGGACTTGGGAACCCGTTTCTTATGGCCTGTCCCATCCACCCTTTCGCTTTTGTTTCGCGTCTTCGCTTAGCATTTGCACGGTCGGCAACACCCTCGCGTCCATGTTACAGACGGCTGGGATCACGGTTCGCAGTAAGAGAAAACTTTTCACAAGGCTACGGTCGATTTCTCTACTCTCTTCGATTACGTTTCGCTCGAGGCTGCCTAGTCAGACATGCACACGTTTCCGATAGTTCCTACGATACTTGGGTCTACCCCTCCTCTCCTCCGCTCGGTTCCGTCCCGTGGCTCGGTTACAGCCAAACATCCTCTCATTAGCTGGCATTCTTACTGCCAACGGTCACCACCCATCCCTGGCGGCGGGCTCGGTCGCACCCCTCGGTTACGCTCGGTCATGATATTGCACTGCCTTCTTGGAGGATGTTAACGCCTTGGGTTACGGAGTAATTGTGATGGATCTGCATGGTTTTAGCGTTTAGTGTCGCCCCGCTCTGTGTTCTGTAGTTTTAGGCTAAAATTTCACGGTCGGGTTTCTGTTAGAGCACTCGGGATATAAATGCAGTTTCTTTTGTACTTTGTTTTAAAGGGGAGGAGTTTTCGGGTCCGGTTTTCCTGTTGTCTCCTGCCTGTCGTGTTGGTGATTTACTTCTGTTGTCTACTTAGCCGGTAGGAGTTTTTTGTCTTCGCGGCGGGATTCTGCGGTTGGTTCCATACCAGAGGGACCTGGGATGATGGTTTTTTCCGGTGGTCCGAGGAGGATTTCTTTACACAGGGGGTTTTTCCTTACCATAGCTAACGCTGCACGTAGCCTTTGTACCCCGTAGTTGATAAATCAAAGCGCATGATATAAAAAAAAAAAGAAAAAAAAAAAGGCCTCTTAGTTAGCACACGAAGCATCTCCTCTACACCTCCGGCGATTGAAATCTCAACACCATGAGAAATCATCGTCGGATCCATCCTTTCTCCAACGCACTCTCGGTGAGCTGCACCCCCCCCCTATGATAGATTCGGACTTGGGCACCCGTTTCTTAGGGCCTGTCCCATCCACCCTTTCGCTTTTGTTTCGCGTCTTCGCTTAGCATTTGCACGGTCGGCAACACCCTCGCGTCCATGTTACAGACGGCTGGGATCACGGTTCGCAGTAAGAGAAAACTTTTCACAAGGCTACGGTCGATTTCTCTGCTCTCTTCGATTACGTTTCGCTCGAGACTGCCTAGTCAGACACGCTCACGTTTCCGATAGTTCCTACGATACTTGGGTCTACCCTTCCTCCTCTCCTCTTGGTCTCATCCCGTTGCTCGGTTACAGCTACACTTCCCCTCTTTTGGCAGGTACCCTACTACCGCTTGGCCTCATGACCCCCGCGGCTGTCCACGGTCGCATCCTCGGTTACGCTCTGTCGTGGTATTGCACCGCCTCCTCGATCGATGTTAACGCCTTGGGCCCAGAGTAATGTCGGTTGCCGACTTCTTTAAGTTATTTAGGCTACCCCTACGGAGATGTTGTTCTATTCTTTATTAGGTTTCTATGTAGTGGAGTTTCTCTCATTTCGCGCGTGTGCGTGCTTTCCTTTATTATCCTTTCGTTTGTTCAGGGGAACTTTCTGAAGGGTTTTCTGCGTCTTCCTGCTTGCTCGCTGAGAGTACGTTACTTTTTTGAGGACGAGATGTGCGGTTGGGCCCATACCATAGGGTCGTGGGGGCGTGGCTTTGATCCCATGAGGGGAGAGATGCGTAGGTTTTTCTTGGCCATAGCTAGCGCTGCATGTCTGGTTTTTCCTCGTAGTTGTACGAATAAAATGCAAAAATGAGATAAAAAAAAAAGAAAAACAAAAAAAGGCCTCTTAGTTAGGAGTTCTTTACGCAATCATCTAAGTTATTTCCTACAATATACTTTATCTTTACTACACTACCGGGCCGAGGACATAGTGTCTCTCACGAGCTTAGAGAGATATTGTACGAGACAGGAGTCTGTATACTCAGCTGTCGTTGTTTGTACAATCTTAAGATAGTGCGATCGCTATCGAAGAGAAGAGTTACCTGCTCCAAGTATCGCCCGAAGGAACGAGGATTGTAACATTTGATTGCGTCACACATACACAGCACTTAACCAGAAACAAAAAAACGGAATCACCACACGAAGACGACATCGAAGTAGCGGTATTCGATACTACTACACTAGGAGAAGCAACCGACCAGACATTAGGAGAATCAAGGGCAACAAGCCCAGACCCACCGGAACCAACATCACCAGCTGGGTCAGAAGCAACTACACTACCAGGAGGACCTCGACGAAATATGATGTCAATAGCAACAGGAGCAGCAGACACAGCGGAAGGAGGAACGACCGGCACGGGAAATGCCAGTTCCTAGGTACCGGAACTCAATGCAGAACAACTCCAACAAATCGTAGCAAACCTCACAGGGGGTAACCGAAGACCAAAAATTAAAGAGCCAGAAACGTTCACAGGGGAACGAACCAAACTTCGAGGATGGCTGGCACAGCTTAAGGTCTACTTCACAGCCGTAGGGTGGACTCAAGGTCACCATACCGACAGGATCCTATACACCTCGAGCCTGTTAAGGGGGGATGCAGGAGCATGGATAACACCATACGCAGAAGGACGAATCTCGCATGAATGGGAAATGTGGGAAGCATTCGTGGACGAAGTTAAGAATCAATTCGGAGCCATCGATGGCATGGGAGAAGCAAGACTCAAGATACAAAAACTACGACAAGGAAACAGGACCATGACAGAATATTGGAACGAATTCCAACTCACAGCTACAGAAGCAGAGTTGGACGACCACAGGGCAGGAGAATGTCTCCTCTCGGGCATGAACACCACACTGCAAGAAGCATGGGGAAGAGACAGTGGCGACTTCGTCGACACGCAAATATTAGCCAAATGGGCAATCAAGAAGGAAACCAAACTAGCTACAGTTAAACACATACAAAAAAAGGGCACCACAGAAAGAACTACTAGCACCCCACGAAACCTGAACGGAACATTCAGACCAACCAGTAATGCGACCACAGAAGGAGATCCAATGGACCTGGATGCAACCAGGTGAAAACCGAGGCTACATCCCGAAGAATTCAAAAGAAGGATAAGGGAGAAACTATGCCTCAAATGTGCAGGGGCAGGACACCAAGTGCGAAATTGCGACAGACCGAGAGACGGAAGGAATTATACCACGACGCCCAAGCAAGGGCAATTCCCGAGAAGGGTTGGCCCTTGGGCGGCGAGGCCGAGCATCAAGGAAATCGAAACCAAGAAAGACCCCGAACAGTCAGGAAACGACGAGTGTCCCCAGTAAGTGATGGTACTAGGGACAGACCGGAACGAAAACCCATCATCATGGAAAACTACTACGCGGCACTCAACTACACGGAATCACTTGAACGAGAAAACGATCACATCATGATCAAGATCCAACTACACGGAAAACAAGAATCAGTTACGATAAACGCGATAATAGATTCAGGGGCCACTGAGGACTTCATCGACGAAGGCATATGCACAAAACACGGAATTGCAAAGACAAAGGCCAAGAAAAGAAGCAAGATTTACCTCGCGGATGGAAAGCCAAGCGCTATGAGTCCAGTTACCCATCTGGCGAAAGTACCTATGGACATCAACAGCCATAGGGAATTGGCAACGTTTCAAGTGGCAAACCTCCAGAATCATGAGGTTATCCTAGGGATGCCATGGTTACGAACACACAATCCCACAATCGATTGGGATCAAAAGAAGATTACTTTCAACAGTGAACGATGTACGACATGGTGTCTCAACAGTTCGCCCGTTGCATATACGGTACCAGAAGATGAAGCTCGGGAAGAGAACCTCCTCACCAAGTACTCCGAAGTACAGGTAGAAAGGGACGAAAGCGTCCAAATTCGAAGATTATCTCCTCAGGCTAGAATGCCTACGAAAGGATCCAAGGAAGCAGCAGGACATGACCTGTATGCTAATGAGCAAGTCTGTATACTTGCAGGAGAACAGAAAACGGTCGGGACCGGAATAGCCATCGGATTACCTCAGGATACCTACATGCGCATCGCTTCTCGAAGTGGTTTGGCAGTCAAACACAGACTCACAACCAACGCGGGGGTAATAGATGCGGATTATATCAGGGAAATCAAGGTAGTTTTGGTCAATCAAGGCAGCAACAAGTTTCAGGTGGAACAAGGCGATCGGATCGCACAAATGATCATAGAAAAGATCAACACGAACGAACTGCAGGAGGCGCAGGAACTAAAAAGAACGGATCGGGGTACGAAAGGATTCGGAAGCACAAACACATCTGAAACAAACAAAAAACCGATCAGCATCAGCAAAATATCAGCAAAGGCATTTGGAAGTTTTTACCGAAGAGGGGAAACAACGGGCATCCTAAGATGGGATCCAGTCCAAGATGAGATCTACCTAGAAAAGATCAATATCAGCAACGAATTAGCGATCAAAGAAAGACAAAAGAAGAAGGAGGAAGAAAGACAAAACCTCCAAGAAACGATACCACGGGAGTATCACAAATACCTAGATGTATTCGAAAAAGGAGAAAAAACAACACTACCACCACATCAAAACGGAATTGACCTAGGTATCGACCTAGAACCAGGAGAAGAAGTACCGGACAAGAAAATCTACCCGTTAAGCTATGATGAGATTCAAGAACTACACAAATACATCAAGCAAAACGAAGCGAGAGGATGGATAAGAGAAGTGAAGGCCGAAAGAGCATCACCAATCATGTTCGTCAAGAAAAAGGATGGAAGTTTGAGACTTTGCGTGGACTATCGAGGACTTAACGAAGTCACAAAAAAGGACCGATACCCACTACCGCTGATAGGGGAAGCACTGGATAGGCTAAGCATGGCCAAGGACTTCACGAAACTGGATATTAAGGACCCCTACCACAACATCAGAATCCGAGAAGAAGACGAACACAAAACCACTTTCAGCAGCAAGCTAGAAAATTACGAATACCTGGTGGTACTATTCGGACTATGCAATGCGCCAGCCGCATTCCAGAAATGGATCAACAGGGTGCTACTAAGATACATCGACATGTGTTGCATAGTATACTTGGACGACATCCTGATATACTCGCACAACCTGGAACAACACCGAAAAGACGTCAAAAACATACTGGAAGCCCTCAGACCATCGGGGATGAAGGTCAAACCGTCGAAATGCGAATTCCACAAAAAGGAAACGGAGTACCTAGGGTTTGTGGTTAGCCAAGAAGGAGTCAAAGTCGACACAGTCAAGACTCAGGCAATATGGGAGTGGCAACAACCGAAAACAAAGACAGAAATCCAATGTTTCTTAGGATTTTGCAATTTCTATCGACAATTCATACAAGGATTTAGCAGGATAGCAAAACTGTTATACGAAAGGACACACAAGAAATAAGATGGAAAATGGAAATGGGATACCGAGGAACAACAAGCCTTCGATGAACTCTGAAAAGCACTCACCACAACTCCGGTATTGGTTCATTTCGACCCAAACAGGCCTATCAAGATTGAAACCGACGCCTCGAAATACCTATGCGCAGGTATACTATCGCAACAATGCGAAGACGGGAAATGGAGGCCGGTGGCATATCGATCCAAAGGAATGAAAGATGCTCAACTCAACTACGATGTACACGACAAAGAACTGTTAGCCGTGGTACAAGCATTCGAAGAATGGAGAAGATATACCAGAGGCAGCCGATATAGGATCCAAGTTTTCACTGACCATAAGAACTTGACAACCTTCATGTCTACCAAAGCCCTAACCGACAGACAAATACGATGGGTAAGAAAACTAGGACAATACAACTTCAGGATCATATATCGACCAGGAAAAGAAGGGGGAAAACCAGATGCTCTCACAAGAAGGACGGGAGACATACAAACCCTAAAGGAAAAACACCTGTCAAAACGAGAAGGAATACTATTGCCAAAGGAGCAATTCTGGGAGGAAGCAGCTATCGAAGAAATAGAACTAGCAGAGTTCTACGATAGAGACGAAGGAACGATACAAGAAGCATCAAAGACAGACAAAGAAATCCAAATAATCAAACGAGCTCTGGAAGCAGGGGATAAAGAGTTGAAAGAGGTGGCCTTTGGGCTATGCCAATGGAAAGACGGATACCTATGGCACCAAGGGAAGATATGGGTCCCAGACAACGAAGGGCTAAGGACAGCTCTTATCTCCAAACACCACGACCAACCCCAAGCAGGACATGGAGGAACGGCAAAAACTACTGAACTTATCGGAAGACGATACTATTGGCCAAAGATAAGAGAGACTATCAAAAGATATGTCAAGAACTGCGACACATGTCAGAGGACCAAAGTCGTACGACACGCACCATACGGTCTCCTACAGTCAAATGACGTACCAGACAGACCTTGGAAATCGATCGCCATGGATTTCATCACGGACCTTCCGAAGTCCGAAGGACATGACACCATATTAGTCGTCATCGACCGCATGACCAAAATGAGTCATTTTATTCCATGCAAAAAAGATCTGGACGCACGGCAGTTTGCAAACCTGTTCATGAGGGAGATAGTCAGACTACACGGACTACCATGGGACATTATCACCGACAGGGGAACGCTATTCACATCAGACATATGGAAAAAGACAACAGAGGAACATGGAATCGAAGGAAGATTAAGCACAGCATTCCACCCTCAGATGGATGGACAAACAGAGAGGACAAACGCGATATTGGAACAATACTTACGGGCATACATCAACTACCAACAAGACGATTGGTGTGGATATCTGCCGTTGGCAGAATTCACATACAACAACGGATATCAAGAAACAATCAAGAATACGCCATTTTTCGCAAACTACGGAATCAACCCCGAATACGAGATGATAGGACACCTTCTCCAAGGAAACCGAAAGAAACCAGAAGAAATGACTGAATTGCATGAGTCATTACGAAGTGAAATGGTGGCAGCTCAATTAAGACAGAAAGAATACTATGATCAACACCGAAAACCTGATCCAAACCTACAATCGGGGGATAAAGTGTGGTTACTATCACGAAATATCAAGACCACGAGACCATCAAAGAAACTAGACTACAAGAAAATCGGACCATTCAAAATCTTGGCAAAAATTGGAACGAGCGCTTATAAGCTGGACCTACCACCATCAATGACAATACACAATACATTCCACATCTCACTACTCGAACCTTACCAAGACAACCGATTTCCCTCTCAAATTCAAGAACCCCCTCCGCCTATCGAAATGGAAGGCGAACAAGAATACGAACTCGACGAAATAATCGACTCTCGACTCCACTACGGAAAGCTCCAATATCGAGCTAAGTGGAAAGGATACTCACCAGAACACGATAAAGTCTGGTACCCTTCAGAAAACTTTAACAACGCCCAACATGCAGTCCAGCAATTCCACCAACGATACCCAGGTAAGCCAAGACTCAGTAGAACTCAAGATTGAACTCAAACCCGACCAAGGCTGGGGAAACGACGAGCCTAGCCCAGGGCCGTTTCTGTCGACTAGCCCGGGCAACAACATGCCAACGGAACAAGAATTGGACGAAAGCCAAGCGAAGGCAATTGAAACGGCGAAACACAACGGATTATCATGGACAGCATATTACGATGATGGGTGCTTCGTGCATCTCAGCGAAAAACAAGGACAAGGGTGGTACACACAAAGAACCAAAACTGAAAGGACGAACCTTGAATGAGGAACACAAGAAGATACGTTGGGAGCAATATTTTCGGAACCACTGCCGGTCTCATAAGAATGAGAAAATCAAGGCCAGCTACTACCCGAGGTCGGAAGGCAGGAAGGAACCCCTCACAAAAAGGGATGAAAAGACAAGAAAGGCAAGAGAAACCGTGAGGACACAGTTGGCGTGGGAGGGGAGCGAAAAATCCGAAACGACTACGATTCCGGACCTGGAAGCCTTACAGAGGCAGATCAGAGAACTGCTAGACGAATGAGACTGTCTACAGGAACGGCTCATGGACCAACGGACGTTGATCGAAGATCAACAATCCAAAATTTCAGAACAACAACGAGCTCTAGAGGTTGGAAACCTCACCCTCAAAGTTTTACGCAAGAGATGAAGAGACTCCGAAGATGTTATTCGGAGAATGAGGAGAGAGGCGAGACGGTTGGGAAGCCGAGTGACGGACTTAGGGCTTTGAGCATCGTGGGACCGATGCTAGGGGAAGAAGGGAGCTAATGTCACAAATCGAGACTAGCAGGAAAGGTTTTTACATGACTCACACTTGTGAGTCATAGGGTTTAGTATTTTACATAACTACACGATAGCATGTTATTCTTTTATGATTGGTTTATTGTTTTGACATGACTCACGATTGCGGTGATATGATTATGACTTTCGCACATGACTCATAATTATGAGTCATGGGTTTCACGCATGTGAAGCGAGTTGCGCACATGATAGGTTTATTATGTTTTGATTGGTTAGTTATTATTGCGCAGTGACTCATAGGAGTCAGCTGATGGATTTCACACGATGACTCACTACGATTCATAGGGGCGCGTGACGCAAAGGATGAGTCATGAATTGCGGGAAGAACGGGTATAAAAAGAGGACCCTTAAGGCCTCTTAGTTAGCACACGAACCATCTCCTCTACACCTCCGGCGATTGAAATCTCAACACCATGAGAAATCATCGTCGGATCCATCCTTTCACCAAAGCACTCTCAGTGAGCTGCACCCCCCCCCTATGATAGATTCGGACTTGGGCACCCGTTTCTTAGGGCCTGTCCCATCCACCCTTTCGCTTTTGTTTCGCGTTTTCGCTTAGCATTTGCACGGTCGGCAACACCCTCGCGTCCATGTTACAGACGGCTGGGATCACGGTTCGCAGTAAGAGAAAACTTTTCTTCAGGCTACGGTCGATTTCTCTACTCTCTTCGATTACGTTTCGCTCGAGACTGCCTAGTCAGACATGCACACGTCTCCGATAGTTCCTACGATACTTGGGTCTACCCCTCCTCTCCCCCGCTCAGTTCCGTCCCGTGGCTCGGTTACAGCCAAATATCCTCTCATTAGCTGGCATTCTTACTGCCAACGGGCACCACCCATCCCCGGCGGCGGGCTCGGTCGCACCCCTCGGTTACGCTCGGTCATGATATCGCACTGCCTTCTTGGACGATGTCAACGCCTTGGGTTACGGAGTAATTGTGATGGATCTGCTTGGTTTTAGCGTTTACTGTCCCCCCGTTCTGTGTTCTGTAGTCTTAGGCTAAAATTTCACGGTCGGGTTTCTGTTAGAGCACTCGGGATATAAACGGAGTTTCTTTTGTACTTTGTTTTAAAGGGGAGGAGTTTTCGGGTCCGGTTTTCCTGTTGTCTCCTGCCTGTCGTGTTGGTGATTTACTTCTGTTGTCTACTTAGCCGGTAGGAGTTTTTTGTCTTCGCGGCGGGATTCTGCGGTTGGTTCCATACCAGAGGGACCTGGGATGATGGTTTTTTCCGGTGGTCCGAGGAGGATTTCTTTACACAGGGGGTTTTTCCTTACCATAGCTAACGCTGCACGTAGCCTTTGTACCCCGTAGTTGATAAATCAAAGCGCATGATATAAAAAAAAAAAGAAAAAAAAAAAGGCCTCTTAGTTAGCACACGAACCATCTCCTCTACACCTCCGGCGATTGAAATCTCAACACTATAAGAAATCATCGTCACTTTTCTCCTCTCGCACTCTGAGTGAGCTGCAACCCCCCCCTATGATAGACTCGGACATGGGCAGCCGTTTCTTAGGTCCTGGCCCATCCTTCTCTTCACTCTTGTTTTGCGTTTTCGCTTAACATTTGCACGGTCGGCAAAACCCTCGTGTCCATGTTACAGACGGCTGGGATCACGGTTCGCAGTAAGAGAAAACTTTTCACCAGGCTACGGTCGATTTCTCTGCTCTCTTCGATTACGTTTCGCTCGAGACTGCCTAGTCAGACACGCATACGTTTCCGATAGTTCCTACGATACTTGGGTCTACCCTTCCTCCTCTCCTCTTGGTCTCGTCCCGTTGCTCGGTTACAGCTACACTTCCCCTCTTTTGGCTGGTACCCTACTACCACTTGGCCTCGTGCCCCCCGCGGCTGTCCACGGTCGCATCCTCTGTTACGCTCTGTCGGGGTATTGTACCGTCTCCTCGATTGATGTCAACGCCTTGGGCCCAGAGTAATGTCGGTCGCCTACTTCTTTAAGTTATTTAGGCTGCCCCTACGGAGATGTTGCTCTATTCTTTGTTAGGTTTCTGTGTAGTGGAGTTTCTCTCATTTCCCGCGTGTGCGGGCTTTCCTTTGTTATCCTTTCGTTTGTTCAGGGGAGCTTTCTGAAGGGTTTTCTGCATCTTCCTGCTTGCTCGCTGAGAGTACTTTACTTTTTTGAGGGCGAGATGTGCGGTTGGGCCCATACCATAGGGTCGTGGGGGCGTGGCTTTGATCCCATGAGGGGAGAGATGCGTCGTTTTTTCTTGGCCATAGCTAGCGCTGCATGTCTGGTTTTTCCTGGTAGTTGTACGAATAAAATGCAAAACTGAGATAAAAAAAAAGAAAAAAAAAAAAAGGCCTCTTAGTTAGGAGTTCTTTACGCAATCATCTAAGTTATTTCCTACAATATACTTTATCTTTACTACACTACCGGGCTGAGGACATAGTGTCTCTCACGAGCTTTGTGAGATATTGTACGAGACAGGAGTCTGTATACTCAGCTGTCGTTGTTTGTACAATCTTAAGATAATGCGATCGCTATCGAAGAGAAGGGTTACCTGCTGCAAGTATCGCTCGAAGGAACGAGGATTGTAACAGCTGCGACTTTGTTAGTAGAGGAGCTAGAGGGTTGTTTCATTCTTTTTGTCATAGTCTCGGTCCCATTTGCATCGACTGAAGCATCGAACTCAGAGGTGCCACTATCAATGCTTTGCGTATCGGAACAAATGGGAGCAGCTGGAGTGGGTCCAGTAGTGTAAGGGTTCCTGGGGGTGGAGCACGGATTGCTAGGCTTAGTACAGGGTGGTGTAGGAGGAGGTGGTGGGGGAGGGCCTATATTTGGTCTTGGTGGAGCCAATGAGGGCAGGGGGCTGGAGTCAGTCTATGTGATAGATTACATATCGCAGTGCATATTTCTCGGAATTGTTCATCAGAGTGGCTATTGGCGACTTGGGATTGGAGGCCATGGACATCAGTGTAGAGCTCCTCTAGGCGCTGGCCGATGGAAGAGATAGCATGAATAGCAGAACAAAAGAGTGGAAAAAGAGCACACTCCTCAGTGGTGGGAGAGTCAGATTCCTGCGGGGATAAGAAGGGAAGTTGGTCAGGAGTAAAGCAGAGGAGAGTGTGAGTACACCTGAAGAGAGTGGTTAAAGGACATGCCAGTGCTTCAGGGGTAATATCTGCGACTGAGAAAGTGGTAACGGTTGTGCCTGAATGAGGTAGGAAGTGCGAGTGGGAGAGGGGAGGCCATAGAGATCCATGGCTGGGCTCAAGGACATGAGACCTAAGCGAAGTAAAAGTGAAGCTGTAAATAGAGATCATTCTTTAAGCGACATGCTGTTGTAAGACTTGTAGTCAGGAAAAGAGAGGGCACAGAGCGTGCCCTTTGGGTAGCTATCTATGCACCTCCTATATATCTTGTTAACTGCATCTGATCTGTTGGACGGTAGTAATGTATACTGTATTGTGGAACCATTTTCATAGATGCTCCTTAACTAATTAACTAGCCGCTACTCAAGGCGCTAGTTAGAATATATCTTCCCAATATTGGCACCGCAGGGGGGTATTAAGAATATTCTCCTTAGTTATATGCAGTTCTGAAGTCTTCCACATCTATAGTATTACAACTATTAACTCGCAACCCGGCATCAGTAACATCTACTGCCGTGAGGAAAATCTTATAATCTCTTCTTATTACTTCTAACTGACTTTGTCTTCAAGGATAGGGTAACTACCGCCCCTTTGTAAGATAACTAGAGACCTATGGTAGGATTATATAATCTCTAATATAGGGTGACTTTACTCTACAATAGTAGTATTATATAGTTAACTTCATGTGATCATATAATATGTCCCCCTGAAGACCCATGGAATATTTATACGAACTTGCCAAGACTACTCAAATAAATAGCTTGAATATTACCCTGTCTAGCCAAGTGCTTATTACTATCTAGGATTACACTACTCTACTCTAATACCCTTACCAGACCTGGGTTCACCTAGTACACTCTTACACCAACTTGAGTCTTCAGCTTAGTATAGAAGTATACTATATTCAAGTTATATGATCCCTAGTTATCTCATTGTATCCATATATACTGTAGTATAGTTTACTGTAGCTACCTGTCATTAGAGTCATCACACAAAGTTTATTCTATTATCTTTATAGTTTGGTTATAGTAATCTCATATAATATTCTTAAGTCAAAATTTAGTATTTGCAATTTGTTTAACTGAAATTTCAAGTTCTTCTATCTATTAGTAATCAAAAATAGTTTTTAATATAACCTACTCTAATAGTTAGCTCTGTATTGTGCAGGAGAATTGAAAGACAATTTGCTACCTCATTAATGATTCCCAATATCCATTAGTTTCACTTTTGAATGTCTTTTAATATATTGTTAATTAGTTTCTAATACTTTTTCATAGTATTTATTAACTCAACTTTCGTCTTTGTAAATTTATTCTCAATAGCGGAACTACAAGTTTAGATAATAGTTATAATATTACTAAATTTGAAGTATTTAAGTGTAGACAGTCTCCTGGACTGCCGGATTGGAGGAGATTTCATACAAGTAAATTACCATTTTTTAGCATAGTAACTTAAATTTTCTAAGTAGACTACTTGAGAGCATCTTATTTGAGTTTTGTTATCAAGGTAAGAGGAATATCCATAAAGTTAGAAAGATTCTATTATTAAAAATATTGCCTTCTCCAATATGCTAATATAGTTTAATAAATAAGTAAGCTAATAAGTGCTGCATATGCTATTTGTACCGTATATACAGTCATATATAAAATACTTTGATGCACCTCTATAGTTAATAATGATAGAGGATAGCCAACTTCTTTACCTATTTGTGTCTCAACAGATTGAGCAATTAAAGATAAAATAATTTGACTATTAATAGAAAGATGGCAATAATAAATTAGCATACTATGAGTATAAGCAAAAAAGGGACGCTATATATTAGGTAAAATCCAGCAACATTCTGAACAATGCATATTATAATATAGTCTTATTGAATAATAAAGATGGTTGAATTCTCTCAAATTATCATTATGAAATGGTAGCAGAAGTTGAACAAAATCTGAAAGTACACTACCAGTTACTATGAACTATTTGTTATCAGTGTGGATAAGAATATATTCTTAGAGCAATATTACCAGTCAGAAGTATCTTTTAGCACTCTCTAGAGCCCTAATATTAGTATAAATTATTAGATGCCTTATGTGAGTCTAGCTAGTACTTATCATACCTGGAATACACAAAATACAAACTAATAATCTGAATGCGATATTAAATCAACTTCATATTGTGAGGATTCCTGTCCAGTTATCTCAGTCCATTGCTCTTTAATTTTTGGCCAGCTTTATTAAGTCTTCAACTACTAATTTTCCCTCTAACATGCATCTATCTCTCTTACTATTTCCTACCACTTTAACTTTAATGCTTCTGGTTTATTTTTTTTCTCTCTTGCTTTTTTTGATTTTTTTGCTTTAAGAGTAGCAGAGGCCTCTTAAGGTAACCGTACCAAGGTTGTGGCATGCGGCCGCAACCCCCGGATGTTCGCCGGCTCACAACCTGGAGCACTCCTCCAGAGTGCCTGCTAGCTCAACACAACTTTGTGGCTCAACACAACTTTGTGGCTTACCATAGTAAATATGTGGCTCAACACCACTTTGTGGCTCAACACCACTTTGTGGCTCAATACCACTTTGTGGCTCAATACCACTTTGAGGCTCAACACCACTTTGAGGCTCAACACCACTTTGAGGCTCAACACCATTTTGAGGCTTAACACCACTTTAAGGCTCAACACCACTTTGAGGCTTTGAATAAGCTTGTAGCTACTATGACTATATGATTTGAAGCAAACACTTGTAGATTAAGATAAGAGTGTTTTAGTTTACATTCAGCTTGCCTTCTTTGCCCCTTTTCTGACCTTCTTCGCTCGTTGGCTTACCTTCTTTGCTCCTTCACTCACCTGCTTTGCTTCATCTCTCTCTTGCTTTGCTTGTTCCCTCTCTTTTTTCTTTTTATC
This sequence comes from Tuber borchii, assembly GCA_003070745.1. Taxonomy (NCBI): domain Eukaryota; kingdom Fungi; phylum Ascomycota; class Pezizomycetes; order Pezizales; family Tuberaceae; genus Tuber; species Tuber borchii. The sequence goes on from NESQ01000231.1 coordinate 59,986, forward strand.
TGCTAACCTCTTGCGTCTAGCTTTATATGCAGCCTTTATAGCATCAAGAAAAGGTTTATGGGCTGCAGTATCAGCTCACTTTTTGCCGTTTTTGTACTTTAAGTAATGCGATTTCTGCCTTTTCCATCTCTGCCACCTCTCCAGCTTTAGCCTTTTCACGCGCCTGTGAAGCGTAAATAACTCTACCATATTGTATTTGCCTTCGATTTTGAGCCTTATGCCTAGTGCTTCTGGCTTGCTCTGCTGCTTCTGTATTTGCCATATGCTCATTGGCCAGTTCACCTGATTGAGCTAGGGCTAGCCCCACCTCAAGCACTTGTTAAGACTGTATTGGAAGTCAGGTGACATATCCTGTGCTTCACATAGCAATTGTTCGCCTTGAGCCCTAAGGCTGGGGATTGTGAGGGGAATCGCACAACTGGCAGTAAAATCTGAGCCCAGAATTTGAGTATCAGGCAAACTCAGAATAGGGATGGCCTCTGGTTATTTGGAAATAACAACTGAGGGGTCAAATGGAATAAGACCAGTTGTACAAAATTCAGATTGGATTGTTGATGGCTTAAATGTGAGTTGGCGAATTGATTCGATCTGGTCAAGAAATTCAATCTTATCGAACTCACCACATCCCATACGAGTCGCTTCTTCAACTGCCTGAGCATGGTAATGTTTATAAGGCTGGAATATGACAACATCTAATGGTTGAAGAAGATGACTTGAATGGGGTAGGAGGCAAAATACCACTATCTTGTAGTTATCACAGTAGTTGATAAACTGCTTTGTACAATGTGAGCCAAAACCAAGAGTAATCGGCGATAAGATCCAATCTGGTGTGCAGATGAAAAGTGATGAAAATGGGCAAGCTAATCAAGTAAGAGACTGTCGTTACAGTAACCTTTTTCAGATGTTGCAAGAAGATAATCATCGGGAATGCTAGTGGTCATATACTAAGCCTCTTGGTGAATCGTACTAGGAACTATAACCATGGGAGGCAAAACAGCTCCATCTCCGCTGATCATTTCACATAGGGTTATAAGCTCTCTATTCATGGAGCTAGCTAGATAGGCCTGTCGGTTAGGTTCTCTTGTGATAATCTATTGGTCACGTCCAATGCCAATACGAAAACCAGTCTCATCGAAGTTGTATATATCGCGAGGTTGAATATCATGCTCTTGGCATATGGCAATGTATTTCTCAAACCAAATGCGAATATTATCTGCTTGGTGGTCATTTTTCGGTCGGCGTCAATGGTCTTTTGCTTTCGAATATAATATTCGGAATGACGGTCAAGGAAGCGGAGTGTCCAGTGATCACCAACAAGGGGTGCTGGGCTTGGCCCTGTGTGCCCATAACCAAGAATAGCATTGGCACAGCTTATAACTATCTGAATGCGGGTACTGGTACCAATAGAGTCAAGACAATCTAGGTATTGGCATATAGCCAATTCCTGGTCTTCAGAAAGCTTTCAGTTTATGCCAGGGTGGTCCTGTCTAGACTGACGTCCCTTCAAACGTGCTTGAAGTTGGTCAACAGGAATCTCATATTTGTGTGCGATTTCAGCAATATTAATTTGCTGGTCGGCTCTTGCTTGAATATAGGAAACAGCCGCCTGGATGCATACCTCCACCTCATTATAGAGTTCAACATGTTGGCTCGGTAGGATAAATGCTGGACCTGGTGGCATCTTTCGTTAATATCGTTGGTGTGTGGAGTTGATTCATGCAGCCTGTAGTTTATCAAAATGTATATTATAATATTTACCTATCATATAAATATACTCAAAGCCTTAAAGTGGTGTTGAGCCTCAAAGTGGTATTGAGCCACAAAGTGGTGTTGAGCCACAAAGTGGTGTTGAGCCACTCATTTACTATAGTAAGCCACAAAGTTGTGTTAAGCCAGAAAGTTGTGTTGAGCTGGCAGGGACTCTGGAGAAGTGCCCCAGGTTGTGAGCCAGCGAACATCCGGGGGTTGCGGCCGCACACCGCAACCTTGGCACGGTTAGTCCTATGGTTTTATTTTTCTTTATTTTCTGTTGGTTGATGTCATATTGAGTACTTGGTACATTTTTAGAATACTATCAACTAATAGGTCAAGAGGCCTATTTGGGACCCTTAATCTAGACTAGGTAGAAGTGCAATAGCTACAATAAATTCTTCTATCTTTCCAGTCTGAGAAATCCTTTTATAACTATTTATTTTAAATAAGTCGTTCCGTTTATTCCTGTATCCTTTTCATGGTCGTTTTAAATTTTAATTATTAATGTCGCTCTTGGGTGCTCATGTTGCCATTTGAGTTCATTAGCCACTGACTGTCTAAGGGATATTTGCCTTTTTCTTTTATGATTTTACTTTAAGGTTGAGAGTTTGTTTACACTATAGCTAGTGCTGCCTGCCAGTTCCTGTATCATCACAATAAATACATGAAATAAAAAATTGAAATATCGAACAAAATGCCTAATGGTACAGCTTTTCATACAACCATCTAAGTACTTTTCTATACTATATTATTAATATATATCTCCCATATATATTCCATGATACCAAGCCAGTGAAATGTATTTCTCTCATGATCATAGTGATATATCTTGCATAATAGGACTAACTCTATTTAGCTATTAAGACAAGAGTATTCAGAAGAAGAAGAAAGTATTAAACAGAGAGTTATCTGCTATAAGTATCACCAATACAGTGTGAATTGTAGCAGCTGCCTAATTACCAAATATACTCATATTTAGTTTATGCAAGAAGCCCTGAGTGGTCTAAACTAGGCAAGTGTAGTCATAAATATTTACTATAATGATACACTATAATATATATAAGATGAACAAATTTCTATACTCGTAGTATACAAGTCATTCTAGATCCAATATCTCAATCTTCCAAACAACCCTTCTCCTAGATAACATATATCTATAAAACTGGTAGGATGATTTTCTGATTGGCCTTTTATTACTAGTGGCTTACTGTTTGAATATTTTTCTTATCAATAAAGACTTAGTTAAGCCCTTTGAAATCCCGAGCTCATCGATCCTCCAGGCAGAAGCTGGGGGTTTATACGGTTCCTAATACTACAGGTCTCAGGCTATTCTGAATCCATCTACCAACATCTCGCCGCCGGGCCGGGGAAACTAGTGTAAGCCTAATGAAGGAATATAACACTTCCAAATCCGTGATATGATACAACTATATTTAAATCCCGCCCCACCCACTAGCTTTCCGGTCCAGTTGCAGGCTTGCAGCTACTAAAGGCACGGGGTCTCCTACACGGGCTACGAGCCTCCTATTCCCCTAACTACTAGTAGTTATCCTTCACTCTTTGTCATCTGATTTATCACAACAAGAATTGGAACTACGGATTGCAAAGTGTTTTTATTAGGATTTAGTGACAATTGCGGCCTACTGATCAAGAGTTTCCTATTATCAATCCCCATCACCATTCCTTTTTTCAAGTTGGCTCTCTACCCATCACCCTACCGGTATTCGAGTTTGTGCCGCACAGGAATTAACGCGGTGCATGGGGGGGGTTTTTTTATTTTATTTTGTACCACTTTGGGCTTTTTATCTCAGCTTTCAGCTGACAGAGGTCGCTTATGGATATGCAAGTGGATGAGTGTCAGATTTCACCACTCGCAGCCGGCGCGCTCAAAGTGTTTCAACAATTTGTCTCGGCTGGCGTGATTTCTTATGATCCTCAAAGTCGTCTCCTGCTTGGCACGCTAAACCCCTCTGGGTGGTAGTGCATACTTAAGCTTATTGACCCTATTACATACTGCCCGGGACCACACATACCGATATGATACAGTAGCTGGCTGGCAATTCAAGGGCAGGCTCTACTCAACTCAACACTGACCTTTTTTCCTTGTCAAGCAAACACTCCATATGCCCACAGGAATTATGTGAGTTCACCTCTATTCCTACTCAGTCAAACCCCAACCCCGTATCGATTGATTGGAAAGGTGGCCATCTTTGCTTTTTCCTTTTCTCCAATCACCCCCCCCTCCGCTACCCTCACCAGCTACCGCCCCTCTCCTCTACGGAGGCTCCGCCCAAACAAACTTCCCCCACTGGAACTGCGCTTGGAAGTCAGGTACGCCTTGCTTTTACCGCATACAATACTGTTCCGCTGTTTCCACATCATAAGTCGCAAACTCCAATGGCCTCGCTTTCATCACCACCTCCGCACCTCGCCCACTGCACACCCTACTGCACCTCCGATCCCGTCCTCGGACATGTCCTCGTATTCTTCAACCCGCACTCCTCCTCTTCTTCCACTTCCGTATCCCGCATAGAAGCTCATATTCTCACTTGCGCTGGCTTGCAATCCTACCCAAAGCTTACACTATCCCCTTCTTCCCCGCTCTACGCAGCCGTGAACCACCTTCCATCCCCAAAGCAGAATCATGAAGTCTACAGAGGCCTTGCGATCGCCGTACTAAAGTACTTTTCAGAGCTTCCTAAGACCGTAAAGGAAACAATTCTCCAGAGCAAAAAGAACAATGTTCTGCCCAACGGGGAAGCCCAAGCCGTGGCCTTCGACGAGATGCATGCTGGGGACCTGGCCGCTCGCCTGAAGGAATTGGAATTGGAAAGTTTGCTTGGCGACCTTAATTCCGCTTTGGCAGAGCGCTTCCTGACGTGGCTCGACATCGACCTTGTGCTTCGCTCCCCCGCTGACGTTGAGCCTGATGCCGTTCCGGAGGAGGCCGAAAAGTTGCTCGCATTGTTTGGCGAACCTACACATCTGCCTTTTACAAAGTTGAAGCGCACACAGAGTAGGCCGGCATCTTCCCGGCCGAGGCCCCCGAAGGATTCTACGGAGGGGATCGGACGTGAACTGGAACAATTGCGCATTACGGAGTCTAGTTATGTTGGGAAATTGCAAGATCTTTTGGATAATTTGGTCAAGCCACTTAGAGGCCGCGCTTCGCAGAGGAAAGGCGATGGCGGATTTCCTAACGGGAGGGATCTGGAAGCATTATTTCCACCTTCATTGGATAGAATACTTGAGCTTAACACGGCTTTTCTACAAGAAATCGAAACAGGTAGCCTCCCGGAAGTCGCCGATTGCTGCCTGAGGAGGTTCCCGGATTTCAAAGAATCCTATGAGGAATATATCCAAGCTAGCTCCGAATTTCCCCAGCTGCTTGCTAAGTTTGCTAAGGATAGGCACTCCTCTTTCTCCAAGAGAGTCCAACAAGCTGGAGAACAGAAATTAAGGTCAATGATAATTGAGCCTGTGCAGAGATTACCGAGATATACCCTCCTGATTGATAGTATCATCAATCTGCTTGCATTCGATGATCCTTCCCTGCCTAAGCTTATCGATGCGCGCGAGATAATCACCGAAATATGTTCGCTCCAATCTTCCGATAAGGATGAGCGTTCGAAAACCACGAAGCGTTTGCAATCCATCGTGGTTTCTTGGCCACCCTCACTTCGACTTCCCGGGCGACTAATTACAGCATTTGACTTCCTGGATGTATTGCCGCCGTTCAATGATAGGACATCCGAAGCTATCCCTTCCACAATATTACTCTTCCCCGATCGTCTACTTATTCTACGGAGACCGAAGCATACGTCCATGCAAGCGAGAGCGATAATGGCTGAAGTAGATAAGCCCGGAGGGGGAGGCATAAGCAATTACGGCAGCGGCACTAAGCGGGAAGGCCTAGGTTGTGACCTGCAGTTTGCTGGTTGGATGGACCTGGCCGATGTGAAGTTTGCCGAGAGTGATGGGGGGGATGTTATTTGGATGACTCTTGCCCGAGACTTGAGGGACAGTTGGGACGTGAGGGCAGGTGGAATGGGGATTAGAAGACTCAGGCTTCTCAATGCTTATGAGGGACGAGCGACCAAGTTGACCGAAGACATTGTGAAGGCTAGGCTTGAGGGGCGCATACTAAATGGCATAAAAGGCCTTATAGGATTGAGAGAGACCAAGGTGGAAGGTCTCGGATTGTGGGCTTGTGTTTGGGGGAGCGAGGATAGATATACAACTGAAGGCAAAAAGGGGAGTGTGCTTGTATACATCGACGACGGTGGCGGCGGCCTCGGGAGCCCGGGGAAGACCGGAAGGGAGTTGGCAGCGGATGTAGGGAAGGGCGGCGTTGATATAGCTGTTAACGTCGAGGCTATCATGGGCAATAAGCTGAGAGTAGAATTCCGCAGCTGGAACGAGTATTCCTCAACTGACACCGTTTCTCGCGAGGAGTTCCTGGCTGTGTTCACGAAGCGCCTATCTTCAATCGTTAGACTCCACTCTCTACCCCAACATCCTCCTCTGACTGCACCCTTGATGTCGGCAAATAGAAAGCTGCTACGATCTCTGGGCGTCCCGTTTGATGGTGAAAGCAGGTTTAGTAGGCTCAGACCTCCCAGTCCTGTTAAACTTCTTTCCTCCGTATTCGGAAGTAGCAACAGCAATGCCCCGGGCACCCCCGGAAGCCCCAGCAAATCTAGGCAATTGATGGATAGAACTCAGAGCCAAATGCTACCGCCCAAAATGCTGGACCGTAGTTCGGCAATGCTGCAAAAACGTTCGACGGTCCTCGGAATAATGGGAGACTGGAATGGTGAGCCGGATGAAGGTGACCTGGAGATTAGCTCGCAGAGTATAACCATGCCTAGTGAGAGCCCATTGAAAAGGCTAGAGGAAACCTTGGGGGGCTTCGTGAAAGTATTGAAGAAGCTCTCATCCGCTGAGCACTCGGATTTGATGCCTCTCAGGAACATGCAGGGTGTAGATGATGCAGCAGTAGAGGGGTTCCTAGGAATGATGCTCACAGACCCGAAAACCGCGAGGAATGAGAAGGGGATGGGGATCGATATTGTCTTTGATGCTTTCAAGAGGTTTCTGAGGAGGGAATGGAAAGATGGGATGGGGAGTGTTATTGACGGCAAAGGACTTGTTGAACTCCGCTCAAAGAGCGATACTCTCTATCCTGGCGATTTCGAGGATTTTTTCAAAATCTTTGTTCTTGATTGGGCTCCTCAGAATAAACGAGCTTTCAAGACGCTGGTGCTTTTGTTAAAGAACATGCAGAATAAGGTCGAGAACCCCGACGATAAAGGTCTCCTGACAAAAGCGTTCACTGAACTCTTGGTTGAGGATGAGGACCCATTGGAGTTCATGCCTCTTGTAGACAGACTAGTCGAGGAGGCAGACAATCTTTTTAGTGGTAAATATCACCCTACCCAAGAAATTGGGCCTGAAGCTAACAGTATGGTAGAGCCACTTGTGATAAACAACGGGGAATTCAGTCTCCCCAACGGGAACGCAGTGCTTAGGAGAAATAAATCAATTCACTCCGGCTCGAACTATTCCACCGCGTCCTTAAGGAAGCGGTTTGGCTTAACTCATACCTCCTCTGCGCGTGATCCGATTAGGGGAGAGCACCATGGCGATTCACCAAAGGGTGCCTCTGTTTGGAGAACTTTAAGTAAAAATTCCCGCAGAGAAGAACTACAGAAGGGCCATATCTCGAGATCGAAATCGACAGACTATGACGCCAGAACATACCACCTCCCCAAGAGGCCGACGTCGCAAGACCGCCCAACAGCATTTTCCACTTTTACGCCCCTTCCACCTTCACCGTCATCGCCAATGCGTCCACTTTCTGCTACCTCCGGGCCTACCCACCTTGCAGGTGGCAAGCCTCTGCCACCTGGACCTCCCGTCCGAAAGAAGAGAAGAAGCTCCCTAAGCGATTTAACGACCCATCGGGACTACGAGCAGATTTTGCCGGCCCGAGTAAGCCCCGATCTTGAGAAGATGACAACCCCCACAAAATCCGGCATCAGCGGGCTCAAGGATGTCGAGAACTATAGGACAGAGAGTCCCAGCCCTTCCCAACTACCAAAACCGATTGGGGCGGGGACTCCAAGCCGAAAAATGAGCAAAAACAGGATCGAGATACCTGTTAGGAAAAAATCACTTGGCATGTCTGGCTCCACTGGCCCCCAAAAGTTAAAGATGCAGAGCACCCAGAAACTGAGAGAGCGCCTTCAAAACGAGAAGCAGGCGATTACAATGGTTGACCAGAGCCTTCAGCACGAAATTGATAAGATCGGTGAAGAGCTGAGTCTCGCGACCAGGGTTTCGTCCCGTGGAGTCAAGGAACTCACAGGCCGTCTTGAACAGGTTGAAGCGCGTCTTCCTCAGATTAACGAACTCAATGCCAAGTACGAGGCGCTTAAGAAAAGTTCTGATGTGGCGCTAGCTAAGAAAGATAGAGAATTAGAGGTCATGGACAAGGACTTTAATGACTGTCTGAACGAGAATGACGTAATGTTTGAGAAGTTCAACGAAGAACTGGTCAAAATATCGAGTGGCGTGAAGGCTGGGAGAGATGTTGAGCTATTGAAGATTTTGCAAGAAGTGAGGGCAGAGCAAGCAAAGTTGAAGAGGGACAATATGTGAGTGCCGTTGTCTTCTGGAGTATGCACCCCCCAATGTTGAATCACGCTAACGAAGAATCAAGGCAGCTGAGGAGAGAGAATAAATCCTTGAGGGCGAAACTGGGGGATAATTGATTATCATTATTTTCCTACAAATAACGCCACTGGCGATGTTTCTCTATTTCATTCCGGGCCTTGTTTTGTTCTTTTTCTTCGGCTTCCCTTCTCCGGTGCATCAGGATGGATTTGTTTTTTCGTGGCATTGTTTTTCATAGCTTTTTATGTTTTTTCCAGGTATAGGCGTTTCATTTCGATATCCTTGCGTGAACGGTTTATATCCTCTTGAGCTGTGGACATTAGTGTTATCTTTCACTGTCTCCGTGTATGATAGTCTGCTTGTTGTATACTCATGGGGGGGGGGGGGCGTTCATGAAGTAGCGATAGATATCACGAAAAACGCCCCGTATAGGCATTAATGCAGTTTTTATGCTCTCTTAGGGCCTATCATCCTTTGTTATCAATAAATTTACAGAGCATTAAATATGCACTAGTGCCGAAATGTGAAGGAATTCCTGAATGAATGATCCACTAGGCTCAACAGGCTTACTCCCGGCTCCCCAGAGTTGGTTTACACCCGGGGGGCAGAACCAGCTGTGTCCGACAGCCCTGTCCGAGGAGGACGCGTCCAAGCCACACAAGACAAGGGCCACGCCATCCAGGACCAAAAGAGACCATGTTGGCAGAGCAAAGATAAGACAATAGCCTCCCACAGTTGCTCCATTGGTTATACAGGCGGTGGTTATTGCTGTGACCACTTGGATGATATCAGGACCCAATGAAGTCAGTCTTAAGGGAGTAAGTAGGGTGGACTAGTACCGGTGCCAATGCTCTTACCCATGTCTGTGCCGGAGGACGTTTTGTTCAACACTAGTATTAAATTTTAACAATGTCATTATGCTTAAAGTACCAGCAATAGAAAGCAACGAAGGGGCTCTTTGGCATGCGGACTTTTGTAGAGAAAACCCTTACAACTGCGGTTGGGACGGGGCCGGGCTTGTCGGGCTGTCCGAAGACCGCTGGCCCGTCAGCGGAAGCTTGAATGAGTGCGGTATCATACCGGTACCGGTACTCGAGCAGGCTCGGTTTAACTTGGAATCTGCCTGAGCAGGTCTCAGATGACGTCCAAAAACAAGTTCCCACGGTAACTTATGTAAGAAAAGTTCGAACGAATGCGTCGCACAACCCCAGCTCGGGAAAAAAACCTCCGGAGAGAAAAAGAGACGATTAACCTGCTCCGCTGCCAAGCTGCAGGAACAACAAAACCGACGTCGTCCCTACCTTCTCCCTCTTCATCTTCCCTCCTCGCTCTCTACATACCTGCATAGCTATACATTACTCTCACAAATAGCAGATATCCGACATGTTTTCTTGGGTTAAATCCGCCGCTCAGAGCACGTATGTTTACTCTTTTTTCTTTTGAGTCCGGTTGCAAAGAAGGGTTTAACTTATTTTTCAGTTTGGCTACCGTTGCTGGCACCGCTGAGCCGATATATGGCCCCGAGGCTTTCCATTCCGTAGCAAAGCAAGAGAGCTTCAATCCCTCTAATGGAATCACCAGAGAGGACATGAAATGGAATATCCTGGAGACGACCTCCGTTGAGACTCAAACCTTCTACCTCGCCGCAGACTCGGGCCATCATGGACTTGTACAAGTCATCTACTCGAATGTTGCGTGAGCTACCAGAATTTCTTCTCCCTTGCGCTCTCGCAGGCCGCCAACTGACAATTCGCAAAATAGAAATCTCCATTACACCGTACAACTGAGCACAAAGATTTTCCACCCCGACGGCAGGATTGTCTGGTCTTCAAAGCCTGTTACGAACTACGGATTTGATGAGGGACATTACTCTTTCTACGCTGATGATATGGCAATAACCATGTCTGAGGACGGAAATTCATATTCTATCAAGTCTATGGTCGACCCAGAACTCAGCATCGACCTCACTTGCACACGCTTAGGCCCCGGCTTCAAGATCGGTAAAGATGGGAAGTCCCAGTACGGCACTGACCCTGCGGAGCCTTGGGGCGCCATCAGACACATTTTTTGGCCCAGGAATAAGTTGACAGGGTTCATGGTTGTTGCGGAGAAGGGGGAACCGGTGAAGATCGATTTCTCCGGAACCACTATGTTGGTGATGGCCTTGCAGGCTATGAAACCCCACCATGCTGGTATGTCCATCGGTGGTATCTGGGGGCATAATATGGAGCTTATTTTGAGTGATATTTTTAGCTGCCAAGTGGAACTTTATCAATTTCCAGGGGCCGACTATGTCCGCCGTCATGATGGAGTTCACTACCCCACCTTCATATGGGAGTTCGAAGGTGAATGTTTCAGGCATCGTAACCGATGAGGAGCTCATCGGTGCATCTGCTCGTGGTACCGTTGAGCATCTGAAGACCCGACTAGATGAGGAGGCTGGGTGGCCCGAACCAACTGAGGCGAAGTTTGTCTGGAAATCAACTAAGGATGGGAAGGACATTGAGGCTACGATTGAGGGGCCCCTGGGCGACAGGATTGACCGCGTGGATGTCATGGCAGAAGTTCCGGCGTTCATCAAGAAGATTGCTTCAAGTGCTGCTGGAACAAAACCTTATATCTACCAGGTTAGTCACCACCCTCCCAGCTGTGCAAGTACTCCTGTACAAGACTCTGACAATTATAAATAGTACTCCAAGCAAATGACCTTGAGGGTCAAAATCGGTGATCAGGTCATCGAGGAGGAAGGAAAGTTCTTTGGCGAAGCAACGTATATTTGCGAATAAATTTATCCAGCCCCTAATTCGTTCCCGGGCAGTTGCCCACCACTACCTATTATTTTCTTTCCATTCTCTCCCAAACTTGATACAAGCGGGGAATAGACAATACCGCAAAACTTTAATTGTCTTTTTTGGGGTACATTATTTTAGTTTTCTCTATTTTATTCTCCCGAGGCTTTCTTGCATATTGGGGAGGGTTTGTATTTGCTATGATTCCATGAGGGTATGATGTGGTACAGGTATGTTACGATAATGCGAGTAGTTGGTAGTAAGTAATTCAATACAACAGATGTACTAGTACAATGTGATGATGGTACGATTCCTCGTTCTGGTGGCACCTGTATGGTACGTTGTGGACTGTGCGCTATGAATGCATTGGGATCGGATGTTTGCTGATGGCCTAAGTACAAATGAAGAGGGTGGGGGGGGGAGTTTGTGAAAGCATTGCGACATTACCGCAATGGTACAGGTGTTGATGGGCCCCGGTTGATACTGCAAATAGTATGAGTAGGATAAGGTTACAGCATAGTTCCCAGGGGCCAGAGAAATCCCTACTCGAAACCAACTTTAAAAAAGCCTTTCCGTGAAACATCCACAGAACTTTAAAGCTGCGACAGATATGGCAGATCCGTGCAAATCCGGCCTACCGATACATAGCCAGGGGAAAAGGTTTCAGTTACCGCGTTGATAAAAAAAAGTTTTATTTGGGCAAATATTAAAAAGCGCGGAATACTGTAGCGGTAATCAAGGTAGTCGCATGAACAAGAAACACTCGCCTACCAGCATCGTGGATACCGATCTCAGGCAGGTAACACGCTTATCGCGGGGTGGTTTCCCCACCACGTGACGCTGCTCAAACACCAAAACTTGGTTGGTTGCCATGTGTACCCCCAGCTTCCCGCCGCGTCTTCCCGCCCTTATACCCCCTCCCACCCACCCACCCTTTCTTCCTCCCTTCCCTCTTTCCCACCTCTTCCCCTCTGCCCTAACTTATCCTCCTCCTCCTCCTCCTCCTCCTCCAGTCCAGTCCAATTTGAATTCACCTCAGCCAACAACTACTAGACCAACAGCATAACTCAGAATGCCTCCTACCCGCAATATCGGCCGCGCTCCTCCTCCGAGAGGAAGACATTCTGGCGGAAAGACCATTGGTGGGAAGTCTGCCGCTGGCCTTGGGAAGGGGGTCGGACTCAGTCGTATGAGACGCCAGAGAAAAATCCACAGAGATTCGGTCCACGGTATTAGTGAGTTTTTCTTCCTCTTCTTCTTTCCCTTTGTTGTCTTTTTGAGGCTAATTATTTTTTCTTTCAATATAGCTAAGGGCGATCTTCGTCGCCTCGCCAGACGTGGCGGGGTTAAACGTATCTCGGCGGCCATCTACAATGAGATGCGCGGCGCTATGACTGATCACCTCAAAAAGGTTTGCGGGTTCTGGAGCTTTGGAGGGAAGGTTGGCAATGGTTATAGGGTTGGGACTAATTTAGTTTTCGCTAGATCCTTCATTCGTGCACCATTTATCTCGAACATGCCAATCGCAAGACTATTACTGTCACCGACGTGAGTGGGAATCTTGATTTTCGTCAGATATTCAAATATAGTACTAACACCTGTCTGCCCGTATAGGTGATCCATTCCCTTAAGAGAGTTTGTTGATCTTTGCTTTGTTTTTTATGGGACTAGAATTTCTACTAACAGCGTTTACCTTTCAGCTCGGAAACCCTATATATGGTAAAGCCCTTTCCATCTCATCTTAATGTCATATCCGAATCCTAATTGTACGACCCCTACTGATTCTTTTCTTCAACGGGGGGGGTAGGTTTTGACAAAGATTGGGAATCTAAGTCTAGGAAGACTCACAAAAAGTAGTTGGTCTTGGTGGGATGGTGTACAAGTTTCCTTCCAATTCGCCCGCGGTATGCAATATCAGGTGTTTTTCATTTTTCATCATCAAAACGCATAGCCCACCTCTAGTTGTCTCTAATCAAACAAGCAATTCTCAATTTCCATTTCGGATTTATTCCGTTACTGCTACCGTTACTAACGGATCGATGCGTTGCGAGGCATAAATATACTCCACCGGATTGACTAATAGTTGCCATAACGTTTTAAGACTACAACTAAGAGCAGTGTTGATATTGCTGGAACGAAATCGACTAAGGAGAAAATCCGCGCGGCGTTCTGGACGCCTGATGCACCCCCTCGCCGAATCAAAGTGAGTTGACATTCGATGAGCAAATAGCTCTCGGGTTATTTGTGGAAATATCCCAAATTGAAACCAAGCCGGAGGGAATTTTTTTTTTTTTTCTGACTGCTCTATGAGAATGTGGGCATTCCATAGACTATGAAAAGTGAACATTCAAGTGGCTTGCAAGTAGGGGTGGGGAAAAACAAATTGTGATACTAAGTAAACCCTGTTCCTGGCAAACTGATTGGATAAGGTAGTAAAATGATGGGTCATAATGGGGTATAAGTGACTCATAGTTGAAAAGTGACTAGTAACATTTTATTAATAATAAATGACTCAAGGGTATGAGTCATATTATGTCTTGAATGTTATGACTAATTGTGTAATTTGAAATGTGAAATGTGACTCATACTTGTATATCAAAACTATTATTAGCTATAGAACTATAGAAATTACTAATTATAAATTACAAAATACTGAATATCTTATTTTGTAAATTTTAGTTGCTTTAATTGCTCAAATTCTGATTTCAATATATAATTGAAATTTCAACTATTTATGTTATAATAAGAAATAATGTAATACAGGTTTTAAGAAGATATTAACTAGAATATATATATATAAGTATAAGAATATTAAATAGAGTATATCAAACTTATAATATTATAGTAATGGAAGTTAACAAATATTTATACTAAAGAATAAAAAAAGTTAAGTCTGATAAATTATATATAATTTATTTTATTTTTCAAGTTAAAAAGAGAAGAAAACTCGGATAATTATATATAAAAGTAAATAAAATATATTTGTAATATATTAGTGATAATATCTATTATACAACTATTTTAAAAACTTAATATGCAATTATTAGTATCAAAGTTATGATAAAATCAACTATAATAATATGTATATAAATATATAGCTATATGTTAAAAACTAATTATGTCTACACTTTGGTATGAAAATATACAGAGCTATATTAATATGCATTTCTTATGGTAAATTATATAAACTATGGTATAGTAGTTTACTAAAGCTAAGTACCTCTAAGACTGTAGATATACAGTAGAGTAAGTTTTGTAAAGCTGGTTGTCCAGAAACTATTGATAGGAGGATCTTTTAAAATTAATTAAAATTAAAGGAATTTGAGATATATAGAATCAGAGTAAATACAGATAGAGGAAAGAATTGGCACAACAGATTCAAAAAAATTACATCTGATTGATTAATATAAATAAACTTCCTCTTTGACTTAATATCTCTTCTTATACTAATTAGTTAAAATTTCTCATTTCTCAAGTTCTTTTCCTTAATACTAGACTTAAATTATAACAAAGTATATTGAGTTTGATTAATTAGTAATCATAAACCAGTATCTTAACATTTTTTATCTTGATTGAAAATCTTTTCTTTCTCTAATTGTTTCACTTTTAGTTGAAGTTTAGTCGCAAACAATGCATCTTAAAATATCTTTATAACTCTGTTTTCAGAATCTTGTATTAGCTTCCTGACTTTAGCTTTAAAATCCTCTATCTTGTTATGTAACTTTTTGTCACAAACGGTGACTAACAGGATAGGTTTTCACATGACTCATACTTATGAGTCATAGGGTTTAGTATTTCACATGACTATGCGATAGCGGGTTATTCTTTGTTATGAATGGTTTATTGTTGTTGACATGACTCACGATTGTGGTCATATGATTATGACTTTCGCACATGACTCGTAGTTACGAGTCATGGGTTTTATACATGTGACGCAAGTTGCGCACATGATATGTTTATGATGTTTTGATTGGTTGAGTGAGTATGGCACAGTGGCTTATAGAAGTCAGCTGATGGATTTCACACTATGACTCACTTATGAGTCATAGGAGCATGATGCGAAGGATGAGTCATGAGTTGCGGGAAGAACGGTTGTAAAAGAGAGCCCTTACGACCTCTTAGTTTAGACACGAACCATCTCCTCTACACCTCCGGCGATTGAAATCTCAACACCACGAGAAATCATCGTCAACATCCTTTCTCCAACGCACTCTTAGTGAGCTGCACCCCACCCCTATGATAGATTCGGACTTGGGCACCCGTTTCTTAGGGCCCGTCCCATCCACCCTTTCGCTTTTGTTTCGCGTCTTCGCTTAGCATTTGCATGGTCGGCAACACCCTCGCGTCCAAGTTACAGACGGCTGGGATCACAGTTCGCAGTAAGAGAAAACTTTTCACAAGGCTACGGTCGATTTCTCTACTCTCTTCGATTACGTTTCGCTCGAGGCTGCCTAGACAGACACGCAAACGTTTCCGATAGTTCCTACGATACTTGGGTCTACCCCTCCTCTCCCCCGCTCGGTTTCGTCCCGTGGCTCGGTTACAGCCAAACATCCACTCACTAGCTGGCATTCTTACTGCCACTTTCCCCTGGGTCAACCCCCTCCCCGTGGCTCGGCTCGGCCACAGCCCTCGGTTACGCTCGGTCATGGTATTGCACTGCCTCCTTGGACGATGTCAACGCCTTGGGTTACGGAGTAATTGTGATGGATTTGCTTGGTTTTAGCGTTTACTGTCCCCCCGTTCTGTGTTCTGTAGTTTTGGCTGAATTTTCACGGTCGGGTTTCTGTCAGAGTACTCTGGGATATTAATATGGTTTCTTTTGTTTTTATGTCAAGGGGGAGTTTTCGGGTCCGGTTTTCCTGTTGTCTCCTGCTTGTCGTGTTGGTGATTTATCTCTGTTGTCTACTTAGCCGATAGGGGTTTTTTTGTCTTCGCGGCGAGATCGTGCGGTTGGTTCCACACCAGAGGGACTTGGGATGATGGTTTTTTCCGGTGGGCCGAGGAGGATTTCGTTGGGGTTTTTTTCTTACCATAGCTAGCGCTGCACGTAGCTTTTGTTCCCCGTAGTTGATAATACAAAACGCATGATATAAAAAAAAAAAAAAAAAAAAAGAAAAAGACCTCTTAGTTTAGAGGCCGGCTCCGGCGGAAAGAGCGGAAGGAAAAAACCCGACCGTGCGAAGGCCACATAGGTGGCGAGCAACGAGGACAGGTCCTTAAGGACTTCTGCCCCTCCCCTCCCTTTCGCCTCAAGACGGTTCTATGCTCCACGCTCTTTCCCTGCCCCCCATGCCCTCTCAGGACATATCGCCCGCTCTCTCCCTGACATTGTCGCCAGTACCCTCTCCGACTCGAACTGCCTCCTCCCCAAAGGTTTCTTCGCCAAATTCAATGACCGCGGTGCAGTCTTTCTCACTTGCACCGACCCACACACGCCCGCTTCTTCCTATGCCCTCTACTTCGAGGTTCTTACCAGACGCCTCAACCAGGCCTTCTCCACAGGGGACAACCCCTGGCTCCTCTTCTGCCTTGCCCCGACCGCTATACAGCTGGTCATACACAGCATCCCCACCAATGAGATGCCCGAAGACGACGAGCAACTGTTTCCCAATCTCAAAAAATCTATTGGCTTCGCGAAAGCGATCCAGATCAAGTCGGCCAGGTACCTTAACCCTGACTGAGCTACTCGAACCGCCAAGGAAGCGCTTTCGGTGGTTGTCTCCATTGACCCCGACGACGTTCCAGCACTCACCCCCTCTATCTTTCTCTACTCTGACCGCCGCACGGTGGAATAGGCCATCTCCGCCAACCGTTACACCCAATACACCAACTGCTGCCGTTTCGGCCATGCCGCCGCCCGCTGCAAACAGAAACACCCATCCTGCCCCCTGTGTGCGCTTCACTACACCAAGGCGGCCCACAGATGCCAGAACCCCACATGCCCCAAAGGGGCAATGACAAACCAGTTGCCAACTACTGCCCAACCTCTCCACCCCACTGCGCCAACTTTGGAAATGACCACACCGCGTACTCCAAGGACTGCAAGGCCCGCCCTATCGCCCCCGCTCGGCCAGTACCCCCTCCAGAGTCAGTCGGCTCCTCCTCATCCTCTGACAGTCAAGAGTCCCTGGATGTGGAAGAAGATGGCGTACCAGCACCCACTACTCCACAGGCCCATCCAGCCTCGAATTTCGACCCTGCCACCCCCCACCCAGTAACTGCCATTCAGGCGCCTCCTACAGGCCCGGCGGGCCCTGCTCCCTCAGGCCCCCTCGTGCCCCCTGTCACTCCAGTCAACCGTCGGGTCGGCCCCGTCATGATTAATATCCATTCTTGCGGTAAGGCCGAGGGGCTGGCCCCCCCACCTAAGATCACACTCATTCAACACAACAGCCTGGGAAGCTGGGATGTGTTTCTCTCCTTATTTTCGTCGTTTTCAACGCGCCACCCTCCGCAACTGGTCTTTTTACAAGATCCCCCATCCTCCAAAGGCTTCCTGCCCTCCTGTAACGGGTACAAGTCCTTCGCCCCCCCCACGCCCCTGCCCAAGGTGGCCTGTTATATTTCCATGGAATTTTTGAAAACCCATACGATACTCCCAGGGTTCGGGCCGGACGTGGACGACCACATGTACATTAACATACACACCCCTTTGGGCTGCTTCGGCACCAAGTCTCCTTATTTTCGCTTAGCAAACATTTACTCCCACTCCAGTTACCCTCAACCCCATACGGTTGCACCTGATAAGATTTTTATTTCCATTGATGTCCCCTACCTAGAGGTGGAAGACTTCAATATCCACAGCCCCCGCACTGACCCCCTGCGCCTCCCCTCCTCACAGGAAGCCTCCATAGCCGATCCATACTTTGACAAAGCCGACCATCTCAGCTTCACCTGCATCGATACGCCTGGGGAATACACCCGCTATCCCCTCTCTGGCCCCCACAGGCCTAGTGTCATCGACCTGGCCCTCGCCAACCCCCTCATGGCCCCCTTTGCTCATGATTGGAACGCCACCTCTCTCCCCTCCACGGGTTCGGACCACATCCCCATCTCCATCTCCCTCTCATCCACCCTCCGGCAAGTCCCCCCCCTCCAAGCGAAGTGGGACTATCTGGACTGGACGGTCCTGGAAGAACGACTCAAAGCTTTCCGCGTCCCTCCACCTCCCCCTCACCCCTCCCCCCCGCAGTTCGAGGCCTGGTTCTCGACATCCCTCTCCTGCCTAACTACTACCCTCAGGATAGCGGCCCCCACATCTCGTCCCTCCGCCAGGTCTAAGCCATGGTGGACCCCTCTTCTTACCACCCTCCGCAAGGAGTACAACAAAGCCACGAGAAAGGCAAAAACCCTCCGGACAGCGGAGGCAAGAGAAACAGCCAGGCTCTCCAGGAACGGGTATTTTAAAGCCATCAAACGCGCCAAGTCATTGTACTGGGCCGACTTTCTCGCCAAAACCACCCCCTGCAACATCTGGACAGCCAAGAAGCTCGTGGCCCCGAGACAGGGAACCCGCTTCCCCTCCCTCCCGAACGCAGACGACCCCACCTCCATCAACAATGCTCTCCTTGCCCACCTTTTTCCGCCAAAGCCTGAACCCCGGACCAGGGGAAGGCTCTCCCCCGTACCCGACGCACCTCTCCTCACCCAAGAAGAAATTTCCCTGGCGCTGGCCAAATCCTCACCCTCTTCGGCCCCCGGCCCAGACGAAATCCCCTACTCTGTCTGGAAAAACGTCCAAAAACGTTGCCCCAACAACCTCCTAGACCTCCTAAACCCCCTGCTGACGTATGGATACTACCCCCCCTCGCTAAAAATGGCCAAAGGTGTGGTCCTGGACAAACCTGGGAAGGCCTCCTACGACTCCCTGACGTTGTTTCGCATCATAGTGCTACTAAAAACCGTCTCCAGGATCCTGGAGAGGATCATGGCGGTCCGCCTCTTCTCCCTGGCAAGAGCATCTGGCCTGCTTCACCCCAACCAATGTGAGTCGGTCCCGGGCCTAGGCACTTTCGATGCCTGCGCCATCCTGACCCACGAAGTCAAGACCCTTCAACGCACCCACCGCATGGTGTCCTCCCTTTTTCTCGACATCAAGGCCGGCATTAACAATATTGACGCCCTCATTCTCCGCCAACGCCTCCTCGATAAGAAAACCCCCAAATACATGGTCGACTGGGACTCCTCCTTCCTGACGGAACGAAGATGCACCCTGGTATACCAAGGCTCCCCCAGGACCCCCGCCCCCGTCACAGTCGGGACTCCACAGGGGTCCCCCATCTCCCCCCTGCTCTTCCTCATATACGTGGCTCCCCTCTACTTCGATAGAACAGGGGGCCTTATGCGCTCATACGTCGACGACTTCGCCCTCACAGTCTCCTCCCCCTCTTACTGGTCCAACGTGTGCAGTCTACAACACGTGTTTACGTCCCTCTCCCAACGCGCCACAGTGTTGGAGGTCACCTTCTCGATCCCAAAAACCGAACTCATCCACTGGCGCACCCCTAGCCAAAGGGGCACCTCCAGATCAAATCATCCCATCACCCTTAACGATCAGATCTTCCACCCCTCCGCAGTGGTGAGGTGGCTCGGCTACTGGTTCTCCCCCCCCCTCAATTCCATCTAGCACTTCGAAAGATGCCTGGCCCTCGCCAATACGGCCTTTGCTTTCCTCTGGAGAGTTGCCTCGCCTGTGGCTGGAGTCCGCCCGTTTCTCACACACCGCCTTGCCATGCGACTGATACTCCCAATCCTCACCTACGGGGCTGATCTTTTCGTCCCAAACACCCGCTCAATCAGCCGCATGAGCTCCTTCTGGCATAGAGTCCAGAGGTCAACTACTAACTGCTTTTTCGCTACCCCCATCCCCATCCTAGCCAGGGAGGCCTGCCCCCCCCCCCTCAGCCCGTACTGCAGACATAAGAGACACATCACAGCTCTCAGGCTCTGCTGTTCTCCCCCCTCCCACAACCCAGCGGCAGCCCGCCTCCCCCCCACGTTCCCCTCTCTCTTGAGCTTCAGGGCCCCTGACTCTTACCGAGCTTTAACAACCAAAGTAGCCCCCATGTACCGCCCCCTCAACTGGAAAACCCCGGTCCCCTCCACACCCACGAGGAGGCACCTCACGATCGACGACCTCGCCCATATAGCGTTCCCCCTTTCTCACGGCTTCCCACGCTTCCCCCAGATTGCAAAAGCCACCCTCCCCCCATCTTCAGTCTTCCCACCCCCGACCCTTATTGCCCGAACTTACGCCACCCTCAGGGAAAGAGCTCAGGCACTACTCCTGCAGGACTGGGAAGACTTCCTCCCAGCGCCTCCCTACTACACGCACCCAGCCTCCGTGAGCCCACACCCGTTCATGGGACTCGACAAGTTCACCGCTGGTCGCATACATCAAATGCGCTCCGGCAAGAGCTACCTCCTGGCCCACCCTACCTGGCGCGACGACCCAGAGCGCCCATCCGCCTGCCCGTGGTGTCAAGAAGCCCCAGAAACCTTCGAATACGCCGTCCTCCGCTGCCCTGCCAGAGCTGAAGCCAGACACTGCCATCTAAGTGCGGTCGAAAGCCTCTCGCCCGAGAGCCCAATTTGGAACCACCCGCCCTCCCTCTCAGCCCTTCGTTGCTTCATCCTAGATACTCGTACTGGTTACCCACCCAGCGACACCCCCCCTTGAAATACATACAACCCGCCCTCCATCCCCCGCCCTACTTACCCTACCTCCTCCCCCCGCCACCCTATGACCTGCATGTTGCCAGTTGAATTCTTTCCTTTGTAGAGATTATGATTTGCAAAGTATGTTGGAGTTTACATATATTTTTATGTTTTTGACAGACGAGGCCGACGGTTTTTGGGTTCCTTACTTAGTACTATCAGAGCGTGGGAAATGGTTTCTTTTGTTGTTTGTTTTTGCTTTATAGGTTTTGTTTTTTCCATAGCCACCGCTACATGAAGCCTTTTGTACCTTAAAACAATGAACCCATGATATAAAAAAAAAAAGAAAAAAAAAGCCTCTTAGTTTAGAGTTCTTCACGCAATCATCTAAGTTATTTTCCTACAATATACTTTATCTTTACTACACTACCGGGCCGAGGACATAGTGTCTCTCACGAGCTTAGCGATATATCGTACGAGACAGGAGTCTGTATACTCAGCTGTCGTTGTTCTTATATATAGGAGATAGTGCGATCACTACCAAAGGAAGGGTTACCTGCTGCAAGTATCGCCCGAAGGGAAGCGGATTGTAACATTTGAATGCGTCAACATAAGCAGCACTTAACCAGAAACAGACAAAACGGAATCACCACAAGAAGACGATATCGAAGTAGCGGCATTCGATACTACTGCACTAGGAGAGGCACCAGACCAGATGTTGGGAGAATCAAGGGCCACTAGCCCAGACACACCAGAACCAGCATCAGGAGCCGGATCAGAAGCAACTACACTACCAGGCGGAACCCGAAGGCATACGATGTCGTTAGCGACGGGAGCAGCAAACACGACGGGGGAAGGGGCAACAGACACAGGGAATGCTGATACCCAGGTGCTGGAACTCAATGCGGGCCAACTTTAGCAAATCATAATAAACCTCGTAGGAGGCAACCGAAGACTGAAGATCAAAGAACCAGAAACTTTTACAGGAGAACGAACGAAACTACGAGGATGGCTAGCATAACTTAAGGTCTACTTCACAGCTGTGGGATGGACGGAAAGCCATCATACCGATAGGATACTATACGCTGCAAGCCTCTTAAGAGGAGATGCAGGAGCATGGATAACACCATATGCTGAAGGACGACTCTCTCACGAATGGGAAACGTGGGAGGCATTTGCAGATGAAGTTAGGAATCAATTCGGAGCTATAGATGCCATGGGAGAAGCAAGGCTCAAAATACAAAAATTACGACAAGGAAATAGAACCATGACAAAATATTAGAACGAATTCAGACTCGCAGCCACAGAAGCGGAACTGGACGACCATACAGCAGGAGAATGCCGACTCACAGGCATGAATACAACACTCCAAGAGGCATGAGGAACGGATAGCGGTGGTTTGGTCGACACAGAAACACTGGCCAAATGGGCAATCAAGAAGGAAACCAAACTAGCAACGGTCAAACACATACAAAAAAAGGGCACAACAGAGAAAGCCGCTAGTACTCCACGAAACCTGAACGGAACATTCAGACCAAATACCAACATCGCCTCAGAAGGGGATCCGATGGACTTGGATGCGACAAGACGAAAGCCAAGCCTACACCCGGAAGAATTCAAAAGAAGAATAAAGGAAAAATTATACCTCAAATGCGCAAGGGCAAGACATCAAGTACGAAATTGCGACAGACCAAGAGACGGAAGGAATTACACCATGACACATATACAGGGAGAAACCCAAAGAAGGGTGGGACCCTGGGCAGCAAAGCCAAGTATTAAAGAGATCGAGGTCAAGGAAGACTCCGAACAGTCGGGAAACGAGAACAGTCCCCAGTTAACGATGGTACTAGGGACAGACCAGAACGAAAACCCATCATCATGGAAAATTGCTACGCGGCGCTCAACTACACGGAATCACTTGAACGGGCAAACGATCATATTATAATCAAGATACAACTACACGGAAAACAAGAGTCAGTTACGATAAACGCGATGATAGATTCTGGGGCCACTGAAGACTTCATCGATGAAGGCATATGTACAAAACATGGAATTACCAAAACAAAGGCCAAGAAAAAGAGGGAGATTTACCTTGCGGATGGAAAACCAAGCGCTATGGGTCCAGTTACCCATTTGGCGAAAGTACTTATGGACATTAACAGCCATAGGGAATTGGTGACCCTTCAAGTGGTAAACCTCCAAAACTAGGAAGTCATTCTAGGAATGCCATGGCTACGAACGCACAATCCCACAATCGACTGGGATCAGAAGAAAATCACATTCAACAGTGAACGATGTACGACATGGTGTCTCAACAGTTCGCCGGTAGCATATGCAGTACCAGAAGACGAGGCTAGGGAAGAAAACCTCCTCACCAAGTACTCAGAAGTACAAATAGAAAGGGACAAACCAGTCCAGGTTCAGAGATTATCTCCTCAGGCTAGAATGCCTACGAAAGGATCGAATGAGGCAGCAGGACATGACCTGTATGCCAACGAGCAAGTCTGTATACTTGCCGGAGAACAGAAAACGGTCGGAACCGGAATAGCCATTGGGCTACCTCAAAATACCTACGGACGCATCGCTCCGCGAAGTGGATTAGCTGTCAAACACAGACTCACAATTAACGCGGGGGTAATAGACGCGGACTATACTGGGGAAATAAAGGTGGTCTTGATTAACCAAGGTACCGACTAGTTCCAGGTGGAACAAGGCGATCGGATCGCACCATTGATTATCGAAAAAGTCAATACGGAAGAACTACAGGAAGTTGATGAACTGAAACAAACTGACCAAGGAATCAAAGGATTCGGAAGTACAGACGGTTCTGAAAAAGACAAAAAACTGATTAACATCAGCAAAATATCAGCAAGGGCATTCGGAAGATTTTACCGAAGAGGAGAAACAACAGGCATTCTAAGATGGGACCTAGTCCAAGACGAGATCTATTTGGAAAAGATTAATATCAGTACCGAACTGGCAATCAAGGAAAGACAAAGAAAGAAGGAGGAAGAAAGACATAACCTCCAAGAAACGATAACAAAAGAGTATCACGAATATCTCGATGTGTTCGAAAAAGGGGAAAAGACAATATTACCACTACATCGAAAAGGAATTGACTTGGGCATCGACCTGGAACCAGAAGAGGAGGTACCTAACAAAAAGATATATCCACTCAGCTATAACGAGATTCAGGAACTGCACAAATATATCAAGCAAAACGAGGCGAGAGGATGGATAAGGGAAGTAAAGGCCGAAAGAGAATCACCAATCATGTTCGTCAAGAAAAAAGGTAGAAGCCTACGACTATGTGTGAACAGTCGAGGGCTCAACGAAGTCAGAAAGAAAGACCGATATCCGTTACCATTGATAGGCGAAGCGTTGAATCGGTTGAGCACCGCCAAATACTTCACAAAATTGGACATCAAGAATGCGTACCACAACATCAGGATACGAGAAGGAGACGAACACAAGACAACTTTCAGCAGCAAGTTAGGAACTTACGAATACCTGGTCATACCATTCGGATTATGCAACGCGCCGGCCGCATTCCAGAAATGTATCAACAGAGTACTACTACGATACATCGATATGTGTTGTATAGTATATTTGGATGACATCCTCATATACTCGAATAATCTAAAGCAACACCAAAAGGACGTCAACAACATACTGGAAGCTCTCAGATCATCTGGAATGCAGGTCAAACCTTCGAAATGCGAGTTCCACAAAGAAGAAACAGAGTACCTAGGATTTGTGGTCAGCCAGGAAGGAGTCAAAGTGGACACGGTTAAGACTCAGGCAATATGGGAATGGCAACCACCAAAGACAAAAACTGAAATTCAACGCTTCCTAGGATTTTGCAACTTTTACCGAAGGTTCATACAAGGGTTTAGCAGAATAGCAAAACCACTATATGAATGAACGCACAAAAAATACGATGGTAAATGGAAATGGGAAGCCGAAGAACAACAATCTTTTGACGAACTCCGAAAGGCACTCACCACAACCCTGGTACTAGTACATTTTGATCCAAGAAGACCTATCAAAATCGAAACAGACGCGTCAAAATACGTATGCTCAGGCATAATATCACAACAATGTGGAGACGGGAAATGGAGACCAGTGGCCTATCGATCCAAAGGAATGAGAGAGGCTCAGCTCAACTACGACGTACTCGATAAAGAATTATTAGCCATGGTAGAAGCATTCGAAGAATGGAGGAGATATACTCAAGGCAGCCGATATCGCATTCAGGTCTTCACCGACCACAAAAATCTCACAACATTCATGACCACTAACTTAAGGCCTTGACGGACAGGCAAAGACGATGGGTACGAAAGTGGAGCCAATATAACTTCAGAATCATATATCGGCCAGGAAGAGAAGGGGGAAAGCCAGATGCCCTAACAAGAAGAACGGGGGACATACAAACTCTAAGGGAAAAACACTTGTCGAAACAAGAAGGAAGATTATTACCCAAAGAACAATTCTGGGAGGAAGCAACAATCGAAGAAATGGAACTATCGGAGTTCCACAATAGAGACGAAGGAACAAGACGAGAAGCATCAAAAATGGACGAAGGAATCCAAACAATCAAACGAGCTTTAGAAACAGGAGAAAAGAAATGAAAGGAATAGCACTGGGGCTATGCCAATGGAAGATGGATACCTATGGTACCAAGGAAAGATATGGGTTCCCGAGGACAAAGGAATAAGGACGACTCTTATCTCCAAATATCACGATCAACCACAAGCGGGACATGGACGGACGACGAAAACTACTGAGCTTATCGGAAGGCGATATTATTGGCCAAAGATAAGAGAAACTATCAAAAGATATGTAAAGAATTGTGACACATGTCAAAGGACCAAAGTCGTACGACATGCACCATACGGCCTCCTCCAGTCAAACGAAGCACCCGACAGACCTTGGAAATCGATCCCAATAGATTTTATCACAGACCTTCCAAAATCAGAAGGATCTGATACGATACTAGTCGTCATTGATCGCCTGACCAAAATGAGTCATTTTATTCCATGCAGAAAGGATCTAGACGCACGGCAGTTTGCAAACTGCTTTATAAAAGAGATAGTCAGGTTAACGGGATACCACGAGACATCATCACTGACAGAGGAAGCTATTCACAGCAGACCTATGGAAAAAGACGACAGAAGAATTGGAATCGAACGAAGATTAAGCACAGCATTCCACCCTCAGACGGACTGGCAAACAGAAAGGCAAACGCGATTTTGAACAATATTTACGGGCATACATTAACTACCAACAAGACGATTGTATGGATATCTACCATTGGCAGAGTTGCATACAACAATGGATATCAAGAAACAATCAAGAACACACCATTCTTCGCCAACTACGAATCAACCCCGAATACGAGATGATAGGACATCTGATCCAAGGAAAGTGCAAAAACCAGAAGAAATGACGCAACTACATGAGTCATTAGAAGCGAAATGGTTGCAGCACAATTACGACAGAAAGAATACTACGATCGATACCAAACCAGATCCGAACTTACAATCAGGCGATATGGTGTGGTTACTACCACGAAATATCAAGACCAGAGACCATCAAAGAAACTTGACTACAAGAAAATCGGACAATTTAAAATCTTGGCAAAGATTGGAACGAGTGCTTATAAGCTGGATCTACCGCTATCAATGGCAATACACAACACATTCCACATTTCACTCCTGGAACCTTACCAAGACAACCGATTCCCCTCTCAGACCCAAGAACCTCCTCCACCTATTGAAATCGAAGGCGAACAAGAATACGAACTCGACGAAATTATCGACTCTAGACTTCACCACGGAAAGCTACAATATCGAGCTAAGTGGAAAGGATACTCGCCAGAAAACGACAAAGTCTGGTACCCTTCAGAAAATTTCAACAACGCGCAACATGCAGTCCAACACTTCCACCAACGATACCCAGGTAAGCAAAGACTGGGTAGAACTCATGGTGGAACTCAAACCCGACCAAGGATGGGGAGACAGCGAGTCCAGCCCAGGGCCATTTCCGCCTACTAGCCCGGGCTACAACATGCCAACTGAACAAGAACTGGACGAAAGACAAGCAAAGGCAATTGGAATGGCAAAACATAATGGACTATCTTGGATGGCATGCTATGACGACGGGTGCTTCGTGCACCTTAGCGAGAAACAAGGACAAGGGTGGTACCCACAAGAACCAAAGCAGAAAGGACAAGCCTCAAACGAAGAACACAAGAAGATACATTGGGAACAATGTTATCGGAACGACTGCCGGTCTCATAAGAATGAGAAAATCAAAGCCGGCTACTACCCGAGGTCGGAAGGAAGGAAGGAACCCCTTACAAAAAGGGACGAAAAAACCAGGAAAGCGAGAGAAACCGTGAGGACACAGTTGGCAGAGGAGGGGGGGGAAAAAACGGAAACGGCAACAATTCTGGACCCGGAAAGTCTACGAAGGCAGATAGACGAACTGTTGGACGAACGGGACCGCCTCCAAGAACGACTAAAGGACTAACGATCGTTGATCGAAGATCAACAAGCAAAACTTTCGGAACAACAATGAGCCCTAGATGTGGGGAACCTCACCCTCGAAGTTGTACGCAAGAGATGGAGAGAATCTGAAGATATCATTCGGAGAATGCAAAGGGAGGCAAGACGCTTGGGCAGTCGGGTAACGGATCTAGGACTTTAAGCATCGTGGGACCAATGCTAGAGGGAGAGTGAGCTAATGTCACAAACAGTGACTAGCGAAAGAGGTTTTTCACATGATTCTTACTTATAAATCATAAGGGTTTAGTATCTTACATGACTACGCGATAGCGTGTCATTCCTTTGTTATAATTGGTTTATTGTTTTGACATGACTCACAATTGTGGTCATATGATTATGACTTTCGCACATGACTCATAGTTATGAGTCATGAGTTTCACGCATGTGACGCGAGTAGCGCACATGATATGGTTATTATGTTTTGATTGGTTGATTGATTATTGCGCAGTGGCTTATAGGAGTCAGCTGATAGATTTCACACTATGACTTGCCATGAGTCATAGGGACGCATGAAGCGAAGGATGAGTCATGAGTTGTGGGAAGAACGGATATAAAAGGGCCCTTACGGCCTCTTAGTTTAGAGTTCTTCACGCAATCATCTAAGTTATTTTCCTACAATATACTTTATCTTTACTATACTACCGGGCCGAGGACATAGTATCTCTCACGAGCTTAGCGATATATCGAACGAGACAGGAGTCTGTATACTCAGCTGTCATTGTTCGTATATATAAGAGATAGTGCGACCACTATCGAAGGAAGGGTTACCTGCTGCAAGTATCGCCCGAAGGGAAGAGGATTGTAACACTATCATAAAACCTGCATTCCACACCATAACTCAAGCATGGGTGGTCAACAGTATACTGCGGAGCTTTTGGCCTCCCCTAGTGGTGTTTGGATATCCCAATGTTTGCATATGCCATTAGCTGTTTTTACATCAATCTGTAGGCGATTGCGTGCAAATAATCTTCTACACGATACCTGATATACTGCAGTCGGACACCAGTTATACATTTTCCTATATATCACTACCACGGGATCCTCTAATCGTACAACTCAGGAACGCTTTATGCACTTGCTCAAAACCATTTCCAGAATCTTTAAAAAGATCCTGAATGCGATAAACATTCTTGCATCCGAATTTGTAAAAACTCTATCACGAGAAAATCTAGATCTTGATCTGATACCCTCAGAGATTCAGCATAATCCCAAGCTATTCCCATATTTCCAAAATTGCCTTGGAGCTATTGACGGCTTACTGGTTCCTGTGAGTATTGGATCGATTGATGCCCTATCTCATCGGACTCGCAAGGGCTTTACTGCCCAGAATATGTTTATCGCCTACTCATTCAATTGTACAATACAATTCTCGCTTGCTGGTTGGGAAGGGTCGGCACATGACTGCTCTCTTCTGGCTGATGCAATGGCCAAGGGGTTTAAGATTCCTGCTGGAAAGTATTTTTTGGCAGATGGAGAATATGGAATTTCCCCACAGATTATTACTCCATATCGTAGTGTCCGTTATCATTTAAGTGAGCAGATTGTCTGTGAAAGAGCGTAAGGTTTCCTTATCTTGAGACCTCTACTTTGATTAATTTCTAAATTTATATACTAATAACAAATGAATATCTTTTATAGACATTGAAATGTAAAGGAACTCTTTAATTTGAGACATGCATCGACAAGAAATTGTGTTGAAAGAATATTAGAGATTCTGAAAAGCAGATTTGAAATTCTGAAGCGTTCGAGTGGATATGATAGTCAGAGCACAGCAGCCTTATTCAATTCCCTATGCTGCATGCATAATATGATTTGGTGCAAGGAGGTTTCAAGTGATCAAATAGTAATGCCCATCTCATATGAGAAGCTAGCCCAGCAACTGGAGTTAGAGAGAGTTAATAGAGCAGTATTAAGCAATAAAAGGATAAAATAATAGGGAAAAGAGTTAAGAGATGAAATTGAAAATATGATGTAGAGAGATTATCAGAGAATTATGAGAAGTAGGTGTTTTACAGGTATCGATCAGAATTAATGTACATTAATCTATATAGTTCAAAAAAAGAAAAATTTGTGTTTAATTCAATACTGGGGGCTGCCCTAACTTTACATGTATTACTTTTCTCAACAAGCTTTCCCGAAGCTTCTTAGCCAGTCCAATAAATGGTATACAACGAATTGGGTTCTTTTCCAACATCTAAACTGTATCAGTAACCACATCAGTTGAGAGTCTGCCATTCTTGTACATCTTCGTCAAAAGTGCCAAGGCTTCTCTGTATGGCTGGAACTAATCTGGAACTGGCACCAGGCGGGACAAGGACATACTGGATAGATTTTTGGAGAAGGATGTTTGATCTTCCGCTAGTCTTACATGCTTAGTGGCACATATTTCAGCTATAAATTCTGAGACTTCATTGGAAATTCATTCTGCAAACAAAGCCATTGATAGCTTTTCAGTAACTTGTGCTTTCTTCTGTTGACGCTTGCTACTCTGGATGGGTTCTCTAATAAGAACTAGTGTGGTAGAAGTCTGTAAAGGGTTTCTAGAGCTAAGAGATAAACCCTGAGCAGAGCATTCAATCTGGGCAGAATTCGATAGGGCTGGGTTAATCTCATTCTTCATCACTTTCTATTGGGTGATAAAGTAGAAAATATCGCCTTCGTACTAGTCAGAATTTTCCTGACTTCCATCAAATTCATCCATTGGAAGGTGGGATTCACTGTGAATGGGCAGTGTATTCGGCTCAAAACTCATCAGAGTTTATTTGGAGACTCTCACAGGTTCTCAGTTGGCTACTGGAAGATGTAACAGCCTTGCTTCCAGTTGCAGTAGTATTGCAAAAGATCTCATACAATGCATGATAATTCTCAAGTGAATGATGTCTAAATTCCGCTGACTTGGGAAAGGTCTATAATAGAATATAATATTAGCTTACTAGATATCTAATTTTTATTTTTCAGTAAGTCATACCTTCAAATAATTATTCCAGACACTTTCAGAAGCAGTCACAATGTTTGCTTCACTGTCCTATCCGAAGCCAGAAGAGTTTAGCAAATGGGTATATGCCTTCCACTTTTGTTTCATCTATTATTATTGATATTCTAATTAGTTAAGACTTGATATTACTTTTAAGAATATTGGAGGGAGATATTTCTCTTTCTGTATTCATCTGAGTCTTTAACTGCTGTACCGTCCTTTTCTCCTCAATTGCACACTTGTTGAATTCCTTCATAATCTCCTGCCACACCTCTCCCTTAAATCCATTATCCAATTTTTTTCCCTTCTTACACTAAGCCCGTATCTCATCAATCAGCCTTTGGTCTGCATATTTTGTCCAAACTGCCTTATTTGTATGAGGAGTCTTTGAGGCTGACATTATCAAATTTCAAGTAAAGGAAGTGTTGTTGCTTGAAAATTCGTTCTTGACACTGGAGTGGAGTTTGTGTTGGTTGGAGTTGGTCTTGTTGGGTTGATTAGGTAGTGGTGGTATGGTAGTCAGATTGGGGGAAACTGTGTATATATATTATCTGAAATGGCTTATTAAGAAAACAGAATTGCCTTAAAAATTTCAACTTTAATTTTATAATGTAAAGCCCTTAAGATAAACTTTCTCACAACTCTCTTATTTACTTTCTATAAATAATTATATTATATTATCCCTTTTTATTAAATTTTAATAGTCTTTACTATAAAATTTATTATTTGTTAATATAATATTATAATATATAAATTCTCATATATATTCATTATTAAATTAATATTTTAGTAATCATGATAGTGAATTTGTCTATTATTTCAACACATGTGTTCAAACGATGGTTTTGTCTTATATACAAATAATACTCTGCCAAACCCAATCATTATTACAACACATGATTTGGCCCAAAACATGTTTTCAAATCAAGATTATTTCAAATAATGGTGTGCCAAACACCCCCTTAAAGAGCATAAATAATATCTGTATTTCAAAACTAGAGAGAAATAAAGTTGAAAAGCAATAGGACTCATGTATGGAATCATTTTCACCTTAATGGTAAACTCCAGGTTGATATTAATGTGTGAAAACTCCATATTTTGGTGTGAGATATGCGATGTTGCGATACTTTTTTCACCCATCTGGTCCCTCTAATGAGGTGACTTCACCTCGGCGACCTGATTTGCAAAAATTGGGTCCTGCTCCGGTTTCTGGTGCGCACCTGCAGTTTGCTGGCGCCATTGTGGCCCTCCCCCTCCTGCTGTTCCTTCGCCCCTCCTATGCAGTGTGCATGCAGTTTTAGAATCATCGCTCTAAGACAACAAAAGGCAAGATCGTCTCTTCATGTGTTGGGATAAAAATACGGAAAACTCTCAGAATACCCCCTCGGGAAGGGACACGGGTCTAATATGCCCCACACAACTAGAATGCTACACCGTGTATGGTTTGCATACTAGTACAGCATAGCAACAACAATGCAAATAATTATCCAGTTGACCTAATATTTGACTAGTTGAACTGACTTTTGTCATGCGCCAGCACTGGCATGTTCAGTTAGGTTAATTTACAAGTCCTTATTGGTTATAGGCCTTCACATAAAGATAGAATGAATATACGTAATGTTGAATATGTAGTTGACACGGGGCGGGTATTGAAGAGTAGGAAACTGAAAAGGCTTAAAGAAATAAAAGAGGCAGGCAGTACGAAGAAGTGAGCAAAAAGAGGGATAAAATATTTAGGAATACGGCTGCATTGGCAAAGAGAAAACAGAAAACTATTGTCAAAGTTTCTTGGCCTTAGGGGCATTTTGGTTTGTGTGTGGGGCATATTAGACCCTTGTCCCTTACCGAGGGGGTATTCTGAGAGTTTTCCGATAAAAATAAGGTAAAACAAAATCAAATTTTAATAAATAAAATTGAAGTAGTATGATATCCATAAAAGGAAACTAAGGAATAGTGCCCTCCAATTACCATTGACCACTGTCGGATGGGGCTCGTCCCCGTCCTACCGTCCCACCCAGCCGCACCGCGTGTCTGGTCCAAACAACATTCCCTCTTGGAGGATTTGTCTCTCAATACGGAGACTACAGGCTGAACGGAGACGAGGGATTACCCAAGTAAATCTGGATACAGTCATTGCTAAAATAACCCTTCAGCTACCCTTGTTTTCCTTAGCATAGAGCTACAGTATTGTAATTGGACAGAAGTTAATTCTCACACAGTACAGTAAGGCTCTGTGCTCCGCTTTGCTTCAGTTCTAGTCACACAAAGTTTATAATACAAGTGCCACTGAAAAAGTGAGTGCACATCCACCGTGTCTCTTACAACCCCAGCAATTGAAATAACAACTCCGAGTGACTCGTCACATTTTGGGCTTTGACCAACCAGGATCCTTCTTTCTATCCTCGCGATAGTTACAAGTCTTTAGTGATTTTGCACTAGGCCAAAGTATTATTTTCGTTTTAGAATAGATATTTCATCTATTCCATCACATATTTTAAGTCCCTCATCTTTCTATAAGTACTTTTATTAGGAAAAAGATGGCTAAGCGAGGTTCTACGTCGTTCCCGGCTACTAGGGTGGTAAGGACGGGTTTTGTTTTAGGAGAACTGGTAGAGAAACTACTGGTTATGGAGAAGGAGATAGGACGTCTTCATCACCGTGTTTCGATGCTTTCCAAGAGGAATCATCAGCTGGAGATGGAGGCGAAAGGTGAGAAGAAGGAGAAGGAGGTAACGGTGAAAAAGGGTGAGAAGGCTGCTGTGGTGGTTGAAGAGGCTGCGAAAGTGGGTCGGGCCAATTTAAACCCGAGTGGCGTTAGGTATGTGGATAATGTGGTTGAGGAGTTTGGATTGGGAGTGGCGCATAACCTAGGTTGTGGCGTCGATGAGGTAGATGTGGCTTGGGAGGTAACAAGTGGCACTGCTAAGGCAGTGGCTAAGGAGTGGGATAAGGAGAGTGGCAGTGATATGTCGTTGGTTGAGGATAAGGTTGATGAGGAAAGAGGAAAGAAGAGGAAGATAGGGGAGAAGTGGGTGGTGCCAAAGAGTTACGGTAGAGGCGTAGGGGTTCTTGGGGATAGTGGGGGTCATCCATTGCAAATGGCCCAAGTTATTCCGAAGAGTCCGAGATTGGATGAGGAAGGTCCGAGACTGCCTGCCCGGGGTGTACGGATGAACCCTGTTCCCATGGGTGTTTCCGGGGGACCTGACGGCTAGAGCAAAAGTCCAGTAGGGGGAGGAGGTTACTCGCTGAGGTCAAGGGCTGGTAGAGAATATTTTCGAGGGGGAAGGTTTGGTTAGGGTTGTTTATTTGGGTTTGGTTAAGGAGTTTTTACTTTCATTGACGGTTTTGCTTGAGTAATATGATAGGAGCACCCATACAGGGGAGGTCTATCTAACTGCGCCGCTAGAATGGTAGGGGGCTGGATCCGGGTGTTGGTTAGGCTTTTTGAATTTCGCTTGGGTTAGTGTTTGGAGTAATATGGAAGACACCCATAATAGGGGTACAGAAAACCATTTAGTAGTTGTATTTAGTCGACTCTTTAGATTAAATATACTCAAAAAGTTTAAAAAAAAAAAAAAGAAAAAGAAGAAAAGTGAGTGCACGCGTGGGTTTTTACACCAAAAACGGCCATTTTCACCCACTTATTCCACCACCAACAACAGAATTAAAAATAAGATAACTTCATAGAAAGCTCAGAGAGCTATAGGCTACTAAATCTCTTTTAAAACCTCAAATGAATTAAAATTTCCTGAGGAGGAGTACAGAGTTGAACTTTCAAATTCTGCCAAGACACAGTTTTCTCACCAAAAATGGCAGTCTTGGCGCAATTTTCAGGAAATTTTTCTTTCTCTCCCGTACTACTTCTCAGGAAATTTTTTATTCACTTGAGGTTTCCTTAGAGATTTAGTAGCCTATAACTCTCTGAGCATTCTATGAAGTTATCTTATTTTTAATTCTGTTGTTGGTGGTGGAATAAGTGGGTGAAAATGGCCATTTTTGGTGTAAAAACCCATGCGTGCACTCACTTTTTTCTTTTTTTTTTCTTTTTTTTTTTAAACTTTTCGAGTATATTTAATCTAAAGAGTCGACTAAATATAGCTACTAAACCGTTTTCTGTACCCTCATTATGGGTGTCTTCCGTATTACTCCAAACACTAACCCAAGCGAAATTCAGAAAGCCTAACCAACACCCGGATCTAGCCCCCTACCATTCTAGCGGCACAGTTAGATAGACCTCCCCAGTATGGGTGCTCCCATCATATTTCTCAAGTAAAACCACCAACGAAGTAAAAACTCCTCAATCCAAACTCAAAAAAACAACCCTAACCAAACCTCCCTCCTCAAAAACATCCTCTCCCAGCCCTTAACCTCAGCGAGTAACCTCCTCCCCCTACTGGACTTTTGCGCCAGCCATCAGGTCCCCTGAAAACACCCATGGGAACAGGGTTCGTCCGTACACCCCCGGCAGGCAGTCTCGGACCTTTCTCATCCAAACCTGGACTCTTCGGAATAACTTGGGCCATTTGCAATGGATGACCCCCGCTATCCCCAAGAACCCCAACACCTCTACCACAACTCAGCCTCCTTCTCCACCGCCACATCCACCTTCTCTACCGCCACATCCACCTTCTCCATTGCCACAATCCCATGCGCCACAACTACGACGCCACGACTTCAGCCTAAGCCTCAGCCACCCCCTCACCCGCATCCTACATGCCTGCCAGGATTACCATAGTAAAATAGGCCCCAAAACCGAATCCGAAGGTGATAATAAAGTCGTGAAACGTTTGTAAACGAATACCCCTAGATGGAAAACGATTAATATCAGATGAAAGCATTCATCACTTGCCTTCAAAAGATGAATTTCTAAACCATCGTAATGGAAAAGAAGACTTGAAGCCATCATGAGATGAGAGTCAAGGACCCTGATTCGCCCACTGGAAAGATATGACACGTCACAAGGAGGTGAGATTTCAATCGCTGGGGTTGTAGGAATGATCGAGGATGTGCACTCACTTTTTTTCTTTTTTTCTTTCTTTTTTTTTTTTTTTTTTTCCACCTTTTCAATTGTTATTAGCTAACTACCAGCTATCTACAATACTATCGGCTTTTTGTATCCCTATTATGGATGTTTGCCTCTCGTAAACTTGCCTCCACCCAGATATCGCCTACCCCAAGCTCCGAGACCCTTAAACAAAATAAAACCTTCCTATACCAAAACCTATCTATTCGCGCTAAAGTACCACACTTGCAATAGGTGAAGTACAATAACACGAAGATCTCTTATCCAAATTTGAACCCCTTACCCAAACTAACCTTGTTACCTCCCCCAAAAACATCACTTCCCTCAACTCTTTCTCCTATCGCCTCTCTCCTATTGTCCTCAGCCCTTCTCCTTCCCATCACACCCTTAACCTTCCTCCTCGAGCACCTGTAAACGGATCCTCCGCTTCCCATTCACTATCGCTACACAAAGGAACACCCGTTTTACCCATTCCCTCCTCTTTACCCTTCGTCCACTTATCAAACCAACTCTTCATATCCACCAGTTGTCGCTCTACCGCCTTCTGCTCCATAAACCTCCTCTTTTCAAAGTCGTCCAGTTTAGCCCTCATAGCCATCCAGCCACCCTCCCTTCTAACAGGCTGAACCGCCACAAAACGCTTAACCGAACACCATCTTCCTTTTACCCACATCGCAGATCGCAGCAGCCCCTGCAACTCCGTACCACCTCTTATCATAGTAACCACCATAGACGACTTCTTCCCGGCAGCCACCCTTTTCCAACGCAATAAGGGGTCAGTGCCATATGCTCACCAGCCATATAGTGTATACTTATATCCGTCCCCTCACGGGTCAAAAGGGATAACCGTATGTATACTGCCATCACCCCATCAGGGTACCTCTATTAGAAAAAGCATTAACAATAGACTTCGTATCAAAAGCCTATAAAATCCAAGCATTAAAATCATCTATTCCAATTGTGGCGCCTCGCTCTACCTCCAACATGATCAAGGACAAATACCGTGTTTAGGACTCCTCTCTGCACTAGGCGCTACGGGTGTTCCCTAAATCTGATATAGTCAAACCCACATCAAAGGTAATATGCAAGGGAAAATCCAGCATCAAAACTAGAATCAATATAACACCCTTCATTTTACCCCGGAGAAAAAGGTAGTGTACTTCCTCATAATAAACGCTGTTTGCTCCTTACGCCAAACGCAGTAAATCTCCCAACCTTGAGGATAAATCTACTACCGAAATTTGACCAACGTGCGCGGACCGTGCTCTCGGGCTAGTATTAATGTTCAAGGCAACAAAAAATACCACCTCGCCTCACTTATGGTATTAATACAAGCTTCGCGATACCTGCTCAGGGCCACTAGGCCTCTGCTCCAACAGGCCGACCATGTCTAGCCCGACATCCCCCTGCAGCCATGTGGCTCTAGGAGCCAATCAGACTTACCAGACTCCCTGTCAGATTTCTCTTCACACAGGATATGACCTAAAGCCGAGCCCAGGGCTGACCTGTCACATTCTCAGCAAAAACACACTTACTGGCTTGACCCCTCTTTTCGCTTAAGCGAATCCTGTTTACGGTTCTCTTTTGCAAGAACAACAGGTGAGAGGCCATAATTTAATTCTACAACAATCATTCACCTCCGACCGCGGTAATTTTCCCAGGTGCCCAGTCCGCAGACTCCATGACTTGAACATGGCAGGGTCTCTCCTCGAGGTCAAAAATCATATCTTTGGTTATTAGCATCATCGCGACGGTAAACCAGGGTAGAAGGAATTGAACCCCCTTGAGAACATGTCGGTTGGTAATTAGGAAATTCTGACGGCATGATTGCCCTGTCAGTAGAAGCCATTACTAGCTCTACCGTACCGCCAGACCTATGATACTCTCCTAAACCTGACCGTCAATAAAACTTCAACACACCCTAATCAACTACTCTAGATGGCGCTAGGTGAAGAAAATTGATGCTCAGAGAGAAAGACTTGAAGCTATCGTGAGACAGCAGCCAAGGAACCCAATTCGCCAAACTCGCAATATGACATGTCACCCGAAGGTTCAGTTTCAATCACTGTTGGTGTAGGAGTGAAAAGGGTTGTGCACTCACTTTTTCGGTGGCACTTGTACTAACTTGATACCCCTACAAGCTGCTATACCATTTCTACACTCAATCAAAAATTTCGAGAGAATATCATGGCACAAAATACTCATATACTATCCCACCGCAGTACCGTAATCAGCAATTTCAACGACGAGGATGCACAAATAATGCTCTGGCTCTCCCCGCTCGAGCCAACGAACAGACATCAAGATGTGCGGGCCGACCGGTTTGGGGGTGTTGGGAAATGGTTTTTGGAAACAAGCGAGTTTCAGAAGTGGAGGGGGGGTGAGGGTGGAGCTGATAAGGCAGTGTTGTTTTGTTCGGGGAATCTGGGAGTGGGAAAGACACATTTGAGGTAGGTGGTGAGATTCTTTGAAACAGGCGAAATACGGCTAATAGTGAGAAATGCCAGTTCTTTAGTGATTGACAGGCTGTGCGATCAGCCTGATGATGTACCTGTTGCGGTTGTATTTTTATACTACGACTACCTCGCCCAGAATGAGCAGTCAATCACGAACATGGTGGGAGCTATTCTAAAGCAGCTAGTCGGTAGCAGGGTGGACATCCCGAATGATATACGGGAAGCTTTTCAAAAAGCGAAAAAGGAGTTAGGTGGCAGAGGGCCCCCACATGCAGATTTAATGCGAATGTTAAAGGCCACTATTGATTCACTACCACAAGTTTTCATTTGTATCGATGCGCTCGACGAATGCCTACCAAGAAATCTCCCAGAGCTGCTTGAGTCGCTAAGCGATATTCTTCGGGAGTCCCCAACAACAAGAATCTTCCTCACCGGGAGGCCCCATGTCGGGGAAGAGATTCAAAGGTATTTCACGACGGCGGTTGTTATACCTATTAGTCCTAACACAGGTGATGTGAGGAATTACCTGCACATGAAGTTAGACCAAGATGTGGTACCAGAGGCGATGAGTTATAGTTTACGGGCGGACATTATAAGAATTATCCTTGAAGAGACATCCGATATGTACGTAGGAGTATCTAGCATTCTTACTCTATTAATAATATTTACTTACCAATAATTGTACCTAGATTCCTCTTAGCATCGTTGCACATCGATGCTATTTTGGGAGAAGTCACAATTCGTCAGAGAAGAAAGAAACTCGACGAAATGGCACGTGGCAATGGATTGAGCGATGCCTACACAGCAACTCTGACCCGACTGAAATCCCAGAAGGGGTATAAGTCAGCACTCGGGCTGAAGGTCTTGATGTGGGTGTTGTATTCGGAACGGCCGTTACGAGCCCAGGAGCTCTGCCATGCCATTGGAGTAGAGATGGGATCTTCAGATCCGGATCCGGATAACATTCCTCAGTTGCGGACACTCCTAGCATCTTGCCTAGGTCTTGTCACAGTCGAGGCGTCTTCGTCCACAGTCCGACTGGTGCACTTTACTCTTCAGGAGCATCTCTCGAGTGATCCGACCCTATTCCATAGTTCTCACTCAACAATTGCGGAGGTTTGCTTGACATACCTCAATTTTGGAATTGTCCGGGATATTTCGCCAACTCTTCGTTCGGCCCCCACGACAGTGCCCCTTTTAGAATATGCTTCTTGTTACTGGGGTAAGCACGCGGCAAGGGGGATGACGGGAGATGTGAAATTACTTGCAATGAGGCTTCTCGATAGATTTGACGAGCATGTATCTACTCAACTACTGCTATTGCGCCATAATCAGGATGGAGGCGACAAGCCGTACTTTAGCGGCACACGAGGACCTCTCGGATTTACAGCACTCCACGGAATAGCTTTTTTCGGGATTGCGGAACTAGTTTCTCCTGTATTGGAGATGAGGGAATGGGATCTCAATGCAGAAGATTGCATAGGGATGACGGCTCTCACCTGGGCATCTAGAAGAGGGCACAAGGAGGTGGTAAGGATGTTTTTGGAACGAGAGGACGTCAATCCCGACCAAGCAGACACCAAATATGGCAAAACACCACTCTCGTGGGCGGCTGAGGGAGGGAATGAGGGAATAGTAAAGATGTTTTTGGAACGAAAGGACGTCAATCCCGACCAAGCAGACACCAAATATGGCAAAACGCCACTCTCGTGGGCAGCTGGGAAAGGACATGAGGAGGTAGTAATGATGCTTTTGGAACGAGATGACGTTAATCCCGACCAAACAGACACCGAATATGGCCGAACCCCACTCTCTTGGGCAGCAGAGAGGGGGCATGGCGGGGTAGTAAAGATGCTTTTGGAACGAGAGGACGTCAATCCCAACCTAGCGGATTCTAATGGCCGAACCCCCCTTTCGTGGGCGGCCGAGATCGGGTGTGAGGGAGCAGTAAAGGCACTATTGGGGCGAGAGGATGTCAAACCTGACCTAGCGGACTCCAATGGCCGAACACCACTTTTGTGGACCGCCTCAAGGGAGAATGAGCGAACTGCGAAGTTATTCTTGGAGCGCAGATATTTCGTTCCTGATCCGGCACCACTGGTTTCCCCGAGGATAGTGTTCGACGTGTGTTTCTTCATCATTGCTTTGTTCTTTCTTTCCTACCTTCTCCCCATTCTATAGTTAGTTGATGCATGTGGAGCTGGTGGGGGCAAAATCCTCCCGAATCTGGATGTAAGCAAGAGGGTTTTTTCGTCATCTTGTATTATACTAAGAGTCTAATGTTTCCTTTTTTTCTTTCACTCTCTTTTGTTTGTGAAATGATCAAGTGCTATCGGCAGTCATGTATTATAGCCTTATTATTACTCTT
This sequence comes from Tuber borchii, assembly GCA_003070745.1. Lineage (NCBI taxonomy): Eukaryota > Fungi > Ascomycota > Pezizomycetes > Pezizales > Tuberaceae > Tuber > Tuber borchii. The sequence goes on from NESQ01000231.1 coordinate 100,258, forward strand.
ATCCTAGTCTGTCGCATTTCTATAGTATATATATAATATATTTTCCCCGGTGGAAAATGCGTGGTAGCGGACTCTATATAGCACTTCAGAATCCTGGTAGCCCAGAAGATTGCTCAAGCACTACGGGTGAACTCCAAAAACGTGTTTTTCCATATCCTGTACACTCTGTATAGATGACATTTCGGTTGCCCCTTCAGTCACGAAGTCCATAACTTACTGTACCTCTCTTTGTTCTTCGCCCCCCACAACGCTTTATCCGCCTCCCCAAATATTTGCCGATGTCTGCATGATTAGCAAAGCTAATATATATATCAATCGCTGCCTACTCTGCGATACATGTAACAACAGCAGGATACAAAGAGTGTGAGCTCCTCTTGCCGCCATTCCCAGCCATCATCTCCGGCTGATTCTCCGCTACTGCGCTTCTTCTCCCTTTATTTTAGTACGGAGAGGCCTAGGGTGAACAACCGGCAGGAGTACGAGTAATCCGGGGGACAAGCACTAGAGACACAAGTCCAGTACAGTACTCCCATCTCATGTGAATTCTGTTGCTTGTGCAAGTATATCAGAAAACCTCCTGGCTTGTGTTCACAGCTATCGGAATAGTTCATAGGGTGCACTTGTAGATAGGGGCTGAGTATTTAAACGTAAGTTATTAGTTACAACACAGTACTATCTCAAGTAACTTATAATTATATGTAAAAGGCGTTCCGGTGCATCAGAAATCATGAACGTCTTGGATAGTAATGTGAATAGAAGACCCCTGATAAACCCGGAACTATCGCCAATTCCCATTCCACAGGACAGTTTATACAAAAGTGAAGAGAAGAAATTAAATACCCTAATGTTACACATGGTAATCTACAGGTGAGATATGGAAACCGAACTAAAAGTGAAAGAAGGAAGGAGAAGATAAGAGGAAAGAGTGGATGCAAAAAAAATGATTGGGTTCCAGAAATTATGATACCACAAGATCACAAGTTCTAGTGGCTCGCTCCTGCGGGGCTTCGCGTCTCTATTCAGATCCACAAGAGTTTGTCCACGCCCACTTCGTACTTAGTAGGAGCATATGAAATGATGGGAAGGTCGGCAGGCAAAGACTAATGCTCCCGAGAAAACAGACGGGAGAAATAGAAATGCCGGTGATATCAGGCAGAAACCAATCACACTTCGTGTCAAGGTGGGAAGTAAGGGCCCCATAGCGGTCGGCGGTAGAGCGAAAGAATTCATGCCGAACCTATATTAGGCACTTTGTATTATAGGAAGGATATGAAAATGTGACTTCGACCACTAACACTTCGTTCGTTCGCTGGCTAACTTGTCAACTAAAACTGAATTATCGGTAAAGACAAGGGGTAACCAGAACATAAATAATACGTTCTAATATTTCCATGGATCACCGCACCTATCTCTGATGTCCTTATTCTCCCGTATACTCCCGTGATAACAAAGAAAAGAGAGGTTGGTAGAATTTGCCTCGTGAGCTGCTAAGTTGTGATGCTAAAACAATTCCCCACGCTCCCGAATAATCCGCCATGCACCTGAACGATTTTTCTCACACCCACAAATTCTTGAGTCAACCAGATCCTTCTAACAGCTTGGAGGGGCTACCGGGCATGAGGAGGAAGTGGGCCAGGCTTCGGCGGCGAAGGGCAAACAGACGGGGCAGGCTGAGATGCTCCCTGGGGCTCAACCTATATCGGCTAGGGTGAGCGGTTATGCCTTAAGCTGGGAGTGACCCTATAATTCTCGTATTAAACATACCATTCACAAATACCGAGAAAATCTGAATCCCCCCATCACTGCCTATAGACGTTCAGTTCCTCGTGGCAGGAAAAAGAATGCGTTGTAGCGTTCATGATAATAATATCGATTCAAAACCTTGCATGGCACCACGCTCCTGTCGTAGTACTACGGTATCTGTTTATGACGATCGTTGACAAACATTAACCGAGCACTGAGGAACAAGCCATGACCACAGCACTCCCGATCAACTCCACCATCCAATAACCAAAAATAAAATTCAAAGGAGAGAGGGGAGAAATTGTGAAATACCGGTTGAGTAGTAATGATTGTTTTGAGAGAGTTTGTCGTGTACGGTTGTCTCGAAGCGACGCGATGCAGTGCTCGTCTGGTGTTCTGTTAATCTTGTCAACGAACAATACCTGAGTATGTTATTTAGCATGAATATGAAAATAAAGTTTTGTAATACCGGTAGCACTCTCATGGTACTCGAGCACTGGTGTAGAATCCAAACTTAAAGCCTCATCAGAATCCCCTAAGCCCAAGATCTCTCATACTATCTTCACTAGTCGCGAGGAAACTAAGCGAGCGACAGACAGGGCAGGGATCAGCTGCAAGTAATTTTTGGAACCCTAACCTTGACGATCCCCTCCTCTACCAATTCAACACCCCTGTTCGTTACCTGCCTAGCCCCGTCGCGACAACGGTGAAGCACAAGAAACATTGAACCCCTGGAGAATAAGCGACGACACATGCCAATTGAGAGAAAAACTCCGGTAATTCAGGCATACCAGTCACCCTCTTCAACCTTTTCCAAGTTTTATAATCTCCCCCAAACACAAATTTCGACATAGTTTCAACCGACCTCAACATCTGAACCAGCAAAACAAAAGTGGCTTGCCAAGCATTCTTTAAATGCCTACACGCCCAGGGTGTCGCGGCTCTGCGGTGCTGTGGTAAAATTGAGCGCATTACTAAGCAAATAGAGTTTCCTATCGATCGCAACCATAGGCAACATTTTCTAGTGGGCGACATTGTTCCGCCATGCTCTTTAACTTCGAAGCCTGTCACAGCACCAACAACACTGCTGCCCGACGACCGCAACGGCCATCCCAACTACATACAATGTGAGCAACAACAACAACGCGACTTCTCACCTCATTCTGTCACTGGGTGCTCGGGAGGGCCCTCAATTGCTGCTGCTTTCTCAGACCTCTCACCAACAGCACCTGCACGAGTCTCAACTACGTAACATTCACCTCCACATCTCCCATCTAGTCCCCGGTAAGGCCTCTATGTGTCTACAGTCTTCACCGTAGTCGCGGCGAAACTGGGCGGGCGACGAACAGGGATCAATTACGAGTAATTTTTCGTAACCCTAACCTTGACGATTGCTTTTTTTGCCCATAGAACACCCTTGTTCGTCACCCGCCCAGTTTCGTCGCGACTACGGTGAAGACTGTACTCTCCTACCCGCCAACTCCCCGCTAACCCACTCTATCACTAACACTAGACACCCACAACGCACTCCTAGATGAAGGCAGCCTCTACTTCAGATCAAACACGCTCCTCTCCACCCTCTGCAAACTTCCGACCATCTGGCTTCCTCTCCTCCGCACAATCTTCTCTTTCTCCTCTCCCTTACCCCCGCTTTTTAAAACGACGCAACGCCGGGCTGAATGCGCTGCCAGGACCGCAACCCCCTCCTTGCTGCACAGCGCGAAACCCCACCGCAAGAACCCGCCGCCGTCGCACTCCCGCTCGCTTCTTGCACCGGCAATTCCGCACCCTAGCGCAGTGTCCTGTACTCGGCCCCCGGGGCACCAAACATCCGCCCTTCCTCTCTCTCCTCCTAGTCCTGTGCCTAGCTATACTCGAAAATTGTATGGGAAGGCTTCGTCTGCTCAGGGCGGTAGTGTGAGGAGGGCCATCTCCACACAGCCCTAACCCGGGCCGAAAACACAGTCCGAAAGGATGTTAATGTCGTCCCTAATGGGCACAAGAGGCCCCCGTCCCGCGGGTAACTAAGGCCCCATGCGCCCAAGGGAGTAGGCGGTCTCGCGTGAAGTTATCCGATGGGAGTTTCGTCCTTGGGGAGAACCTCGCACGCACGACGGTAAGCTCCTCGACCTGCCGGAGGCTACAAATATCATTTGGGAGAAGGTATTGCATGCCACTGCCTTGCCCAATCGCAATGAGAGATAGAGGAAATGGGGGAGGGGGGGGGAGGGTAGATACCACAATACACGCAGGAATGATTTCACTAAGTCTATTCATCCATTCCCAATTTATTATGATTCCCCTTTGTAGAACATTTAGCTGCAGATCTTAGTTATCTCTCTGGAGTCCAGACCATCCCCCCTATTTCCCACATCCCCTTCGGTTTTTCTGGGAGAACACTATACTATTCTCAATGAAGCGTTTGAACTTGGCAGGCAAGGTATACCGGGCCGGATGTGATGCCCTACCATATCCCAGCAACTCATGTGGCTCGCTTCCGTACACCCCATTGCTGGGCGGCCCCCTGGGGAAAATGAGCTAGGCTTTTCTTTCAACCACTCTGATCCAAATCTTCTGCTTCACAATTTATCACTCGACCAGAATAATGCATGTGTTGGATATGTTCTCTTCCATTGTCCACGAGCAACATTTTTGTCTCATGCTGTCTTCATATATCATTCTTTTATAATGGGTTGCATTCCTGTGGATGGTGAGGTGGTACTGGCTGGGTCTTACTGTAGTAATTTAGCGGGTATTTTATATAAGTCGGATATCATTGCACTATACTCTTCAGATTTAAAAGCGTATATCGAGGTGTGTTTGAAGATGCATTGTCAACTTAAGACTAGAAACAGGTTTCTTCTCATAAAGGATGGGGCTACTGATATTCTTTATATACCTTCGGCCATTAACCCAAGTTTTTTCTTTTTGTATTATATATTCCCTGAGATAGAAATCGTTCAAGTTGGGACTATCAGAAAAATACTACCGATTTCTCTCGCACATGTCGGAGCTTATTTCAATATGTATTGGCTAATGAATTGGCTTTTTACTTTTTTTTTATACTTTTTTTTTATACTTTTTTTCAAAAATAAACACGCGACTCTTCCATTCACCCAACCACTCACCTCCCTACTCTCTTGGCAACGAACATCTAGGGGTTTGACAGGTTTCTGGACTTGCAGTATGGTAGCTGCATGACTCTATCTCCTTCTCTAGCCGCATAAGACAGCAGTATGCCACCATGTTTATTTATCGGTAGTGATGGGCACTATCATAATCAAGCAGACAACGGGGGCTATGCTCGATCATAATCCGATCGAGGGGACCGCATGATCGAATGATCGGTGGAAAGAGGGACCCTGATCTAGTAATCGATCATCGCCACTGCACAAGCATCGTCGACTATAAATTACTCGAGTGTGATCGATTTTGTATCTATCAGGAATGAAATATTCATTCAGTATGGATTATCATGTATTTACACTCAGTTTATAACAAGAAAAGAAGATATCTACCCTATCGTCCACCTAGTGTATCACGGTAATTTGTGGCTGATCTAGAGGTATTGGCGATATTCACTAGCTAGTTAAGTTACCTACCATAGACCGGAAAACGATAGGAGTGGTGGGTGGCGTTATGGTAAAGTCGGTAGTCAGGATGGTAGTTTGGTGAAGAACTAACGGCGTAAAGTCTGGCTAGAAGAATTGTAGCTAGTGTGCGGGTAGACTACCGTTATATAAGTTCATCGCATCACATAATTACTAAGAGTAGTAGAGTGATCGGTCATGATTCAAGATGCTCGAGTATACTCGATGATGGATGGATGGTGGAGCATGATCGAGTAGTGCCCATGATCGAGATGATCCCTATGTTCGAGGTGATCGAGCAGATTATAATGGAGCAAAACTCGATTATGATTTCATCGTGTCCATCACAATTTATCGGGGGTGACTGTGGTAGAAATTTTCCGAGTCCAAAAATAACTTGACGACCACCCCCCGCATTCCTTCGTAAATACAGCCTCTACTTGTACCTCCAATTAGCCCCCGCGCTTAATCTAAACCATCATAAGCACGCGAAGCCATATATTATTCAAGCATTATGTGTTACTCTAAGGTGTTGTACTCGAGCAGCATGCTAATACCCATCAGTAGTGAAACTCAAAGACACGAGCGCAACCGCTCGCTAAATACAAAAGTACTAGAAATCTATCTGGAACAGGCGCCGTTTGTACACGGGCTCGCTCTCCAATTGCAAAAACATAACGCCCGAGATCTATTAAGAAAACAAGCACTCTACTATAACTACTTGAGCACGATTCACATGAAGAATAAAGGGAAGCATACAAAATAAAGCTATGTAAAGGTGATTAAATCATGAATGGTATTTTGTTTCCTCCTTGCTACGCATCGGTTGGATGGCAGGGTTAGGGTGGGCCTTTTCCGGATACTTTTGCATTTGACGAGTGATCGGATTCTAGTCATCTATTACCGCTACTATGAGGGTGATAAATAGGTCAGGGAATCCAAGATGGAGAAGGTAACTTAAACTCAGTTCTCAGTACATCACTGCATTCTATTGCCCCATGAGTGATGCAAGTCCAGCAATGCAATGGTGAGGAAGAAAGCGACTGGCTTAAACCAGTCACTAAGCCGATTTCGCGAAATAACTCTATACCGCTATTACGTACTGTACAGAACAGGTAAGGTCATAACAAGTAATGCTATTGCGAAAACCTTACAAACCTCCCCCCCTCTACGACTCCTACTTTCCATACTTTCCGCTAACGATTGAGCTCGAAATTCAACCCCTGCGGGCTACTCATAATATGTATCCCCCCAACCCAGAAGGTATCGCCCCAGAACTATATCCTAGATCCTAGTTGCATAGTATAACTATGGTCACAACTTTCTACGCAAGTTGGGTTTAGGGCATCTGGAATAGTGGGGTTGAGAGGCTGTCATATAACTAGGGTTCGCGAGGTTGCTGTCTTGTCCCTAATTTGATAACTCTGCCTAAGCGCTGTGTGGTTCATGATGGCTTGCAAAGTGGGTAAAAATGATCCAATCTAATGCACTTATCTCGGCCGGAAATCGGATAGGGTTGTGTAAAATGGCAGGTATTTTTGGAGTGCGCATGAGTAATTCGAGTGCTAATTGATGTCTAGAACAATATCATCATGAAATCACGATTTTTGGGGTTGATTCCCGTGTTCGCGGTAGCTCCGGGAACAGATACTCTAGGTCCTCAAGTATTGAAAAAAGAGTTCTATGTGCGGCTTATCTATCTGCCCGTCTATCCATCTATTTCAAGTAGGAGAAAACAAGAAAGAAATATAGATATAGAAGAGTGTTGAAAAAGAGCAGATTTTGAAAAAAAGGAATCTATTCGGCAGAGGAATAGTAACCAAGAAAAATCGTGGAAGTTAATAAATGAAATAGTCTCCCAGCTGCTGTAGGCTAGACACAATGAACAGAAATTCGTGAGCTTTGATTCGTAGGTGTTGACAAATATCCGAGAGTTTTAGGGGTATATGGTTACATACATGTGGCATTCCCGTGAATGACGGCCGGGGAGGAGTGGCTTAAGATCACGTGAATCGGACTGGCGTAAAGGACATACGGAAAGAAGGGAAGGTAGTAATACCAATAATAGCGTATATAAGACTCCAGGAAAACGAGGAAGGTCGGTGCTGGAAAAGGGGGAAAGCCCACGAGAGTTGAGCGTGATCAATAGAGTACCCAGTGCTTCTACCTCACCTTAGATGGGTCACAGTTGGTGGGGCAACTGTGCATCCGAGGTTTCAACAGATTTCCAGGCTTGCAGAAGCTGCACAATTCTTCCATGTCCCTCCCTAGCAGCATACGAGAGCGGTATGAGGCCGTATTGATCTGAGTAATTGGGTCGATATCTTTCTGATCCAGCAATAGCTTGACCACTCCCTCATGTCCCTTGATAGCGGCACAGGCAAGCGGTGTTCGATCGTCGTTATCCGGACGATTGGGGTCGACATTTTCCCGTTCTAGCAATAACTTGACCACTCCTTCGCGCCCCTCAAAGACAGCACTCACGAGCGGTGTTCGATCATATATGCCCGGGCGATTGGGGTCAACATTTCCCCGTTCTAGCAATAACCTGACCACGCCTTGCTGTCCGTTGATAGCAGCACACCCGAGTGATCAGTCACCATCCTTATCTGGGTGATTGGGGTCGAAATTCCACGGTTCCAGCAATAACTTGACAACTCCTTCATGTCCGTTGAGAGCAGCCAGCCCGAGTGGTGTCTGATCATCCTTATCTAGGTGATTGGGGTCGACATTTGCTTGTTCTAGCAATAACCTGACAACCCCTCCATGTCCCTCAAGAGCAGCCCACCCGAGTGGTGTTCGATCATACATGCCAGGGCGATCGGGGTCAACATTTTCCCGTTCTAACAATAACTTGACCACTCCTTCATGTCCCTTGAGAGCAGCCCAACTGAGTGGTGTTGTATCACTGTTATCTGGGCTATCGGGGTCGACATTTTCCTGTTCTAGTAATAACTTGACCACTCCTTGGTGCCCATAGGAGGCAGCACCACCGAGCGGTGTTCGACCATTGTCATCCACACGATTGAGGTCGACGGTTTCACGTTCTAGCAATAGCTTGACAGCTCCTTCATGTCCGTTGAGAGCGGCCCGCCCGAGTGGTGTCACATCATCCTTATCTGGGTGATTGGGGTCGACATTCTCTAGTTCTAGCAATAGCTTGACGATTCCTTCATGTCCGTTTGCGGCAGCCCACCAGAGTGGTGTTTGATTATTGTTATTCGAGCGATTGGGGTCGACATTTTCTTGTTCTAGCAATAGCTTGACCACTCCTTCATGTCCCTTGAGAGCAGCCCAACTGAGTGGTGTTGTATCACTGTTATCTGGGCTATCGGGGTCGACATTTTCCTGTTCTAGTAATAACTTGACCACTCCTTGGTGCCCATGGGAAGCAGCACCACCGAGCGGTGTTCGACCATTGTCATCCACACGATTGAGGTCGACGGTTTCACATTCTAGCAATAACTTGACAGCTCCTTCATATCCGTTGAGAGCAGCCTGTCCGAGTGGCGTCACATCATCCTTATCTGGGTGATTAGGGTCGACATTCTCCAGTTCCAGCAATAGCTTGACAACTCCTTCGTGTCCATTTCTCGCCGCCCACGCGAGTGGTGTTTTACCTATACAATCTTGTTGGTTGATCTTGTAACCTTTAGAATTTATCAATACAGTCATAAGTTCAACAATCCCGAAGAATGATGCGCAGTGTAGCCCAGAGAAGAACAGGGGAGTGGCGATGGTTCCGATATCGCTGGGATGTAGTACCTGCTCTAGAAGTGAAACAGCAGATATGTGGTTTTCGAACTTGTTCAGGAGCTCTAGCGCGAGGGTCCTCGCCTGGCCTGAGAGATCCCTGGTCATATGTGTTCCCCAATATCTCGAAGAATATTTGAGGAATGGCATGCTTCCGTAGTCCAGGGGAGAATAGAGTGTGAGATTCTTGACTTGTCGCGAGTTGAGATACGTTAAGCATGTTTCTGCAAGCATCGAGTGAGGTTTACTGAAGAGACCTGGATAACTACAGAGGTACTCTTGGACGGTATAGTGGATTAACCGCACAGTCGAAGCTTCTGCGTCGACGGTGATCAGGCCTTGGCAGTAGTCTAGTAATGTGCCTATCGAAGGAACATTGTCGGGATCAAAATCCGCTTCGCCTATCTCCACCGCTAGTGCATAGCATAGCTCATCTACTTGTAACGGCCGTTCCGAATGACAAATCCATGTGAGAGCGGACATCGCAAGGTTTACCTTCTCCTCATCTTGAGCCCTTATACGCTCCAGGGTCGCACCGTATGCATCCCCTAACCCTACCCCATCTTTTATCGCCTTGAGGGCTTTTCTCCGCCGTGCAACAGTAGTCCCTCTCAGGATTGTCTCGATGTGGAGAGAGGCTAGTAAGAACCTAGGTTCAAATAATATGTCAGCTATTAATTTAGGGGATTTGGCCCTTGGCCTCGCTCCTACATACGTTTCTGAACTTATTGCGGGAATGCTCCTCATAATCTCCCCCTCCAATGCGCTGCTCATCATATTCGGGATCGTGTCCTTCCTGAGTTTCTCGCGAAGAAATCCGAGGACCCCATCTTCGGTCGCCCGTATAGATACAAAGGTTGCCGCTCTACCCAACTCCCTCTCCACCTCACTTCGCACATGTGGTCTTCCCGTCATAAATAAGCGTGTATTCGGAGACCCTTGCAGCATTTGGCCTAATGATTGAAGAACCACCATTCGATGCTCTGGCACACATTCATCAAGTGCATCGACACATATAAATGTGCGCCTTGCCGCTGCGATTGTCTGGAACATCTTCAAAATTCCCGAAACTTGTAGTCCTCGACCCCCAATTGACATTTTCTCCTTTCGGAAATCCTGAGTTATTGTTTCAGGAATTTCGCCCTGTCCGGTAACAAGCTGTCTCACCAAGGAGCCGAGCATGTTTACCGGTGACTGCTCATTCCGTGAAGCAAAGTCGAAGTAAAAACACGCAACGGTTGGATATCTCTCGACAGCCTCGTCGCATAGCTTATCTATAACTAGCGAACTGTCATCGTAACCAATTAGCAAGAGTATTCTTTGATTCCCCGCAACAATACATGCTCTCTTACGTGACATAACTCTTGCCCACTCCTGGGTTTCCGTCGCAAAACAAGGTCGGATGATAAGATCCATCCTCCCTACTACCCCGGTGCCAGCGTTCGAATTCTTCAGTCTCAAGCAGCCACGCTCCTATGCTGTCGACCCGCCGGGCTCCAATGTCTCGATGCCGCACCCGTGGCTCTAACGGAGATAGCCATGCCAGGATTTCAGATCTATCATCGAGGGTGGTGTAGTGAAAGGTATTTCCGATGTTGAAAGAATTCTGGTTATTGCTGAAAGCTTGTGACATTTTCCACTTTTTACTGCTATGAATGTGGTTAAGAGTAAAGTGTTGATTAACTTGGAATCTGTTGTTGTTGAAGAAAAGCGGGGCTGATAAAGCATTGCGCCTGGTTAACAATACTTTTTCCAGTTACCGGACCCGAAGCTCGTTACACAAACGCCTGACAGCTAATCCCATCAGAAACTCTGAGGAGATTCACATATGCCGGTAGTAGTCCATTCCTTTTTTTCCTTTTGATACATTCTAATGCAGTAGCAATTTGGGGAACTGTCATTACTGGTAAGCAGTCTTCAGTACAAGTATCTCCCCGCGAAGCCATATATTATTCAAGCATCATGTGTTACTCTAAAGTATAGTAGCATGCTACAGTAATACTCAAAGTTGCTGGTTAAGGGAGTGAGCGCCAAGAAGCCCATCAGCTAGGGCGGGGAAGCCCAAGACGCGAGCACCCCCCTCCTCCGTACAAACTTTTATGATGCGCAGCAGGTCACAGAATTATTGGGGAAGCACCCGCAAGATATCTTTTCGAACGCGATGGTTTAAGGACAGAGAACGTATATCGGCATGGGCAGTGGTAGCGATGGAAAGAGTGTCTCAAAGTGGAAAAGGCACAGATGAACGAAGCTCATAACTTACAAATAGTTCACGCACCGGGCGACAACGGTAGATGGAACAACAATTCCAACTACCATAACATAGGGGGCAACAACACCACTACTTCCTTCTGCTGCGAGGAGGAGTTCGATAGGGGCCTCCAATTAAATCCTACGTCTAATCCAAAACCCCATAATCACACCCTAAGCCATCCCAAAAACCCAAAATATAGCAAATGTTCTCAACTTTATCACTGTATTTCCACATCCCATCTATGTTTGGATAATCAGGAATTGGCGATACGTAACGCAAGTGATAACTGATGACCCAATATACCACACACCTCGCCTGGGTGGCCGCAGGAATAAATGAATAGGTTTAGGCAATTCCCCTGCCGTTGGAGGGTGGTTATCGCTTCGACTATGTATAATACCCTACTCTCGACGTGAGAGCCGGGAGTGCGCTGGAGTATACTCTAGGCATCTCTTGGGGTGAAAGGAGCCGAAGGCTGTTTAGAAAGTTGATATGGTAGGTTTTTGTTTGGGGTAGACTGGAGGTGTTCCCGGGACAACTCATTGCGTGAGCTCGCAGATCTCCAGGATCGTGAGTGTTAAAAAGAATATGAGTGGGTAGTGGGGTGGGGTGCTTTTCGTACACCAACCTATTTAAGAAAGCAATATATGAAATCTTAATTTATTCGTAGTGCACAGTGTCAATATTACAATCAACGTGGACAAGAACAGAAAGTGTAGTGAGAAAAAAGAGGAATGAAACATACATGCAACTTGAACGAGAAAAAAAAGAAGCAAAAGTTTATACAATTTAGCCCCTTCCACCTACAAATTCACACCCACCTTCCTTTCACCTCCCCCCCCCTCCCTTTTTCCACCTCGTTCGGCAAATGCGCCTCTGCATCTCTCAAAACCTCATACCTGGACAACCGGGGCACAAGTTCTGGATCTACCCAGGCGAGGCGTTCCCTAGACAGAGTTGGCGCCATTATCATCTTCGCATCTCTCTCCTGCTGCTCCGGCGCATCGTGTAGGCGATAGGGGCGCTACCGGACATCAGCCCTCTACACTACCAGGTGGTCGCTTCTTCCGGCACCTTTGTACACAGATAATGCGAGCGGGATGTCGGAACTGAGGATATGCGGGAAAGAAACTTGGCTAGGGTGCGACGTTTTCGGGAGACATGTCTGCGCTTGAAGCTAGGTAAGGCATGTGACGTGAGTGGCGTCGCTAAGGAGAGTGAAGGCACCCGAGAGATAGGACTAGTTGGAGAGTTCTTGGCGAGTGCGGCGTTTCCATTTGTAGACTAACTCGTAGTAGAGGGTGAGGGGCTTTCCTATCCTTTTGAGAGGGTTAGCATTGAGGGATGAAAGGGGTGGCTAGGGAGAGCACCTTGGGTCCTAGTATAATTACCTGTCTTTCCCGTTAGCCCAGCCCCGGGAGAGTGTGTGAACGAAGCGCAAGCCGTTAAAGTTACATCTTCATACCCTTCCTACAAGGTGCCTAAGTTCCACATGAATCCTCTCACTCCATCGTCTACCACCGTGCGACCCGTATTGCCCACCGAGACACCCAGTGATATTAGGATGGCGGTAGTCCCAAGTGCTAGATTGACGGCCTAGACAACACTACTGGGCCATCCGTGGAGCCCGCCGGGATGCTGGTGCTGTATGGTACACTAGATCGCAGAGTGCGGGGGAGATTCGCTTGTGAAGGGGTTTTTGCGCATGATGTTCGGAGGACTGGCTGATACTGTGGGGTTTCCGGTACGGTGGCCCCTTGGTGGTAGGATCAGGAGGAAGAGTGGTACTGGCGAGGGTCATCAGGCGACGTGGTGGGTTTAAGGTTTGCCCTTAGGAGAATCGTAAATATCGGTGCTTGACTAACACCAATTGGTCCTCTCCGCCTACAACGCACCAGCTGTGTATCCAAAGGGAATCAGGAATTCGAATACGTGAACGGACAAAAAAGGGATTGGCAAAATATCCATCAAGGTTCTTGATGACCACATAAACAGACTAACCTAAACAAAGGTCTTGGCAAGAGGCTCAAATAACTCCAGTCACGTGATTACCAAGAATCACTTTACTGCGGCAGTAAGCTTCCAGTCATCCATTCATGCACATTACGGCTTCTCTGAGCACGAGATAATAGGTCAGAGAATGCAATAGGGAGTGCACGTGCAAGGTTAACTCAAACTCAAATCTCAGCACATCACTGCATTGGGACCATGCCAGGGTTGTGGCTCTGCCACATCTAGCATTGTACTCGAGTACTCGTACGCACTAAGTTGCCAGAGTTTGTGTGATAGCACAACCCTCCAAGCAATGTGCCTGACACGGCACTATAGTGCCCAGGCAATACATGTACAAATAAAATGACTTTATCAGAAGAAAAAGTGAGAAACTATTTATAAGCCCAAATCAAATTTAATATTCTCCCCATTTTCCATCTTGGTAGGTTCTTGCTGTGCTGAAGACCCGAATGTTAGCCCTAACTACTTTCGTTTATCCTTCAAGCGTGATTTTGGGAACCATGATTTTTCTGGGAATAGGAAAAAATAAAAAGACAATAAGAAAAGGATAAAGTGACTGCAACTCAAATACTGAATATAAGATTATTACCCAAAAACTATGTATTACTTGAGGATACCATACCAATGTCCGGTAGGTGCACCCTGCAACCACTGCAGGCTACGGTATTGGTTCATCACAATTTTTTTTTTTTTTTTTTTTTATATATCAGTTTTGCATTGTATTTGTACAACTACCAGGAAACAACCAGACATGCAGCGCTAGCTATGGCCAAGAAAAACCTATCGCGTCCCTTCCCTCATGGGATCAAAACCGCACCCCCAAGACCCTGTGGTATGGGCCCAACCACACATCTCACGCCCCAAAGAGCCAAAAAATATGCTCCCAACAGCGAAAGCAGGAGGACACAGAAAACCCTTCAGAAAGCTCCCCAAAACAAATGAAAGGATAACAAAGGAGAGACCGCATACGGGAAATAAAAGAAATACCACTAAAGCAGAAACCTAAGAAAGAATAAAACTCCATCTCCGGAGGGACCGGCCAACAAAGGGGTAGAAGTACCCAACGACCGAATCAATTACTCCGGGCCCAAGGCGTTGACAGTGATCAAGGAGGCAGTGCAATACCATGACAGAGCGTAACTGAGGATGCGACCGTAGTGGTAGCCGCGGGGGGCAAAAAAGCCAGGAGGCAGTAGGGTACCAGCCAAGAGGGGAAAAGTAGCTGTAACAGAGCAACTGGATGAAATCGAGAGGAGAGGTAACGGAGGGTAGATGAAAGTCCAAGGTCCTGTTACAATCTACTCCTCTCTGGGTGATATTTGCAGCAGGTAACCGCTATTCCAAATAGCGATCACAATCCTATCTTTCTTTTGTACTATGATAGCTGAGTCACTGAGAACCCTATCCTGTACGATTGATCGCTATATTCTCTCACAAGACACTCGTGGCCTCGGACCCGGTAGTTGCAGAGATATAAAAAGTAGAGATTGAAAGTATAGTGTAGATAATAACTTAGATGGTTGCGTGAAGAACTCTCAACCAAGAGGCCTTTGTTTTTTTTTTTTAATTCATGTGCTTTGTTTGTATTCAACTACGGGGAATAAAGACTACGGGCAACGGTAAGTTATGGTAAAGAAAAACCTCGTGTGCAAAGAAAACCTCCTCGGACCACCGGAAAAAGCCATCATCCCAATTCCCTCTGGTCTGGAACCAACCGCACAATCCCCCCGCGAAAACAAATACCCCTCACTGGCTAAGTAGACAACAAAGGTAATTCATCAAACACGAAAGACAGGAGACAACAGGAAAACCGGACCCAAAAGCTCCCCCTGACAGGTAAAACAAAAGAAACTATATCAATATCCCAGAGTACCCTATCAGAAACCCGACCGTAAAAACCTAGCCGAAACTAAGAAAAAGAAAAGGGGAGACAGCGGACGCTAAAACCAAGCAAGAGCAGTCACATTACTCCGTAATGCAAGGCGTTGACATCGTCCAAGGAGGCAGTGCAATACCATGACCGAGCGTAACTGAGAGCTGTGGCCGAGCCGAGCCATGGGGAAGGGATGACCTGAGGGGAAAGTGGCCGTAAGGTTGCCATCTAAAGAGAGGATGTTTGGCTATAACCGAGCCACGGGACGAGACCGAGCGGAGGAGAGGAGGGGTAGACCCAGGACAGTGACAGGAGCACTGAAGAGCACCAAGGGGTCACGATTTTTCGCGATGCGACCGTACCGACCGAAGGGTTGAGGAGGGAGTGCAATACCAGAAAGCAAGGCCACCAGTGGCACTACTTCACAGATCGCCCGAAGCTGACGATGACACGCTGGTATGAAGAGGGGTTGCCGACTATGTAGATGCTAAGCGAGGCCACGAGACAACTGTGAGGAAGCCGAGTGAGGACACGAAACAAATACTAAAAGGAGGATAAGACGGGCCTTAAGAAACGGGTGCCTAAGTCCGAATCTATTATAGGGGAGGGTGCAGCTCACTAAGAGTGCGGGTGGTGGATGGTGACGATGATTTCTCGTGGTGTTGAGATTTCAATCGCCGGTGGTGTAGGGGAGATGGTTCGTGTCTCAACCAAGAGGCCTTTTTTTTGTGTTTTTTTTTGTTTTTTTTGTATCATGTGCTTTGTTTTATTCAACTACGAGGTACAAAGACTGCGTGCAGCGGTAAGCTATGGCGAAGAAAAACCCTATTTTCTAAAGAAATCCACCTCGGACCACCGGAAAAAACCATCAATCCAAGTCCCTCTGGTGTGGAACCAACCGCACATCCTGTCGCGAAGACCATAAACCCTCACTGGCCAAATAGAAAATGAAAGTAAATAACCAAACACGAAAGGCAGGAATCAATAGGAAAAGCGGACCCGAAAACTCCCCCTGACAAAACATAAAAAACCCTATTCATATCCCAAAGATAACCCTCACAGAAACCCGACCGTGAAAATTCAGCCTAAAACTACTGAACACAGCACGGGAAAACTAAGTAAACATCGGAAACTAAAAGTATACCTGACAGATCCAGTTGTTACTCCGTAACCTAAGGCGCTGACATCGCCCAAGGAGGCAGTGCAATACCATGACCGAGCGTTAGCGAGGGGTGTGGCGGGACAGGGCCACGGACGGGGGGGAGCCAGAAAGAGCGTCGGCAGTAAGAGTGCCAGCTGATGAGGGGATATTTGGCTGTAACCGAGCCACGGGACGAGACCGAGCGGAGGGGCGGAGGTGTAGACCCAGGAGCGTGACACGGGTGCCAAAGACCACCAAGGGGTCACGATTTTCCGCGATACGACTGTACCGACCAAAGCGTTTAGGAGAGAGTGTACTACCAGAAAGTAGGGCTACTAGTGCCACTACTTCACTGATCGCTCGAAGCTGACGACGACACACTGGTATGAAGGAGGGTTGCCGACCGTGTGGATGCTAAGCGAGGCCACGAGACAAATGTGAGGAAGCTAAGCGAGGACGCGAAACAAATACTAAAAGAAGGATGGGACCGGCCCTAAGAAACGGGTGCCCAAGTCCGAATCAATCACAGGGGAGGGTGCAGCTCACTAGGAGTGCAGGTGGTGGATGGTGATGATGATTTCTCGTGGTGTTGAGATTTTAATCGCCGGAGGTGTAGAGGAGATGGTTTGTATCACAACTAAGAGGTCTTTTTTTTATTATTTTTTTTATTATGCATTCATTGTTTTAAGGTACAAAAACCATCGTGCAGCTGTAAGCTATGGAAAAAACAAAACCTATAAATCAAAAACTAAAATAAAAGAAACCTATTCCCATTCCTTGCGAACATGCTAAGTCTTGAAGCCTAAAACGTCGCCCTCGTCTGTTTAAAAACATATATCATAACGGGAATTTCCAACTGGGCGAAACCAAAACATCGTACCCAAAATAAGGAAAACATTTCCATTCTGCCAATCGGTTGCTGGGGGGAGCAGGGGCGGGGTAGGGGGATGAACTAGTGGGAACGACCTAAGGGGAAGGGCTGGCGTCGGGGGATGGGGGGGTGATGATGTAGGGACTTGGGTCGGTGGGGAACCCAGTCATTGAGTGGAGGATGTAGAAGCGGAGTGCCGTGAGGGAGGCGGGGTCATTCCAGAGGGGGCTCTCGGGAGAGAGGCTGCCGACCGCCCTTAGGTGGCGTCGTCTAGCGTCTTCCCTGGCAGGGCAGAGTAGTATTGCGTGCTCGAAGGTCTCGGGGGCTTCCTCGCATCTGGGGCCGATTGTTGACCGGTCCTGGTCCTCGAACCATGTAGGGTGGGCCTTGAGGTAGCTCTTGCTAGCTCTCATCTGATGAATGCGTCCGGCGGTGAACTTGTCGAGGCCCATGAAGGGGTGGGGGGTGAGTGAGACGGGGTAGGCGTAGCCTGGCGGGGCTGGAAGAGAGGATTGCCAGTCCAGCAGGAGGGCCGCCTGTGCCCTCTTGCGGAGGGCAATTTAGGTGTGGGCTATCAGGGCGGGGGGAGGTATGTTTTCCATTGCGAGGGGGGTGGTTTTCAGGGTGAGAGGGAAGTGTGACAAGCCGGTCGACAAGGAGAGTGCTGTGTGGGCCAGGGAGTCTAGTGGACGATGACGTCTGATGGGGGGGGAGGGGACTGGGGCTCTCCAGTCGAGGGGGTGGTAGTTCAGGGCCAGGTCTTTGGTCAGGTCGCGGGCGGTGTCGGAGGCCCTGTAGGAGAGTAGGGAGAGGAAGGAGGGCGGGAGGCGGGCAGTAGCCGGGTTCAGGGTGGGAGGAGCCCAGCACATTCTGAGGACGGCGATCCGTCTCTTATGTTTGCAGTAGGCAGCTAAAGGAGGGAGGCAGGACTCTCTTGCCAGGATGGGGATGGGCGTGGAGAAGAAGCAGTTGGTTGTCCATCTTTGGACTCTATGCCAGAAGGTGTTCATGCGACTCCAAGCGCGGGTGTTTGGGACAAGGAGGTCAGCCCCGTAAGTCAGTATGAGGAGGATGAGGCCCGTCGCGATTCTGTGGGCAAGAAAGGGGCGGATCCCTGCCCCTGGTGAGGCGAGCCTTCTGATGAATACAAAAGAGGCGTTGGCCAGGGAGAGGCGGCATTCGAAGTGATGTGTGGAGTTCATGGGGGGGGTGAACCAGTGGCCGAGCCATCTAACCACCTGTGCGGGGCGGAAGATTTGACCTTTGAGGGATATGGGCTGGTTGGAGATGGGGGAGTTCCTTTGAGAAGGGGTGCGCCAGTGAATGAGTTCGGTTTTACGGATGGAGAAGGACAACTCAAGTTTCGCTGCCTTTGCGGACAGGGAAGCAAATAAATCTTGGAGTCGGCGGACGTTGGAGCGGGAAGAGGTGGAGGCAGCTGTCAGGGCCAAGTCGTCCCCATAGGACATCATCAGTCCCCGCGGTATCTCGAAGTGGAGGGGTGATACGTAAATAAGGAACAGGCGAGGGGAGATAGGGGACCCCTGAGGGGTTCCCACATACACCAGGGTAGGGGTATTGGGGGATCCTTGGAACTGGAGAGTACATTTTCGTTCCG
This sequence comes from Tuber borchii, assembly GCA_003070745.1. Taxonomy (NCBI): domain Eukaryota; kingdom Fungi; phylum Ascomycota; class Pezizomycetes; order Pezizales; family Tuberaceae; genus Tuber; species Tuber borchii. The sequence goes on from NESQ01000231.1 coordinate 119,114, forward strand.
ACAGGAAGGAGCATCCCCAGTCGACCATGTAGGAGGGGAGATTTTTGTCTAGGAGCATCTTCCGTAGGATGGAGGCATTGAGGTTGTCGAAGCAGGCCTCGATATCCAGAAAGAGGGAGGATACTTGTTTGCAAGTTCGTTGGAGGGTTTTGACTTCATGGGTAAGGGTGGTGCATGCATCAAAGGTTCCCAAGCCTGGGATTGAGCCGCATTGGTTGGGGTGGAGCAGGCTGGCCTGCCTGACAAGGGAGAGGAGGTGCACTGTCATGACCCTCTCCAGAATCTTGGAGATGGTTTTAAGTAGCACAATGATAAGAAAAGAGGCTGGGGTGTCGTAAGACGCTTTGCCAGGTTGGTCGAGAACAACCCGGTTGGCATGTTTCTGGGACGGGGGGTGGTACCCAAAGGTCAGGAGGGGGCCTAGCAGGCTGGGGAGGATGTCATGATTGAGGGCGTGTATTCGTTTCCAAACGGCGTAGGGGATTTCGTCTGGGCCTGGGGGAGAGGAGAGAGACAACTTGGTCAGGGCCTGGGAGATTCCTTCCATGTTGAGCGGGGGGGTATTTAGGAAGGGGGAGAGCCTCCCCCTGGGTGGCAGTTCTTTTTCGAGTGGAAAAAGTGGTCGAGGAGGGCTTTGTTGATTGAGGTGGGATCGTCCACACCTGGGAGGGACGGGAAGCGGGGTGTCTTGCTGGGGGAGACTAGCTGCTTTGCTGTCCAGATGTTGTGGGGGGTCGTCTTGGCCAGGAAGGTTGCCCAGTAGGTCGACTTGGCCCTTTTAATGGCCTTGAAGTACCTGTTCCTAGAGAGCCTAGCTGCCTCAACGGAGTGAGGGGAACGGGACTTCTTCGCCGCTCTTGTAGCTTTGTTGTATTCCCTGCCCAGCGAGGTGAGAATGGGGGTCCACCAGGGTTTGGACTTTGAGGAGGGGCGGGAGATGGGGGCTTCGGCCCTGAGTTTACCGGTGAGAGCGCCTAGCGAGGTGCTAAACCAGATATCCAGCTTTTGGGGGGAGGGGTGTGGCGGGGCTGGGGGACATGTGTAGGACTTTACCCAGTTTTTCAGGGGTGACAAGTCCAGCTAATCCCATTTGATTTTGGGGGGCGGGGGGTGCGAGAGGGCAGGGGAGATGGTGATGACTATTGGGACGTGGTCTGAGCCAGTTGCGGGGAGCAAGTAGGTGTCCCAGGAGAGCGTGGAGGGGGACATGTGGAGGTTGGTGAAGGCTAAGTCGATAATGCTCGGCCTATGAGTTCTCGATAGGGGGTAGCGTGTGTAGACCCCATGGGTGTTGATGCAGACGACACCTAGTTCGGCCGCTTTGTCGAAGTAGAGGGAAGAGATCTGGCATTGTTGAGAGGAGAAAGTACGCAGCGGGTCGGTCGCTGGGTTGTGGATGTTGAAATCCCCCACCAAGAGGTAGGGGTAGTTGAGGGGGGTGAATACTTGTTCGGGGGTAACTGTATGAGGGAGAGGGAACCGAGAGCGGGAGTATATGTTGGAGATTCTAAAGCGAGTGAAGTTTGTGTCTAAGCAACTAAAAGGAATGAATACTTCGATGTGAATGCAGTCGTCCACATCCTGCATAGATGTTGGAAGAACAGTGTGGCTTTTCAAAAAGGCCACGGAAGGGTAAATGGCCACTTTGGGCAGCCAAACAGGGGGGGCAAAAGATTTGTACCTAGTATAACTTAGAAGAAAACCTTTGGAAATAGTGGGTCCTGAAGCAGGACTAACTGTGGTGGATTATTGATCTTAAAAGACGAAAAGAGGGAGAGGAACACATTCCAGCATTCCAGGCTGTTGGGTTGAATGATTGTAATTGACGAGAGAAGGACCGGCCCAGAATGGGGTTTGGAGGGAGTGTTAATCATCTCAGGGACGAACACGACGATTGAGGGGGGTAGCTGGAGGCACAGAGGGGCCTGAGGGAGCGCATCCTAGCATGTTGGAGGGGGGGGAGGAGCTTTCGGGTGATCAGGGGGCGGGGGGTGGTAAGGTCGACATCGGGGGCTGGATTGGCCTTAGGAGTAGAGGGTGCTGGTACGCCATCATCTTCCACATCCATGGTCTCTTTACCGTCTGAGCTTGCGGCGGAGCTGACAGCCTCCGGAGCCATAGGGCGAGGAGGTGAGACCAGGCGGGCTTTGCATTCTCTTGCATAGGCGGGGTGGTGGTCGCCATATTTGGTGCAGCGAGGGGGCCAGGTGGGGCAGCAGTCGGCGACCGGTCTCTCATTTCCTCCCTTGGGGCAGGTGGGGTTCTGGCAGCGGTGGGCCGCCTTAGTGTGATGGAGGGCACACAGGGGACAGGTCAGGTGCTTTTGTTTGCATCGGGGGGCGGCATGACCGAAGCGGCAGTAGTTGGGACATTCTGTGTATCGGTTGGCGGTGATTTCCTTCTCCACTCTGAGCTTGTTGGAGAAGAGGAAGATTGAGGGTGTGAGTGAGGGTACCTCTGTGGGGTCAACGGTGACAACCACTGACAGTGCCTCTTTGGCCGTGGGAGATGCTCTTTCAAGGTTAAGGTACCTGGCCGAGTGGATCTGGATCGCCTTCGCGAATTGGATGGATTCTTTGAGGTCGGGGTAGAGTCGGCTGTCGTCTTCGGGCATTGCATTAGTGGGGATGCTGTGTATGACCAGCTGTATAGCGGTGGGCGCGAGGCAGAAGAGGTGCAGCGTGTGGTCGCCAGTGGGGAAGGCTGAGTTGAGTCGGCGGGTGAGTACATCGAAATATGGGGAGAAAGAGGAGGCCGGGGGTGAGGGTCAGTGCCGGTGAGGGATACCCCTCCTCGGTCGTTGACTTTGGCAAAGAAACCTTTGGGGAGGAGGCAGTTGGATTCTGTGAGGGTGTTGACGACTATGTCGGGAAGGGAGCGTGCGATACGTGAAGCTTAGGAGTGGGGCATGGGGGTGGAGCGGGGGGCGTAGAAGCGTCTAGAGGCAAAAGGGAGGGGAGGATCGGCTTTGAGTGTCCTATCAGCTACGGCGGCGACCTCCGACGCCTTTGCCTGTTTAGCCTCCTTGCCCTTGTTGTTCTTCCCAGAGCCTGCTACCTAGGCATACCAGGGGAGGGATTTGGGTTTGTAGTCAGGGTAGAGGGTGGCGTCTGTAAAAGATTACAGGTCATATCCTCCGGCACGGAATTGCTCCGCTTCCCAGAAGTGGGGGAAGGCCTTGGCCTACAGCTAGGAGTTGCCAAACATCTTGCCAAGCCTGGTGTCGTAGTAGGGGCAGTGAACTGAGGGGTCGACAAGGAGTTGGGAGGGCGAGGGGGCAGTGTTGGGGATGAGCCTTTTTTGCTGGGGGGGGGCAGGGCCACGGAGGGCAGGTGGAGTATGTGGTAGGCCAGCTTGTGCCAGTTTAGCCGGAGGGGGTGGGGGGCGGATGGGAGGGGTAGGGGTGGGGGCTGAGACTCTATGTAACAGGTCACGTAGTGATGCAGTCATGGGGGTCAGGTCTTCTGGTGTGATGGAGGCGTTTGTGATGTGTGATGATAGGTCGTGCACTTGCGTGTGGAGCTGGCCGTTTTCATATCTGAGATCGTCGATTTGTTTGGTGATGGTGTCAAGCTGGGAAGTAATGGCCCCAATACTGGAGACTGTGGAGTAGAGGATTGCGAGGAGGGAACCTTCGCTGGCCGTGATGGTTGGAAGTTCGCGAGAGGAGAAATTTTGGACTAGGTGGGGGGGGGAGGCGTAATTCGTCCCTTGTTTTAGAGAAAATGTCCACCAAGTAGGTGAGAGAGGGAGAGATCGTCCCTGAGGGTGAAGGGGAAGAGGGGACTGTGGCCTGGTGGTGGGTGGAGGATCGTGAGATGGCGGCAGCCAGGGCCTGATATCCTGGGGGAATGGGTGGTATTTCCGACATTACTGCGGAGGTGGGCGGAGATTTGGCTGGTGTATGTCCCGGATGCAAGACGGGTCATAGAAGTTTTGAAATGTAGGGGGGGCAAAATAGAAGACGAGAAGCATGTCTCAACCAAGAGGTCTTTTTTTTCTTTTTTTTTTTTTATATCATGCATTCATTGTTTTAAGGTACAAAAAGCTTCGTGCAGTGGTGAGCTATGGAAAAAAGAAAATCTATAAATCAAAAACCAAAACAACAGAAACCATTGCCCACTCGTAGCAAACGTGCTAAGTAGTGAAGCCCAAAACTGTTGGCCTCGTCTGTTTAAAAACATACATAATAAAGGGAAGACCCGACTATGCAAACACGAAGATTCCAACTAAAAGAGAACATCCTCGCCCGCCGGACGGTTGGTGGAGGGGAGGTAGGGGCAGGGGGTTTTTCGGTTGTGGGAAGTTCGACGGAGTAGGGGGTCTGAGTTGACATCAGGGCCGGGCTCGGGGGGGAACCCGGTTGTTGAGTGGAGGATATGGAGGCGCAGTGCCGTGAGGGAGGGGTGGTGGATCCAGAGTGGCCTCTCGGGAGCGAGGTTGTCGACCGCCCTTCGGTGGTATCGTCTCGCATCACCCCGTGTAGGGTAGCGTAGTGTGGGGTGTTCGGAGGCCTCAGGGGCCTCCTCGTAGCGGGGACAGGATGTTGACCCGTCTTGGACGTCGGAAGATGAGGGGAGGGCCCTAATGTAGCTCTCTTCGGAACCCAACTGAACCATGCTCCCAGCAGCGAGCTTGTCGAGGTCTGTGAAGGGGGGGGGATAAGTGGCCATAAGGTTGCCATCTAGTGAGGGGATGTTTGGCTGTAACCAAGCCACGGGACGAGACCGAGCGGAGGAGAGGAGGGGTAGACCCAAGAATCGTAGGAACTATTGGAGATGTGTGCGTGTCTGACTAGGCTGCCTCGAGGGAAACGTAATCGAAGAGAGCAGAGAAATCGACCGTAGCCTGGTGAAGATTTTTCTCTTACTGCGAACCGTGATCCTAGCCGTCTGTAACATGGACGCGAGGGTGTTGCCGACCGTGTAGATGCTAAGCGAGGACCCAAGACAACTGTGAGGAAGCCAGGAGAGAACGCGAAACAAATAATAAAAGGAGGATGGGATGGGCCCTAAGAAACGGATACCCAAGTCCGAATCTATCATAGGGGAGGAGTGCTGCTCACTGAGAGTGCGGGTGGTGGATGTTGACGATAATTTCTCGTGGTGTTGAGATTTCAATCGCTGGGTGTGTAGAGGAGATGGTTCGTGCAACCAAGAGGCTGAAAGGGCTCTCTTTCATAACCGTTCTTCCTGCAACCCTAACCCTTGTGACTCATACCTTTGCGTCACGCGCTCCTATCACTCATAACGAGCTGTAGTGTGAAATCCATCAGCGGACTCCTATGAGTCACTGCGCAATAACCCAATAACCAATCAAAACACAATAAAACAATCATGTGCACCACTCGCGTTACATGTGTAAAACCCATGACTCGTAACTCTGAGTCATTTGCGAAAATCATAATCATATGATCACAATTGTGCGTCATGTAAAAACCTTAAACCAATCATAACAAAAAAAATCACACACTATTGCGTAGTCATGTGAAATACTCAACCCCTTATGACTCACGAGTGTGAGTCATGTGAAATCCTTCTCAGTCTGCCTTGCTTAGTTACCATTTGTGACATTAGCTCCCTCTCCCCCTTAGCATCGGTCCCACGATGCTCTAAACTCCCAAATCCATAACCCTTCTTCCCAAGTGTCTCGCCTCGCGACGTAATCCCCTGATCGTGTCGTTGGCTTCTTTCCATCTCCTGCGTACCACTTCCAAGGCGATGTTGGCTACCTGGATAGTCTCATGTTGTTACATAATTTTGTTTTGTTGGTCTTCGACCAACGCTTATTATTCCCGGACGCTACCCCGAAGGTGGTCTCGTTCCCTTAGAAGTTCGTCGATTTGCCTTTGTAGGCTCTGCGGGTCCATAACCCTCTCCGTATCCGATGTTTTTCGCCCCCCTCCATGGCCAACCGTGTCCTCGCGGTTTCTCTGGCTTTTCTTGTCCTGTCGTCTTTTTTGTTGAGGGGTTCCGTTTTTCTATCTTTCTTTGGGTAATAGCCGGCCTGTATTTTGTCTTTCTTGTATATCCGGCAGTCATTTCGGTAGCATTCTTCCCAATGCTTCTTCTCGTGTTCTCCATTTGTTGGTCTTCCAACCTTTACTGGTTTTTGTGAGTACCATCCTGCTCCTTGTTTCTCGCTTTGGTGCATGAGGCACCCATCGTCGTAACACCCTGTCCAGCTCAGGGCCGCATGTTCCATGTTTTGGACGGCTGGTTTTTGTCGTTCGTCCAATTCCTTAGTGCTAGGCCCATAATATCTGGGGCTAGTAGGCCGTGATGGGCCCTAGGAGATTCTGTTGTCTCCCTATCCCTCGTATGGGGCAACTGGTTCGATGGATACCCATTCTTGGCTTGTCTGGGTATCATTGGTGGAAGAGGTTGACTGATGTGCTGCCATTTCTGAAGTTTTCTGCCAGGTACCAAGCTTTGTCGTGTTCTGGTAAGTAGCCTGTCCACTTAGCTCTGTATTGGAGCTTTCCGTAGTTGAGTCGAGAGTCGATGATTTTGTCGAGTTCGCATTCTTGTTCGCCTTCGATCTCGATAGGCGGAGGAGTTGTTTGAATCTGAGAGGGAAATCGGTTGTCTTGGTAAGGTTGGAGAAGAGAGATGTGGCATGTATTGTATATCTTCATCAAGGGTAGTAGGTCCAGCTTATAAGCACTCGTCTCAACCTTTGCCAAGATTCTGAATGGTCTGATTTTCTTGTATTCCAGTTTCTTCGATGGTCGTGTGGTCTTGATATTATGTGGTAGTAACCACACCATATTGTTCGATTGTAAGTTTGGATCGGGTTTTCGGTGCTGATCGTAGTATTCTTTTTGTCGTACTTGTGCTGCAACCATTTCGTCTCGTAATAACTCATGTATATGAGTCATTTCTTCTAGTTTCTTTTGCTTTCCCTGAATCAGATGTCCAATCATCTCGTATTTGGGGTTGATTCCTTAGTTGGCGAAAAATGGCGTGTTACTTATCCTCTCCTGATCGCCATTGTTGTATGCGAACTCGACTAGTGGCAGGTAACTGTGCCAGTCGTCTTGTTGATAGTTGATATATGCGCACAAATATTGTTCTAATATTGTGTTCGTCCTTTCTGTCTGTCTGTCCGTTTGTGGATGAAAAGCCGTGCTCAGCCGTCGTTCTATTCTAAGTTCTTTTGTTGTTTCCTTCCATAGGTCCGATGTGAATAGTGTTCCTCGATCCGTAATGATATCTGGTGGTAATCTGTGTAGCCTGACTATTTCTCTCATGAAGAGATTTGCAAATTGCCGTGTATCCAAATCCTTTTTGCAAGGAATAAAATGACTCATTTTGATCAGGCGGTCGATGACGACTAGTATCGTATCGTACCCTTCCGATTTTGGAAGATCTGTGATGAAGTCTATTGCGATCGACTTCCATGGTCGATTAGGTGTTTCGTTTGGTCGTAGTAGTCCGAATAGTGCGTCTCAAACCACTTTCGTCCTCTGGCATGTGTCGCAGTTTATGATGTATCGTTTGATCGTCTCCCTTATCTTTGGCCAGTAGTATCGTCGCGTGATGAGTTCTGTGGTTTTCGCTGTTCCTCCGTGTCCCGCTTGGGGTTGGTCGTGATGTTTGGAGATAAGAGTTGTCCATATTTCCTCGTTGTCCTGAATCCATATTTTTCCCTGATACCATAGGTACCCATCCTTCCATTGGCATAGTCCTAATGCTACTCCCTTCTTTTCTTGTTCTCCCATTTCCAGTACTTTCCAGATGTCCTGGATTCCTTCCTCGGATTTTGATGTTTCTTGTATAGCTCCTTCGTCCTTGTCCTGGAACTCTGCTAGTTCCATTTCTTCGATAACTGCCTCTTCCCAATACTGTTCTTTTGGGAGTAAGATTCTCTCTCTCTGTGTTATGTTTTTCCTTGAGTGTTTGGATGTCTTCCGTTCTCCTGGTGAGGGCATCTGGTTTTCCTCCTTTCCTTCCAGGCTGGTATATGATTCGGAAGTCGTATTGACTTAGCTTCTGAACCCATCGAATCTGTCGTTCGGCCAGGGCCTTTGTGGTCATGAACGTTACTAAGTTCTTATGATCTGTAATAACTTGGACCCTATAACGGCTTCCTCTGACATATCGTCTCCATTCTTCAAACGCTTGAACTATGGTGAGTAGTTCCTTATCGTCAACTTCGTAGTTCAGTTGAGTGTCCTTCATTCCTTTTGACCAATAAGCCACCGGTCTCCATTTGCCGTCCTCGCATTGTTGTAATAGTATGCCTGCGCATACATATTTCGAGGAGTCGGTTTCGATCTTTATTGGTCGATAAGGGTTGAAGTGTTTGAGCACTGGTGTCGTAGTGAGTGCTTTCCGGAGTTCGTCAAAGGCTTCTTGCTCCTTTTCTCCCCATTCCCATTTGCCGTCATATTTCTTGTGCGTTCCTTCGTATAGCGGTTTTGCGATCCTTCTGTATCCTTCCACGAATCGTCGATAGAAGTTGCAGAATCCCAGAAATCTCGGGATCTCTGTTTTCATCTTTGGGAGTTACCATTCCCATATCGCTTCTGTTTTGATCTTGTCGACCTTGATCCCTTCTTGGCTGACCACGAATCCTAGGTATTCCGTCTCTGTTGTGTGGAACTCACATTTTGACGGTTTGACCTTCATCCCCGATGGTCGTAATGCTTCCAGTACCTTTTTGACGTCCTTTTTGTGTTGTTCTGGATTCTCTGAGTATATGAGGGTATCGTCCAAATATACGATGCAACACATGTCGAGGTATTGCAGGAGGACCCTGTTGATCTATTTCTGGAAAGCCGCTGGTGCGTTACAGAGTCCAAATGGTACCACGAGGTACTGGTATGTCCCCAGCCTGCTGCTGAAAGTTGTCTTGTGTTCGTCTCCTTCGCGGATCCTGATATTGTAATAGGCGTCCTTGATGTCTAGCTTGGTGAAGTACTTGGCCTTACTTAGTCGATCTAAAGCTTCACCTATTAGCGGCAGAGGATATCGATCCTTCTTGGTGACTTCATTCAGGCCTCGATAGTCGACATACAGCCTTTGGCTTCTATCCTTCTTTTAGACGAAGATGATGGGCGAGGCTCTGCGTGCCTCTACCTCTCGGATCCATCCGCTCGCTTCATTTTGTTTGATATATTTGTGGAGTTCCTGAATCTCGTCGTAGCTGAGAGGGTATATCTTTTTGTCGGGGACCCTCTCTCCTGGTTCCAGGTCGATACTGAGATCAATTCCTTCTCGATGTGGTGGTAAGGTTGTCCTTTCGTCTTGTTCGAATATATCCAGATATCCATGGTATTCTTTTTGTACAGTTTCTTATATGGTCCGCTTTTTTTGTACCTTTCTTTCTAGCTTCTCCTTGATAGCTAGTTCCGTGCTGATGTTGATTTTTTCCAAGTAGATCTCGTCGGTGATCGGGTCCCATCGTAGCATTCCCATTGTCTCTCCTCGTCTGTGAAAGCTCCCGAATGCTTTCGCTGATATCTCGCTGATATGGATAGGCTTCTTTGTGCCGTTTGTGCTTCCGAATCGTTTGTTTCCTCTGGCGGTCTTTCGTAATTCTTGAACTTCTTGTAGTTCTTCCGTGTTGATCCTTTCAATGATCAACTGTGCGATCAGGTCTCCTGATTCCATCTGGAATTTGTTGGTCCCTTGATTGACCAAGACCAGCTTGAGTTCTCCAGTATAGTCCACATCTATCACTCCCGCGTTTGTGGTGAGTCGATTCCTGACTGCTAATCCACGGCTGGGAGCGATGCGCCCGTAGGTTCCTCGAGGTAGCCCGATGGCTATTCCGGTTCCGATTGTCTTTTATTCTCCAGCGAGTATCTTGACTCTTTCGTTGGAGTAGAGGTCATGCCCTGCAGCCTCTTTTGACCCTCTAGTTGGTATCCTAGCCTCAGGGTGTAATCTCTGGATCCAGACCCTGTCCTGTCCAGTTCGAACCTCCGAATATTTGGTCTTGAGGTTTTCTTCTCGAGCTTCTTCTTCTGATATCGCATATGCGACTGGCGAACTATTGAGATACCATGTCGTACATCGTTCGCTGTCGAATGTGATTTTCGTTTCTCCCAAATTGATCCTGGGTTTGTGTGCTCGTAACCACGGCATTCCTAGGATGACCTCGTAGTTTTCAAGATTTGCCACTTGGAAGGTTGCCAATTCCCTATGGCAATTGATGTCCATAGGTGCTTTCGCCATATGGGTAACTGGACCCATAGCGCTTGGTTTCCCATCCGCCAGATAAATCTCCCTTGAATTCTTGGCCCTTGTTTTCGTGATTCTGTTTTTGGCGTATATGCCTTCATCAATGAAGTCCTCAGTGGCCCCTGAGTCGATCATCGCGTTTATCGTAACCATTTCTTCTTTTCCGTATAGTTGTATCCTGACCATGATATGATCATTGTCTCATTCCAGTAATTCCGTGTAGTTGAGTACCGCGTAGTAGTTTTCCATGATAATGGGTTTCTATTTGGGTCTGTCCCTCTGACTATTTCTTACTGGGGACTTTCTTCGTTTCCCGACTATTCAGGCTCGTCCTTGACTTCGATTTCCTTGATGCTTTGCCTTGCCGCCCATGGTTTCACCCTTCGTACAGGTGGTCCATGTCTTCGTGTTGTTGTATAGTCCCTTCCGTCCCTTGGCTGAGTGCAGTCGCGAACTATGTGCTCTGACCTGGCACATTTGAGGCATAGTTTTTCTTGTATCGTCCTTTTGAATTCCTGGGGTGACAGCCTTGGTCGTTGTCGGGTCGCGTCCAGATCCATGGCATCGCCGTTGGATGTGTTACTTAGTCGGAAAGTCCCATTCTGATTCCTGGGAGTATTGACTGTTGTGGTTGTTGGCCTCTTCTTTTGTGAGTTCTTGACCGTGGATATTTTGGTTTCTTTCTTGATTGCCGATTTGGCCAATGCCTCCGAGTCGGTGAAGTCACTACTATCTGCTGCCCATGCTTCTTGGATAGTCATACTCATGCCTGCTAGTAGATGTTCTCCTGCGGTATGGTCGTCCAATTCCGCTTCCGTTGCTGCCAGTCGAAATTCGTTCCAGTATTCCGTCATCAACCGGTCTCCTTGTCATAGTTTCTGTATTTTGAGTCGCGCTTCTCCTCATAGGTCGATGGCTCCAAATTGGTTCTTGATCTCCTCGGTAAAGGCTTCCCAGGTTTCCCATTCTGTAACAATCCATCCTTCCGCGTATGGTGTAAGCCATGTTCCTGCGTCTCCTCGCAGGAGACTAGAAGTGTATAAGATCCTATCGGTGTGGTGTCCTGTTGCCCATCCGATAGCTGTAAAGTAGACTTTTAACTGCGCTAGCCATCCTCGTAGTTTGGTCCGTTCGCCCGTAAAGGTCTCTGGTTCCTTGATCTTAGGGCATCTCGTTCCTCCGACCAGTCCCATAATGATTTGTTATAATTGTTCTGGGCTCAGTCCCGGTACTTGAATTCCAGTGTTGTCCGTATCCGTCATGGCATCCCCTGTTGCAGTTGTTCCTTCTGCGCCTGTTTGTAGAGACATAGTGTTCCTGCTTGTCCCTCCTGGGAGTGTGGTTTCTTCTGATTCCTCTGGTGATACAGGTTCTGGTGTGGTTGGACTTGCCGTCCCGGATTCTCTTAGGGCCCTCTTGAGTGCTTCCCCTAAGATTGAAGTGTCGAATCCTGCGACTTCGATACTGTCTTCTGGTGGAGATGCCGTTTTTGTTTTTTGCTTAGGTGCTGCTAGGGTTGACGCAACCAAATGTTACAATCCACTCCTCTTCGGGTGATATTTGCAGCAGGTAACCACTATTCCAAATAGAGATCACAATCCTATCTTTCTTTCGTACTATGATAGCTGAGTCTCTGAGACCCCTATCCTGTACGATTGATCGCTATGTTCTTTCACGAGACACTCATGGCCTCGGACCCGGTAGTTGCAGAGATATAAAACGTAGAGATTGAAAGTATAGTGTAGACAATAACTTAGATGATTGCGTGAAGAACTCTCAACCAAGAGGCGGTTTTTTTTTTTTTTCTTCTTTTTTTGTTTATCCCCCTTTTTATTTTGTTTTACTAATCTGGTAGCTAACTAGATACAAAGTCTCTTCAGCCGTAGGCCACCAATGTCGAAAAAAGAAGCTCCCACTACAGTCCATCCCGAGCCCCCGATGCTAGAACCCTCTGACCCTGCCCGACGAATATAACTACTTTGACATGATGGTAGAAATCAAATGCCCAGTACTATGGGTAGAAACTACAAAGGAAACCACGGGCCTGAATACCACGAACCAATACCCTCCACAGATATGCACCCCTAAAAACAAGCCTCAAAACGACAGTGAGAAACCAGTGTAACCAATAAAGAAAACTTCAAGCCCAATCTAGAAATCCCAACCCCATTGACAAAAGGGCGGATGTACCAACCCACACGAGTACACACGAGGAACATAGAGTTCGGAGCATATAGCCCGGCAGTGAGTGTCGTGGCGAGGACCAGTGGGAGATCCATATAACTAAGCTGGTCGCGGCGGAAACGTGTGGCGAGTGAAGCGAGGCCCAAGGGCTACCGGAAACACAGCGGAGTGGAGGAGTGCATAACCCACTAAAGACGGGGTCAGAGGCGGTAGCCTGAATACCCTAGGAACCAGACAGTTTCACCCACACGCATGTGGCCATGTGAGATCCCAGGTCCAGCCGATTATAGGGAGACAGAGGCCTGCGGAAAAGGACTAACTTGTAGCTGTAACAGAGCGACTGGATGCGACCGACGGAGGAGAGGGGAGGGGTAGACCCAACACCGAGAAGGACAAAGCAAAGGACCACTAAGGGATCACAGTTTTTCGATGATGCGACCGTACCGACCGAAGCGCTCAGGAGATAGAGCAATACTAGAGAGCAGAGCCACCGGGCCCACTACTTGACCGATAACCCGAGGCTGCGCTATGCTTAAGGCGAGGGAGAGGGGTTACCGACCGTGCAAATGCTAGGTGAGGGCAGCAAAAGAAGTGCGGAGCAGGGGGTGGGGGAACGCGACCGTGAGGCCCCATAGACAAGAGCACCCAAATACTCAAGCTATCAGAAGGGAAACAGAGGGAGGAGAGGGGGGTAGTAGCTTCACCCTCCTAGGCAGCCAGGCCATCAGAAGAGGGGAGAGGGTAAGATTCCTCACGATGATGTCACCGGAGTAGTGATTTCAATCGAAAGTAATATAGGAGAGATGGTTTGTGCTCAACCAAGAGGTCTTTTTTTTCTTTTTTTTTTTTAACATGCGTTCATTGTTTTAAGGTACAAAAAGCTTCATGCAGCTGTAAGCTATGGAAAAAACAAAACCTATAAATCAAAAACTAAAACAAAAGAAACCTTTTCCCACTCCTCGCGAACATGCTAAGTCTTGAAGCCTAAACCGTCGGCCTTGTCTGTTTAAAAACATATATCATAAAGGGAATTTCCAACTGTACGAAATAAAAACATCGTACCCAAAATAAGGAAAACGTTTTCATTCGGCCAATCGGTTGCTGGGGGGAGCAGGGGCGGGGCAGGGGGACGAACTAGTGGGAACGACCTAAGGGGAAGGGCTGGCGTCGGGGGATGGGGGGGTGATGATGTTGGGACTTGGGTCAGTGGGGAACCCAATCATTGAGTGGAGGATGTAGAGGCGGGGTGCCGTGAGGGAGGCGGGGTCATTCCAGAGGGGGCACTCGGGAGAGAGACTGCCGACCGGCCTTAGGTGGCGTCTTCTAGCGTCTTCCCAGGCAGGGCAGAGTAGTATGGCGTGCTCGATAGTCTCGGGGGCTTCCTCGCATCTGGGGCAGATTGTTGACCGGTCCTGGTCGTCGAACCATGAAGGGTGGGCGTTGAAGTAGCTCTTGCCTACTCTCATCTGATGAATGCGTCTGGCGGTGAATTTGTCGAGGCCCAAAAAGGGGTTGGGGGTGAGTGAGGCGGGGTAGGAGTAGCCTGGCGGGGCTGGAAGGGAGGATTCCCAGTCCTGCAGGAGGGCCACCTGTGCCCTCTTGTGAAGGGCAATGTAGGTGCAGGCCATCAGGGCGGGGGGAGATATGTTTTCCGTTGCGAGGGGAGTGGTTTTCAGGGTGAGAGGGAAGTCCGACAAGCCGGTGGATAAGGAGAGTGCTGTGTGGGCCAGGGAGTCTATTGGAAGATGACGTCTGACGGGTGGGGGGGGGACTGGGGTTCTCCAGTCGAGGGGGAGGTAGTTCAGGGCCAGGCCTTTGGTCGGGTCGCGAGCGGTATCGGAGGCCCTGTAGGAGAGTAGGGCGGGGAAGGAGGGCGGGAGGCGGGCAGCAGCCAGGTTCAGGGTGGGAGGAGCGCAGCACAGAGTGAGAGCGGCGATCTGTCTCTTATGTTTGCAGTAGGCAGCTAAAGGAGGGAGGCAGGACTCTCTTGCCAGGATGGGGATGGGCGTGGAGAAGAAGCAGTTGGTTGTCCATCTTTGGACTCTATTCCAGAAGCTGTTCATGCGACTCAAGGCGCGGGTGTTTGGCACCAGGAGGTCGGCCCCGTAAGTCAGTATGGTGAGGATGAGGCCCGTTGCGATTTTGTGGGCAAGCTAGGGGCGGATCCCTGCCCCTGGTCAGGAGAGCCTTCTGATGAACACAAAAGAGGGGTTGGCGAGGGAGAGGCGGTGTTCTAAGTGATGTGTGGAGTTCATGGGGGGGGTAAACCAGCGGCCGAGCCATCTGACCACCTGAGCGGGACGGAAGATTTGACCATTGAGGGATCTGGGCTAGTTGGAGATGGGGGAGTTCCTTTGAGAAGGGGTGCGCCAGTGAATGAGTTCGGTTTTAAGGATGGAGAAGGACACCTCAAGCTTCGCCGCCTTTGAGGACAGGAAAGCAAATACAGCTTGGAGGCGGCGGACGTTGGAGTGGTAAGAGGTGGAGGCAACTCTGAGGGTGAAGTCGTCGACATAGGATATCATCAGTCCCCGCGGTACCTCGAAGTGGAGAGTTGATACGTAAATAAGGAAGAGGAGGGGGGAGATGGGGGACCCCTGAGGGGTTCCTACACAGACCGGGGCGGGGGTCTTGGCGGATCCTTGGAACTGAAGAGTGCATTTTCATTCCGACATGAAGGAGGATACCCAGTCCACCATGTAGGACGGGAGATGTTTGTTTAGGAGCATCTTCCTTAGGATGGAGGCATTGACGTTGTTGAAGCCGGCCTTGATATCGAGGAAGATAGAGGATACTTGTTTGTAGGTTCGTTGCAGGGTTTTGACTTCATGGGTGAGGGTGGCACATGCATCAAAGGTTCCCAAGCCTGGAATTGAGCCGTATTGGTTGGGATGGAGCAGGCCGGCCTACCTGGTGAGGGAGAGGAGGCGCACCGTCATGACCCTCTCCAGAATCTTGGAGATGGTTTTAAGCAGCACAATGATGCGAAAAGAGGCTGGCGTGTCGTATGACACTTTGACAGGTTTGTCAAGAACCACCCCGTTGGCATGTTTCAGCGATGGGGGGTGGTACGCAAAGGTCAGGAGGCGGCCTAGGAGGCTAGGGTGGATGTCAGGATTGAGGGCGTGTTTTCGTTTCCAAACGGCGTAGGGGATTTGGTCTGGGCCTGGTGCGGAGGAGGGAGAAGACTTGCCCAGGGCCTGGGAGATTTCTTCCTTGTTGAGCAGGGGGGTATTTGGGAAGGGGGAGAGCCTCCCCCTGGGTGGGAGTTCTTTTATCGGGTGGAAAAAGTGGTCGAGGAGGGCTTTGTTGATTGAGGTGGGGTCGTCCACACCTGGGAGGGACGGGAAGCGGGCTGTCTTTCTGGGGGAGACTAGCTGCTTTGCTGTCCAGATGTTGTGGGGGGTCGTCTTGGTCAGGAAGGTTGCCCAGTAGGTCAACTTGGCCGTTTAAATGGCCTTGAAGTACCCGTTCCTGGAGAGCTTAGCTGCCTTGACAGAGTGAGGGGAGCGGGGCTTTTTCGCCTCTCTTGTCACTTGGTTGTATTCCCTGTGCAGCGAGGTGAGAATAGGGGTCCACCAGGGTTTGGACTTTGAGGAGGGGCGGGAGTTGGGGGCTTCGGCCCTAAGTTTACTGATGAGAACACCCAGCGAGTTGCTAAACCAGATATCCAGCTGTTGGGGGGAGGTGTGTGGTGGGGCCGGAGGGCATGTGTAGGACTTTACCCAGTTTTCCAGGCGTGACCAGTCCAGCTTATCCCATTTGATTTGGGGGGGCGGTGGGTGCCAGAGGGTGGGGGAGAGGGTAATGACTATTGGGACCTGGTCTCAGCCAGTTGTAGGGAGTGAGTAGGCATCCCAGGTTGAGGGGAACATGTAGGGGTTGGCAAAGGCTAAGTTGATGATGCTCGGCCCATGGGTTCCCGATAGGGGGTAGCTGGTGTAGACTCCAGGGCTGTTGATGCAGAGGAAACCTAGTTCGGCTGCCTTGTTGAAGTAGGGGGAGGAGATCTGCGATTCTTGAGAGGAGAAAGTACGCAGCAGGTCGGTCGCTGGGTTGTGGATATTGCAATGCCCCACCACGAGGTAGGGGTAGTTGAGGGGGGTGAATACTTATTCAGGGGTAACTGAGTGAGGGAGAGGGAAATGAGAGCGGGAGTATATGTTGGAGATTCTAAAGCGAGTGAAGTTTGTGTCGAAGCAACCAAAAGGGGTGAACACATCGATGTGAATGAAGTCGTCCACGCCCTGCGTGGATGTTGGGAGAACGGTATGGCTCTTCAAAAAGGCCACCGAAGGGTAAATGGCCACTTTGGGCAGCCAAACAGGGGGGGCAAAAGATTTGTACCCAGTATAACTTGGAAGAACACCTTTGGAAATGGGGGGGTCCTGAAGCAGGACTAACTGCGGTGGATTGTTGATCTTAAAAGACGAAAAGAGGGAGAGGAATACATCCCAGCTTCCCAGGCTGTTGTGTTGAATGAATGGCTCAACCAAGTGGCCTTTTTGTTTTTTGTATCATGTGCTTTATTTTATTCAACTACGAGGTACCAAGACTGCCTGCAGCGGTAAGCTATGGCGAAGAAAAGCCCTATTTTCTAAAGAAATCCACCTTGGACCACCGGAAAAAACTATCAACCCACGTCCCTCTGGTGTGGAACCAACCGCATATCTCGTCGCGAAGACCATAAACCCTCACCGGCCAGATAGACAATGAAAGTAAATAACCAAACACGAAAGGCAGGAATCAACAGGAAAACTAGACCCGAAAACTCCCCCTGACAAAACATAAAAAACCCTATTCATATCCCAAAGATAACCCTCACAGAAACCCAACTGTGAAAATTCAGCCTAAAACTACAGAACACAGCATGGGAAAACCAAGTAAACATCGGAAACTAAAACCATACCTGACAGATCCAATTTTTACTCCGTAACCCAAGGTGCTAACATCGTCCAAGGAGGCAGTGCAATCCCATGACCGAGCGTAAGCGAAGGGTGTGGCGGGGCGGAGCCACGGACGGGGGAGAGCCAGAAAGAGTGTCGGCAGTAAGAGTGCCAGCTGATGAGGGGATGTTTGGCTGTAACCGAGCCACGGGACAAGACCGAGTGGAGGAGCGGAGGGGTAGACCCAGGACAGTGACGCGGGCGCCGAAGACCACCAAGGGGTCACGATTTTTCTCGATGCGACCATACCGACCAAAGCGTTCAGGAGAGAGTACAATACCAGAAAGCAAGGCCACCAGAGCAACTACAGTGCCTCGTCAGAAGTGTTCGTGATGGCTTACTAAGCAACCTCGCCAAATTGCCACGGCACCAAATACTATCATACCAAGTTGATCACCTCCAAGTTGATCGCCACCCTACACCACAATAATACTGTGACCCGGTACTCGCAGCGAGAATAAGTTCTAAGACAACTGGCACAACCACTATACCTCACTATACTCCACCTTCGGAATATTACCATGACTTAAGTTGATGCTATAGTCAAAATGGAAGCTTCAATTACTAAATTCAAGTTCCAGGCTCTTCGAAAGAGAGACTCTAATATAGAGGCTTTGGTATTAATAAGCATTACAGTTGTGCTTGCGATTTTAATAGACATTGTGGCTATCATGATGGTTATATTTTGCGGAGGATTGTGGTTGTACCCGTTATCTCAGAACTTATTCTTGCTGTGAGTACAGGGTCACGGTATTAGGGTCTTTCCAGTGGATGTATCCAGTGTCTCTATCTGCCAAGAGTGGGGATTTTGCAGCTCAATCTTTCTTTTACTTTGCGGGGTATGTGATTATAATACCAGGCCAAGAAATCTGGTAATTAAAAGCTAGAGTTGTGAAGTAGTGTAAGTAGAACAGTGCTAAGTCAAGATCACTCATTTTGTGGCACTCGGGACTCTGGCTTTGCAACTTATGACACTCTTTCCTTCAAGTTAAGAATAAAAAAAGAAAATTGAAACTAAGTGGTATTGGCTGTGTTAGTCTTCAATCAAATTTTATTATAAACTAAAGAGCACTGTATTAGGCAAAGTTGAAGTGGTGGAGGTCAATTCGTTGAATTTGCTCTGGCGCCAGCATCACATAAAAGGGTGGATGATTGAAAGCATAGCATATGCATGCAAAGATCACTAAAAGGACTCTGGATGCGTCCACCGCAAAGTCTCTATTATTGTGGTGTAGGGTCGTGATCAACTTGGTATGATAGTATTTGGTGCCGTGACATTTTGGCGAGGTTGCTTAGTAAGCCATCACTAACACTTCTGACGAGGCACTGTACTTCACAGATCGCCCGAAGCTGACGACGACACAATGGTATGAAGAGGGGTAGCCGAGCGTGCAAGTGCTTAGCGAGGACACGAGACAGCTGTGAGCAAGCCAAGCGAGGACGCGAAACAAAAGTGAAGATCAGGATGGGACGGGCCCTAAGAAACGGGTGCCCAAGTCCGAATCTATCATAGGGGGGGTGCAGCTCACTGAGAGTGCGGGTGGTGGATGTTGACAATGATTTCTCTGGGGTTGAGATTTCAATCGCCGGAGGTGTAGAGGAGATGATTCGTGGCTCAACCAAGAGGCCTTTTTTTTTTTTTTTTTTATATCTTGCGTTCATTGTTTTAAGGTACAAAAAAGCTTCATGTAGCGGTAGCTATGGAAAAAACAAAACCTATAAAGCACAAAACATATAACAAAAGAAACCATTTCCCACGCCCTGGTAGTACTAAGTAGTGAAGCCATAAACCGTCGGCCTCGTCTGTCAAAAACATAAAAATATAGGAAAAATCCAACATACTTTGCATTTCGTAAGCTCTACAAAGGAAACTTTACAAACGCAACATGCGGGTCGTAGGGTGGGGGGGCGATGGGGGAGGCATATGCTGTGCGGGGGGTGTGGGAGCGGTTAATTTTCAAGGGGGGGGTCACCGGGGGGAAACCCAGTGCGGGTGTCTAGGATGAAGCTCCGGAGGGCTGAGAGGGAGGGAGGGTGGTTCCAAATTGGGCTCTCGGGCGAGAGGCTATCGACCGCACTTAGGTGGCAGTGTCTGGCTTGAGCTCTGGCCGGGCAGCGTAGGACGGCGTGTTCGAAGGTCTCTGGGGCTTCTTGACACCGGGGGCAGGTGGGCGGGCGGTCTGGGTCGTCGCGCCAGGGGGGGTGGGCCAGCAAGTAGCTTTTGCCGGCGCGCATTTGGTGTATGCGGCTGGCGGCGAATTTGTCGAGCCCCATGAACGGATGGGGGGTCGTGGATGCGGAATACGCGTAGTAGGGGGGGGCTGGGAGGGATTCTTCCCAGTCCTGGGGTAGGAGTTTCTGAGACCTCTCCTTGAGCGTGGCGTAGGCCCGTGCCATGAGGGTCGGGGGCGGGATGTCTTCGGTCTGGGGGAGGGTGGCTCCCCCGATCTGGGGGAAACGAGGGAAGCCGTGACCGAGGGTGAAGGCTAGATGTGCGAGTTCGTCGATAGGGAGATGTCTCCTCATGGGGGGGGAGAGGACCGGGGTTTTCCAGCTGAGGGGGAGGTAGACGGATGAAAGGCCGACAGTCATTGGTCGGCAGGTGTCGGGGGCCCTGAAACTAGACAGGGAGGGAAAGGTGGGCGGGAGGCGGGCTGCCGCTGGATTGAGCGTAGGGGGTGAGCAGCAGAGTCTGAGAGCCGCGATGCGTCTCTTCTGCCTGCAGTAAGGACCTATGGGGGGGAGGCACGCCTCCCTGGACAGTATCGGGATGGGGGTGGCGAAAAAGCAGTTGGTGGTCCATCTTTGGACCCTGTGCCAGAAGGAGCTCATGCGGGTGGTGGAGCGGGCGTTTGGGACGAAAAGGTCAGCGCCGTATGTCAGGATTGGGAGGATGAGTCCCATGGCGAGTCGGTGCGAGAGGAAAGGTCGGACTCCCGCTCCCGGGGAGGCGACCCTCTTTAGGAAGGAAAAGACAGCGTTGGCCAAAGCCAGGCGCCTCTCAAAGTGGTTGGTGGTGGTGAGGGCGGGGGAGAACCAGTAACCGAGCCACCTCACCTCCTCGGATGGGCGGAAGATCTGGTCATTAAGGGTGACGGGGTGGTTGGATTTGAGGGAGTTTCTTTGGCTTGGGGTACGCCAATGGATGAGTTCTGTTTTTGGGATGGAAAAGGACACACCCAAAGCCGCGGCGCGTTGGGATAGGGCTGAGAAAAGGCTTTGTAGCCGGCGCACATTGGACCGGTAGGAGGGGGAGGAGACTGTGAGCGAAAAGTCGTCGACGTAGGAAAGCATAAGGCCTCCCTTAATATCGGCATGGAGGGGTGCCACATAGATGAGGAACAATAGAGGAGAAATTGGGGAGCCTTGAGGGGTTCCGACCGTGACTGGGGATGGGGTGTTGGGGGAGCCTTGGTAAACTAGTGTGCATCTCCGTTCCGACAGGAAGGAGGAGACCCAGTCGACCATGTACCTGGGGGTGTTTTTGTCCAAGAGACGCTTGCGGAGGGTGAGGGCGTGGACGTTATCGAAGCCGGCTTTGATGTCAAGGAAGAGGGAGGATACCTTGCGGTGGGTGCGTTGAAGGGTTTTGACTTCGTGGACCAAGGTGGTGCAGGGGTCGAAAGTGCCTACGCCTGGCACGGATCCACATTGGTTGGGGTGAAGCAGGCCAGATGACATGGCCAACGAAAAGAGTCGGGCCGCCATGATTCTTTCCAGGATCTTGGAGACGGTTTTTAGTAGGACTATGATGCGGAAGGATGCTGGAGAGTCGTAGGAGGCTTTGCCTGGTTTGTCCAAGACGACGCCATTGGCGACTTTCAGCGAGGGAGGGTGGTAACCATACGTCAGAAGGGGGTTCAGGAGATCTAGGAGGATGTCAGGGTAGTGCTTGTGGATGTGTTTCCAGACGGAGTAGGGTATATCGTCCGGGCCTGGGGCGGAGGAGGGAGAGGACTTGGCTAGAGCAGAGGAGATTTCATCCCGAGTGAGGGGGGGTGCGTCGGGCATGGGCGAGAGCCTCCCCCTGGGTGGGGGTTCTGGCCGAGGCGGGAAGAAGTGGGCGAGGAGGGCGTTGTTGATGGAGGTGGGGTCGTTGGCATCTGGGAGGGAAGGGAAACGTACTGCCTGCCTGGGGGTAACCAGCTTCTTGGCGGTCCAGATGTTGTTGGGGGTGGTTTTCGCGAGGAAATCAGCCCAGTATGCTGACTTGGCGCGTTTGATGGCCTTAAAGTAGCCATTCCTGCAGAGCCTTGCCGTTTCCCTTGCTTGTGTGTCTTGGAGTTTCTTTGCTCTTCTCGTGGCTTTGTTGTATTCCTTACGGAGGGCGGTGAGGAGGGGGGTTGTTACAATCCTCTTCCGTTCGGGCTATACTTGCAGCAGGTAACCTCTCTCTCGATAGTAATCGTACTATCTTATATTCGTACAAAACAACGACAGCTGAGTATACAGACTCCTGTCTCGTACAATATATCGCTAAGCTCGTGAGAGACACTATGTCTCCGGCCCGATAAAGTATAAAGATAAAGTAGTGTATATTGTAAGGAAATAACTTAGATGATTGCGTGAAGAACTCTAAACTAAGAGGCCGTAAGGGCTCTCTTTTATAACCGTTCTTCCCGCAACTCATGACTCATCCTTCGCATCACATGCCCCTATGACTCATAAGTGAGTCATAGTGTGAAATCCATCAGCTGACTCATACGAGTCACTGCGCACTAACAACTAACAAATCAAAACACAATAAACCTATTATGTGCGCGACTTGCGTCACATGCGTAAAACCCATGACTCGTAATTACAAGTCATGTGCGAAAGTCATAATCATATGACCACAATCGTGAGTCATGTCAAAACAATAAACCAATCATAACAAAGGAATGACACGCTATTGCGTAGTCATGTGAAAATACCTAAACCTATGACTCATAAGTATGAGTCATGTGAAAACCTCTCTTGCTAGTCACCGTTTGTGACATTAGCTCCCTCTCCCCCTAGCATCGGTCCCTCGATGCTCAAAGCCCTAGATCCGTCACCCGACTTCCCAAACGTTTTGCTTCCCTTCGCATTCTCCGAATAACATCTTCGGAGTCCCTCCACCTCTTGCGCACAACTTCGAGGGTGAGGTTCCCAACCTCCAGGGCTCGTTGTTGTTCCGAGATTTTTGTTTGTTGATCTTCAATCAACAATCGTTGGTCCTTCAGTCGTTCTTGGAGGCGGTCTCGTTCATCCAGCAGTTCGTCAATCTGCCTTCGTAGACTTTCCGGGTCCGGAACCGTCGTTGTTTCTGAATTTTCGCCCCCCTCTTCAGCCAACCGTGTCCTCACGGTTTCTCTCGCTTTCCTTGTTTTTTCGTCCCTTTTCGTAAGGGGTTCCTTTCTTCCTTCCGACCTCGGGTAGTAGCCGGCTTTGATCTTCTCGTTCTTATGAGACCGGCAGTCGTTTCGAAAACATTGTTCCCAATGTACCTTTTTGTGTTCCTCGTTCGAGGTTCGTTTTTTTATTCTTGGTTCTTGTGGGTACCACCCCTGTCCTTGTTTCTCGCTCATGTGCACGAAGCACCCGTCGTCATAACATGCCGTCCACGATAGTCCATTGTGTTTTGCCGTTTCAATGGCCTTCACTTGTCTTTCGTTCAGTTGCTGTTCCGTTGGCATGTTGTAGCCCGGGCTAGTAGGCGGAAATGGCCCTGGCTTGGATTCCTTGTCTCCCCATCCTTGGTCTGGCTTGAGCTCGATTTTGAGCTCTACCCAGTCTTGGCTTACTTGGGTATCGTTGGTGGAAGTGGAAGATTGCATGTTGTGCGTTGTTGAAGTTTTCTGAGAGGTACCAGACTTTGTCGTGTTCTGGTGAGTATCCTTTCCACTTAGCTCGGTATTGGAGCTTTTCGAAGTGGAGTCGAGAGTTGATTATTTCGTCGAGTTCGTATTCTTGTTCGCCTTCGATTTCGATAGGCGGAGGGGGTTCTTGAATTTGGGAAGGAAATCGGTTGTCTTGGTAAGGTTCGAGCAGTGAGATGTGGAATGTGTTGTGTATTGCCATTGATGGCGGTAGGTCCAGCTTATAAGCGCTCGTTCCAATCTTTGTCAAGATTTTGAATGGTCCGATTTTCTTGTAATCCAGTTTCTTTGATGGTCTCGTGGTCTTGATATTTCGCGGTAGTAACCACACTTTATCTCCTGATTGTAAGTTCGGATCGGGTTTTCGGTGTCGATCGTAATATTGTTTTTGTCGTAATTGGGCTGCCACCATTTCGTTTCGTAATGACTCATGTAGTTGAGTCATTTCTTCTGGTTTCTTTTGGTTTCCTTGGATGAGGTGTCCTATCATCTCGTATTCGGGGTTGATTCCGTAGTTTGCAAAGAAGGGCGTGTTCTTGATTGTTTCTTGATATCCGTTGTTGTATGCAAACTCTGCTAGTGGCAGATATCCACACCAATCGTCTTGTTGGTAGTTGATATATGCTCGGAGATATTGTTCCAATATCGCGTTCGTCCTTTCTGTTTGTCCGTCCGTTTGAGGATGAAACGCTGTGCTTAATCTTCGCTCGATTCCGAGTTCTTCCGTTGTCTTTTTCCATAGGTCTGACGTGAATATCGTTCCCCTATCGGTGATGATGTCTCGTGGTATCCCATGCAATCTGACTATTTCTTTCATAAACAGTTTTGCAAATTGCCGTGCGTCTAGATTTTTTCTGCATGGAATAAAGTGACTCATTTTGGTCAGACGATCGATGACGACTAGTATCGTATCATGTCCTTCTGATTTTGGAAGGTCTGTGATAAAATCCATTGCGATCGATTTCCAAGGTCGGTCTGGTGCTTCGTTTGACTGGAGGAGTCCGTATGGTGCATGTCGTATGACTTTGGTCCTTTGACATGTGTCGCAATTCTTGACGTATCTTTTGATAGTTTCTCTTATCTTTGGCCAGTAATATCGTCTTCCGATAAGCTCGGTAGTTTTTGCCGTTCCTCCATGTCCCGCTTGTGGTTGATCGTGATGTTTTGAGATAAGAGTCGTTCTTATCTCTTCGTGTTCGGGGACCCATATTTTTCCTTGATACCATAGGTATCCGTCCTTCCATTGGCATAGCCCTAGTGCAACTCCTTTCAGCTCCTTTTCTCCCGTTTCCAAAGCTCGTCTAATAGTTTGGATTCCTTCGTCTGTTTTTGATGTTTCTCGTATCGTTTCCTCGTCTTTGTCGTGGAACTCCGTTAGTTCCATTTCTTCGATTGTTGCTTCTTCCCAGAATTGTTCTTTGGGTAGTAGTATTCCTTCCTGTTTCGCCAGGTGTTTTTCCTTCAGGGTTTGTATGTCCCCTGTTCTTCTTGTGAGGGCATCTGGTTTTCCCCCTTCTCTTCCTGGTCGATATATGATCTGAAGTTGTATTGGCTCAACTTCCTTACCCATCGCCTTTGTCTATCCGTTAAGGCCTTGGTGGTCATGAACGTTGTAAGGTTCTTGTGGTCGGTAAAGACTTGAATGCGATATCTGCTTCCTTGGGTATATCTTCTCCATTCCTCGAAAGCTTGTACCACGGCTAATAATTCTTTGTCGTGTACGTCATAGTTGAGTTGCGCATCCCTCATTCCTTTGGATCGATAAGCCACGGGTCTCCATTTCCCATCTTCACATTGTTGTGATAGTATGCCTGAGCATACGTATTTCGACGCGTCCGTTTCGATTTTGATAGGTCTCCTGGGATCGAAGTGTACTAGCACCGGAGTCGTGGTGAGTGCTTTTCGGAGTCCATCGAAAGCTTGTTCTTCTTCGGTTTCCCATTTCCATTTGCCATCGTATTTTTTATGTGTTCTTTCGTATAGTGGTTTTGCTATTCTGCTGAATCCTTGGATGAACCTCCGATAAAAGTTGCAGAATCCCAAGAATCGTTGGATTTCGGTTTTTGTCTTTGGCGGTTGCCATTCCCATATTGCTTGAGTTTTGACTGTGTCCACTTTGACTCCTTCTTGGCTGACCACGAATCCTAGGTATTCCGTTTCCTTTTTATGGAATTCGCATTTTGAAGGTTTGACCTTCATTCCTGATGGTCGAAGAGCTTTCAGTATGTTTTTGACGTCTTCTTGGTGTTGTTTTAGGTTGTTTGAGTATATGAGGATGTCGTCCAGATATACTATACAACACATATCGATGTATCGTAGTAGTACTCTGTTGATCCATTTTTGGAACGCGGCCGGTGCATTGCATAGTCCAAATGGTACCACCAGATATTCGTAAGTTCCCAACTTGCTGCTGAAAGTTGTTTTATGTTCGTCGCCTTCCCTTATTCTGATGTTGTGGTAGGCATCCTTGATGTCCAACTTCGTGAAGTATTTGGCGGTGCTCAACCGGTCCAATGCTTCGCCTATTAGTGGTAACGGGTATCGGTCCTTTTTTGTAACTTCGTTGAGCCCTCGATAGTCCACACATAACCGTAGGCTTCCATCCTTTTTCTTGACGAACATAATTGGTGAGGCTCTTTCAGCCTTCACTTCTCTTATCCATCCTCTCGCTTCATTCTGCTTGATGTATTTGTGCAGTTCTTGAATCTCGTCATAGCTGAGGGGATATATCTTTTTGTCAGGTACTTCTTCCCCAGGTTCCAGGTCGATTCCCAAGTCGATTCCTTTCCGATGTGGGGGTAGTGTTGTCTTTTCTCCTTTTTCGAACACATCGAGGTATTCGTGATATTCTTTTGGTATCGTCTCTTGGAGGTTGTGTCTTTCTTCCTCCTTCTTCTTTTGTCTATCCTTGATTGCCAATTCGGTACTGATATTAATTTTTTCCAGATAAATTTCGTCGTGGACTGTGTCCCATCGTAGGATACCCGTTGTCTCCCCTCTTCGGTAAAAACTTCCGAATGCTTTGGCCGATATTTCGCATATGTGAATCGGTTTTCTGTCTTTCCCCGAACCGTCTGTGCTTCCGAATCCTTTGGTTCCTCGGCTCGTTCTTTTTAGTTCTTGAACTTCCTGTAGTTCTTCCATGTTGACTTTTTCAATAATCAATTGTGCGATTCGATCGCCTTGTTCCACTTGGAACTGGTTGATACCTTGATTGACCAAGACCACCTTTATTTCCCCGGTATAATCTGCGTCTATTACCCCCGCGTTTGTTGTGAGTCTATGTTTGACTGCTAATCCACTTCGCGGAGCGATGCGTCCGTAGGTATTTTGAGGTAGTCTGATGGCTATCCCGGTTCGAACCGTTTTTTGTTCTCCTGCAAGTATACAGACTTGCTCGTTGGCGTACAGGTCGTGTCCTGCCGCCTCCTTCGATCCTTTCGTAGGCATTCTAGCCTGAGGAGATAGTCTCTGAACTTGGACTCGTGCGTTCCCCTCCACTTGTACTTCTGAGTACTTGGTGACGAGGTTTTCTTCCAGGGCTTCATCCTCTGGTACTGCATACGCAACGGGCGAACTGTTGAGACACCATGTCGTACATCGTTCGCTGTTAAACGTGATCTTTTTCTGATCCCAATCAATTGTGGGATTGTGCGTTCGTAACCATGGCATTCCTAAAATGACTTCATGGTTTTGGAGATTTGCCACTTGAAATGTCGCCAATTCCCTATGGCTGTTGATGTCCATAGGTACTTTCGCCATATGGGTAACTGGACCCATAGCGCTTGGTTTTCCATCCGCGAGGTAAATCTCTCTTCTTTTCTTGGCCTTTGTTTTCATAATTCCGTGTTTCGTGCATATTCCTTCGTCGATAAAGTCTTCAGTGGCCCCTGAATCGATCATCGCGTTTATCGTAACTGATTCCTTTTTTCCGTGTAGTTGTATCTTGATCATGATATGATCATTTTCTCGTTCGAGGGATTCCGTGTAATTGAGTGCCGCGTAGTAATTTCTATGATGATGGGTTTTCGTTCTGGTCTGTCCCTAGTACCATCCTTTACTGGGGACTTTCGTCGTTTCCCGACTGTTCGGCGTCTTCCTTGACCTCGATCTCCTTGATACTTGGCTTTGCTGCCCAAGGTCCCACCCTTCTTCTGAACTCTCCTTGTTTGGGTGTTGTGGTGTAGTTCCTTCCGTCCCTTGGTCGGTCGCAGTTTCGTACCTGGTGTCCTGCCCCTGCGCATTTGAGGCATAGTTTTTCCCTTATTCTTCTTTTGAATTCTTCAGGGTGTAGTCTTGGTTTCCTTCTTGTCGCGTCCAACTCCATTGGATCTCCTTCCGAAGGGTTGTTGTTTGTTGGTCTGAAGGTCCCGTTCAGATTTCGTGATGTGTTGGTTGTTTTTTCCGTTGTTCCCTTTTTTTGGATATGTTTGACTGTTGCCAACTTGGTTTCTTTCTTGATTGCCCATTTGGCTAATGTCTCTGTGCTGACGAAATCTCCACTATCCGTCCCCCATGCTTCTTGAAGTGCCGTGTTCATTCCTGTAAGTAGACATTCTCCTGCTGTATGGTCGTCCAGGTCTGCCTCTGTGGCTGCAAGTCGGAACTCGTTCCAGTATTCCGTCATGGTTCTGTTTCCTTGTCGTAATTTTTGTATTTTGAGTCTTGCTTCTCCCATAGCGTCAATGGCTCCGAATTGATCCCTAACTTCTTCTGCAAATGCTTCCCACGTTTCCCATTCGTGAGAGAGTCGTCCTTCCGCATATGGTGTTATCCATGCTCCTGCATCCCCTCTTAAGAGGCTTGCGGCGTATAGTATTCTATCGGCGTGATGGCCTTCCGTCCATCCCACCGCGGAGAAGTAGACTTTAAGTTGTGCTAGCCATCCTCGTAGTTTGGTTCGTTCTCCTGTGAACGTTTCTGGTTCTTTGATCTTTGGTCTTCGATTGCCTCCAGTGAGGTTTGTTATGATTTGCTGGAGTTGACCCGCATTGAGTTCCGGCACTTGGGTACCGGCATTTCCTGGGCCTGTTGTATTTCCTTCCGTCGTGTCTGCTGCTCCTGTTGCTAACGACATCGTATTCCTTCGGGTTCCTCCTGGGAGTGTAGTTGCTTCTGATTCGGCTGGCGATGCTGGTTCTGGTGTATCTGGGCTAGTGGCCCTTGATTCTCCTAGCGTCTGGTCTAGTGCTTCTCCTAGTGCAGTAGTGTCGAATGTCGCTACTTCAATATCGTCGTCTTGTGGTGATTCCGTTTTGTCTGTTTCTGGTTAAGTGCTGCTTATGGTGACGCAATCAAATGTTACAATCCTCTTCCGTTCGGGCTATACTTGCAGCAGGTAACCTCTCTCTCGATAGTAATCGTACTATCTTAGATTCGTACGAACAACGACAGCTGAGTATACAGACTCCTGTCTCGTACAATATATCGCTAAGCTCGTGAGAGACACTATGTCTCCGCCCGATAAAGTATAAAGATAAGGTAGTGTATATTGTAAGGAAATAACTTAGATGATTGCGTGAAGAACTCTAAACTAAGAGGCCGTAAGGGCTCTCTTTTATAACCGTTCTTCCCGCAACTCATGACTCATCCTTCGCATCACATGCCCCTATGACTCATAAGTGAGTCATAGTGTGAAATCCATCAGCTGACTCATACGAGTCACTGCGCACTAACAACTAACAAATCAAAACACAATAAACCTATCATGTGCGCGACTTGCGTCACATGCGTAAAACCCATGACTCGTAATTACAAGTCATGTGCGAAAGTCATAATCATATGACCACAATCGTGAGTCATGTCAAAACAATAAACCAATCATAACAAAGGAATGACACGCTATTGCGTAGTCATGTGAAAATACCTAAACCTATGACTCATAAGTATGAGTCATGTGAAAACCTCTCTTGCTAGTCACCGTTTGTGACAGGGGTCCACCATGGTTTAGATTTGGCGGAAGGCCGTGATGTGGGGGCTGCCATTCTAAGGGTTGAGGTCAGGCAGGCCAGGGAGGCTGAAAACCAGGAGTCAAACTGCTGGGGGGAGGGGTGTAGGGGGGGCGGGGGGACACGAAAGGCTTTGAGGGTAGGTTCTAACGCAGTCCAATCCAAGAGGTCCCACTTGGCTTGAGGGGGAGGGGTATGTCGGAGAGGAGCTGCCAGGGAGATGGAGATGGGGACGTGGTCCGACCCTGTGGATGGTATGGAAGAGGTATTCCAATTGTGTGCGAAAGGAGTCATGGCGGGGTTGGCAAAAGCCAGGTCTATGACACTAGGTCTGTGGGGGCCAGACAGGGGGTACCGGGTGTATTCCCCTGGTGTGTTGATGCAGGTAAAGTTGAGGTCATCGGCTCTGTCAAAGTAGGGGTCGGCGATGGAAGCCTCCTGAGAAGAGGGAAGGCGGAGAGGGTCAGTGCGGGGGCTGTGGATGTTGAAATCCCCCACAACCAGGTAGGGAATATCAAGGGGAACAGAAATTTGGTCGGGTTTAACCGTGTGGGGTTGTGGGTATCTGGAGCGTGAATAAATATTCGCCAGGCGAAAGCAAGAAAATTTTGTGCCGAAGCAACCAAAGGGGGTATAAATATCAATATGCATGCAGTCGCTCACATCCGGCGTGAACACTGGAAGTACGGAGTTGAATTTCAAAAATTCTGTGGAAACATAACAGGCCACCTTGGGGAGGGGCGAAGGGGGGGCGAACGACTTGTACCCATTGAAAGTAGGTAAAAAGCCTTTGGAGGACGGAGGGTCTTGTAAAAAGACCAATTGCGGAGGGTGGCGCATTGTAAATGACGAAAATAAGGAAAGAAACACATCCCAGCTTCCCAGGCTGTTGTGTTAATGAGTGTGATATTAGGCGCGGGGGCCAGCCCCCTTGTGTTGTTGAAGGTTTGGGTGTTAGTCATGGCGGGGACGACCCCGACGGTTTGCTGGAGTTACGGGGGCGCGGGGGGTCCTGAGGGAGCAGGACCCGTCGTGCCTGTGGTGGCGCATGAACGGCAGTTACTGGGCGGGGGGTGGCAGGGCCAGGATCGGAGGTTGGGTGGGCCTGGGGAGTAGAGGGTGCTGGCACGCCATCCTCTTCCATATCCATGGACTCTTGACTGTCCGAGGATGCGGAGGAGCCGACAGACTCCGGGGGGGGCACAGGGCGGGCGGGGGGAATGGGGCGGGACTTGCACTCCTTGGAGTACGCGGTGTGGTCGTTGCCGCAGTTGGCGCAGTGGGGCGGTGAGGTGGGGCAGCATTCGGCCACGGGCTTCTCGTTGCCTCCTTTGGGGCAGGTGGGGTTTTGGCATCTGTGGGCGGCCTTGGTATGGTGAAGCGCACAAATGGGACAGGATGGGTGTTTTTGCTTGCACCGGGCGGCGGCATGGCCGAAGCGGCAACAGTTGGAGCATTGTGTGTAGCGGTTGGCTGAGATAGCCTTTTCCACCTTGCGGCGTTCTGAGTAGAGGAAGATGGAAGGGGTGAGGGTTGGAACGTCATCGGGGTCAACGGAGATAACCACCGAAAGCGCTTCTTTGGCGGTTCGAGTAGCTCGGTCAGGGTTAAGGTACCTGGCCGACTGGATCTGGACCGCTTTCGCGAAACCAATAGATGCTTTGAGATGGGGGTAGAGTTGCTCGTCGTCTTCGGGCATCTCATCGGTGGGGATGCTGTGTATGACCAGCTGTATAGCGGTCGGGGCGAGGCAGAAGGGGAGCCAGGGGTTGTCGCCTGTTGGGAAGGCTTGGTTGAGGCGTCTTGTAAGCACATCGAAGTAGGGGGAGTAGGAAGAAGCGGGTGTCTGCGGGTCGGTACACGTGAGAGAAACTGCGCCACGGTCATTGACCTTGGGGAAAAAACCTTTCGGGAGGAGGCAGTTTGAGTCGGTGAGGGTGTTGGCGACAATGTCGGGGAGGGAGCGAGCGATACGTCTTGAGAGGGCGTGGGGGGCAGGGGACGAGCGTGGTGCGAAGAACCGTCTTGAGGCAAAGGGGAGGGGGGGGCAGAAGCTTTAAGGCTCTGTCCTCGTTACTCGCAACCTCTGTTGCTTTGGCTTGCTTGGGTTTCTTCTTCCCGCTCCTTCCGCCGGAGCCGGCCGCCTGGGCGTAGGTTGGTTGGTTTCTGGTTAGTATCCGGGTGAAGGGTGGCGTCTGTAAAGCAGACAGGTCTATCCCCGGCGCGGAATTGTTCCGCTTCCCAGGAGTGGGGGAAGGCTTTGCATAAAGCTCGGGGTTACCGAACATTTTGCCCAGTCTTGTGTCGTAGTAGGGGCAGTGGATTGCGGGGTTAATGGGGCGAGGGGGGGGGGGGGAGGGCCTGTGAGGGATTTTGCTGGGTGGTGGGGCCTTGTGGAGCGACAGGGTAGGATGGGTGGGTGGGCTGATTGTTTTTAGCCGGGGCCGGGGTCGGGTGGGAGGGGCTGGTGTGGGGGCCGAGACCCTATGTGACAGGTCACGTAGGGCCGAGGTGATCG
>NESQ01000232.1:0-150738 GCA_003070745.1 Tuber borchii
TTGCTATCATCAGATCTTTCGCAAGGTCCCGCATGCTGTATACACCGGGTCCTTTGGAATAGCAGTGAACCCCATGTTCGATTTATGAGCCGTAATTGATGTACTGTCAGGATTCGAGCGACTCATACTAATTTGCCCTGCGAGAGAGTTCGGCGGAAGTTGATAGTCTGCCCCGGCGGAGGCGCCTGGCCCACTCCCGGATTCGCCATGTGGACGTACTGTACATTGTTGATATTTTGCGCCATGTCGATCGAATTTTGGTCTATATAGATAGTCTTCTGAAAGATACGAGTCTTATGTTGTGAAGATGGTGGATGCTGTGGATATTGGTGGATATTGTGGGCGTTGTGAGATTATTCTTGGTATGAACTCCCTTCCGCCGGGATCAACCCACATTCTATATACAACACGCAGACGTTCAAGAGAGGTTGAAACCATCATGAATTGTTTGAGTTGATTTCAAGATGAATCAAGAATTGACAGTTCAGGCGCATTAGTGTTTCGGTCATTATCTGTTTCAAGTCGAACGCAAGTGATAAACAGCTGAACCCACGTGATGGCGCGACAAACAACGCTAAACCGATTCCACTGTGATTGTTCAAACGTGCGCGGCGCCGGGCCCAGCTTCTCACCCTTACGCGTTAAGATCACGATCGCCACAACCTTCAAGTTACGCTGACCCTCAGAATATACACACGACTCCTGAAATCAACAGAGCTGAAATCTACCATGCCGGTCAAATGTTCATTTTGTCGTCGAAGATACATGCGTGCAGGCCCATACGAGGCACACCTCCGAAAAGCGCATGCAGATCTCGATATCATACTTGCTTCTACCCTACGAAATCCGCCTCCGAATCGCATTGACGACCCGGAACCGACATAATTCATCAGAACTTGAATGAACCGAGCGAGCGCCCCGATTCAGACTACGAATCAGATCCTGCCAGTGATCCGGCCGGATATGAACGCGACGCAATTAATGACCTTACGTACGACTCCGATACTGACGCACTTAGCGACAACACGTCTTCGTCTGCTGCTGAACAGACGCATTATGAACGCGCCGGAGAAGCAATTGGAGACGTCAACGGATATGAGCAAGAACATATCAAACTGTGCGAGGACCCATGGGCTCCATTCACCAGTGCGAAGGGGTTCAAACTTGCATCTTGGTTCATTGAGAGTAAATCCTCGAAGTCGCAGATCAATGATTACTTTGCAAATGATCTCGGTGACCCGGCGTCAATTGGCTATAGCTCCATGTATATGCTGGAGAAACTTCTTCGATCGTTGGATCCGGATGGCCCATATCTACGATGGTTCGAAGGACAAGTTGCCAGTGAGGACGGCAAGAGCACGTTACCATTCTTCTATCGCAACATCCTGGACTGCGTGAGATATCTTCTTCGGCAGATAACCTACCGAGATGACTTAGTATATGCGCCGCGCCGGGAATTCGATCAGAATGGACAGAGAATATATGCCGAAATGCATACGGCCGACTGGTGGTGGGACGTTCAAGTATAGTTTTCCGCCCTCCTTCATTTAAGGTTGTTAACAGTGCGTAGGAAACACTTCCCGATGGGGCGACGGTGGTTCCAATCATTGGGATGTCTGATCAGACGCATCTCACCAATTTCTCGGGGACAAGAAGGCATGGCCAGTCTACATTACTATCGGAAATCTTCCGTCGACTAGACGTAACAGACCTGGATCAATGGCAGTTCTCCTTCTTGCGCTATTGCCCGTTCCGCCCAAACTCGCCAAGATCCCTGCAGCAGACAAACTCCAGAGACAGATTAATGCCGACACCCTTCAGGGCGTATTCGAACTCATCTTTGAACCCTTGAGAGATACTACGCTAGAGGGCGTCCCAATAGACTGTGCCGACGGGAAAATCCGGAGATGCTTCCCGATCTTGTCTGGGTGGATTGCTGACCATATGGAAAACGCCTGCACTACACGGGATAAAAACCAACGCCTGTCCTAAATGTGAGGTCCCTCCTCATGAGTTAGGAACCGGCGCCAATCATCATCGGGCTAGAAATTACGCAAGAAACGAACGTTACGAACGCCTTGGTATAAAGACGGGGCAAAATATTTTTCAAGGACTTGAAAGAGTTTCGGCACCTGATCTGCACATGCCGGATTTGCTACATACGATTTATCTAGGACTATTCAAGCATATGATGGAATGGATACAGGGATTTCTCAAGAAACACTCACGACAGCAGGCGTTCGACGACGCCTGGAAGGCTTTGCCGCCGTACCCGGGATTCTATGCGCCCAAAAAAGCTTACCGTGAGATTACGCAGTGGCAAGGAAAGGAGATGAGGGTTCTAGGGCGGTGTCTGTTGGGAGTCCTCGCCGTGGCATTGAGACAGCCTGATAGCACACAAGTACAACCTTTCAAACGTGCGCTCATCTGCGTCGGGTCGCTACTTGATTTTAGCATGATGGCTCAATACCGAAGCCATACAGACGAGACCATACAGTATATGGAAAACTATGCGAAGCGTTTTCACGAGACGAAAAATATCTTCTTGGAGTTTAGGATATCGAAACAGACGCAGGCCAAGGCTGATGAGCTGCGCAAGGAGCTACGCCGCCAGCGTACGCTAGTAAACCAGTCAGTCGCTAGATCGAAGAGGCCCCGGTACGCGAGGAAGACCGCCAAGAAGAAAACACCAACGTATGGACTTGATCCACGCCGAATCCCATTTCAACTTTATTAAGATGCATCTAATAATTCACTTTCGCGAGCACATCTACCAGTTTGGCAATATTCCTATGTATTCTACCGAGTTTGGAGAGCTCGCGCACAAGGAGCAGATCAAGGACGGGTATCGACGTTCAAACAAAATTGACGCAGCGCGACAGATACTAAGCAGCTACGGCCGGCAGCATGCGATCCGGATGAGACTTTTGAACTTAGAATTCCTGCGACATACCGGAGCAGATCTACCAGCGGAGGTAGTCGAGCATTTAGAGAAAACGAGAACCGCGTCAGTCCCACCTGCCTATCATAGGATTCTGAAAGGACGTCGTGATGAGATACGCAACGTCGTCGATATTAGCAGAGTGTCCGATATCTCCCTGGAAACAATTTGTCGAGAATTGATACGATATAGCCGACTGAACCTGCCACTCGGGCGCCGGCTTCCTGAAGATCTGGCGGTACTTCGATCGCTACCGGTTGAACTAATGACGACACTTGAAATCCCAGTGCTTGCGTTCCAGGAAACCGATGTTTACGACATACACCGGGCCCGGTGCACTGGTACTCGACTCTTCCGTAACCAGGCGAGCAGGAATGATTCTATTTGGATACAGGCTGGTGGCGAGCAGACGTATGGTGCGCTTAGGGGGCGTGTCCCGGCGAAGCTCATAGCTCTTTTCAAAATCAGGGATTACACGCACCAGGAAACTGTCTACCGCCTTGCAGGCGTTCAATTGATGAGTGTGGTTAACTCAGGGCGCCCGTCAGACGTACACGGCCTTGTGACGTTCATCTGAGGGATGACGCCCGGGAACTGACAATTGTGGATATAGGAACGATCATAGGCCTAGCACATCTCATACCAGAAACGGACCGGCGCTGGCTTGTCAACAGCAGGATCGATTTAAGGACGTTTAACGAGATCTATTGAACCACGCAAAAGGGGGCTGGTCCTATATGATTTAACACGGATGTATATAAGTTATTAAAGTTGGGCTCCGTCGCTCCCACGCCCTGGCTCCGACGGAGCCAGGGCGTGGGAAACGCGGAGCCAGGGCGTGGGAAACGGCGGAGCCAGGAGGTTGGAAAGAGATCAGTATATAGACGAAAGAGATCAGGAGTAGTATATACTAGTAGACATAGAAATTGAAATTTCTTGAATTACGCTAGTCAGACCGTGGGTGAAATTTACAAGTATCGTGGGCTAGAGCTAGTAGTACGTCGCTCCCCCGAAAGAGATTGGACGTCGCTCCATGAGTGAGAGAGTGCGTCGGGAGGAGACCCAGACGGGGCAGGGAAAGAGGGTATATTGGGGAGGCGTCGGGACGTAGGAAAGAGGGTAGGAAGGAAGAGGGGCATCCTGACGATACATTAGGGCCAGGGGCGGTGGGGAGGCGCCAGGACGCCAGTCGAGTGAAACCCAGCTTTCAGACGCAACGGGCGTTAAAACTCACGTCAGGATGCACGGACGCAGGGGACGAAAAAATTGAGGAGTGATACGTCAGGACCCAGCGCCCGCGCGTCAGACGCATGTTAAATTTTTGCTGATGCTCCCATCATGCAAGGAATCCACCCATGGATTCATCGCAGCCATCTTCGAATCTACCTCAGACCAAACCTTAAAGCCTTCCCAGACCTCCCAGACCCCGCCTCTAAGGAACCAGTTACTATCGATGCATCTGGACAACAAGAATGGGAAGTAGAAAAAGTTATGAAGGATCGAATCTATCGAAAGAAACGCCAATTCCTAATCCACTGGAAAGGGTATGATGAAATCGAAGCAACCTGGGAACCCCTTGACGTCCTTGAAGGAGCCAGTACCGCTCTCAGAACCTACTGGTTTGATACCTATAACGAAACCATTCCCTTTCACCTCCCTTGGACTCATAACGAATGTTGGTCAGCTTGGACAGTCCAAGAACCCGAATATCTCCCTCTATCACCAGAGCTTGACCCTGACGGATTCTGGGCACCAATCCAAGACTCTGACTACTCCGAGACTGAAACCAGTTACTCTCTCCCCTCCCTTGAAGAAACTGAGATGGAAGCCTAACGGAATCATGTACCTTTCTTTTGTTTTATTTCTGTTAGGGGGAATGTAACGGAATCTACGATTATCTCTGCTACTTACTATACTAACGTTGGATATTGCCTATTTAGGACTCCCTAGTAACGCACACTCTGTCCTTGTACTTTCCTTATTGTTATAGTTTCCTATTGGGTAGTACCTTCCTTTACTCGCTTATTTGCACCCTTTGATTTTTGTACCCAATTAGGATACCCTACACTTTCCTACTATGTATTACTGGATTAGTATATCAGTAGCGATCCCTTGTTTGTTTTATTTCATTACTTGTTTTGTTAGTTATATCCTGTCGCTTCTATGACCTTGTTTAGGACTTAGAAGTTTCGCTACTCATGTAGCTTTGCATTTTGATATTTGCTCTTTGGACAGGATATTTGGTTATACTTTATTTGTATTTAAAGAGCTCGAGATCCCCTAAGGATTTGAACTCTCAAGCCTCACAGGAACGCTCTTCTTTAATATACTACAAGTTGAACGGTCACTCTATTAGTCCCTCATCTTTCTTATATCTCTTGCAGAGATTCCACTCGACGCTTCCACTCCTGTCCTTCAGTATTGCCGGATCTCCCTCTGGGAATCTCGCGATACCTAGGAGCAGGTTACATTAAGCAAGGGGGGTGGTAACCGTATGCCAAAAGGGGGTTTAGTAAGTCTAGGAGGACGTTGGGGTACCGTTTGTGGATGATCTTCCAGACAGAGTAGGGGATTTCATCTGGGCTGGGGGCCGAGGAGGGGGAGGATTTGGCCAGTGCCAGGGAGATTTCTTCCCGGGTGAGAGGAGGGGCGTCAGGTGGGTGGGAGAGTCTGCCCCTGGGAGGAGGTTCAGCTCTCGGCGGGAAGAAGTGGGCGAGGAGGGCATCGTTGATGGAGGTGAGGTCGTGTGCCTCAGGGAGGGAGAGGAAGTGAGTGGCCTGTCGTGGGGTGACTAACTTTTTGGCCGTCCATATATTGTCTGGGGTAGTTTTAGCGAGAGAGTCTGCTCAGTAGGACGACTTGGCCCGTTTGATGGCCTTGAAGTACCCATTCGTAGAGAGATTGGCGGTGTCCCTTGCTTGTGCTGTCTGGAGTCGCTTGGCTTTTCTCGTGGCTTTATTGTATTCTTTGCAGAGGGTGGTCAAGAGGGGGGTCCACCAAGGCTTGGACTTGGTGGAGGGGCGTGAGGTGGGGGCTGCTGTTCTAAGGATGGAAGTGAGGCAGGAGAGGGGCGATGAAAACCAAAAGTCGAAGTGTTGGGGGGAAGGGTGTGGAGTAGGGGGGGGGACCCGGAATGCCTTTAATTGGGCTTCCAGGGCCTGCCAATCCAAGCCTTCCCATTTGGGTTGGGGGTGTTGGGCCTGTCAGAGGGGGGGTGACAGGAAGATGGAGATGGGAACGTGGTCCGAGCCAGTGGAAGGGAGGGAGGTATTCCAATCGAAGGCGAAGGGGGTTATGAGGGGGTTGGTAAAGGCCAGGTTGATGACGCTAGGCCTGTGGGGGCCGGAGAGGGGGTAATGAGTGTACACCCTGGGCATGTTGATGCAGGCGAAGCTGAGGTCGTTGGCCCTGTCGAAATAGGGGTCGGCGATAGAGGCTTCTTGAGAGGAGGGTAGGCGTAGAGGATCCGTACGGGGGTTGTGGATGTTGAAGTCTCCCACAACAAGGTAGGGGACATCGAGAGGGGTGAAAATTTGATCTGGCTGCACCATATGGGGTTGCAGGTATCTGGAGCGGGAGTAGATATTTGCCAAGCGAAAGTAGGGATGTTTGGTGCCGAAGCAGCCAGCTGGGGTGTAAATATGAGTGTGCATATAGTCGCTCACGTCCGGCGTGAAAGCTGGCAGCATGGTATTGAACTTTAATAATTGTATAGAAATGTAGCAGGCCACCTTGGGGAGGGGCGAGGGGGGGGCGAAGGACTTATACCCATTAAAGGAGGGCAAAAAACCTTTGGAGGATAGGGGGTCTTGTAAAAGGACTATCTGCGGAGGCTAGCGCATTAAAAAACGACGAGAAAAGGGAAAGAAACACATTCCAGCTTCCCAGGCTGTTGTGTTGAACGAGTGTGATTGGGGGCAGAGGGGACAGCCCTTCGACGACGGTAAAAGGTCGTTTGTTAATCATTGGGGGGACGACCCCGACGATTATCAGGAGTAACGGGGGGCACGGACGGGCCTGAGGGAGCGGCCACCGCGCCTGTTGAAGGTGCCGGAATGGCTGTTAGAGGGTGGGGGGTGGCAGAGTCGGTATTCGAGACTGGGTGGGCTTGAGGAGTGGAGGGTGCTGGGGCGCTATCTTCTTCCACATCCATGGACTCCTGGCTGTCTGAGGATGAGGAGGAGCCGACTAACTCCGGGGGGGCCACTGGACATGGTGGGGGGACAGGGTGGGCTTTGCATTCCTTGGAGTAGGCAATGTGATCGCCCCCACAGTTTGTGCAGTGGGGGGGGGAGGTGGGGTAGCAGTTAGCGACGGGTTTGTCATTGCCCTCTTTGGGGCAGGTTGGGTTCTGGCATCTATGAATGGCCTTGGTATGGCGGAGCGCATATAGGGGGCATGACGGATGGTTCTGTTTGCAGCGAGCGGCGGTGTGGCCGAACCGGCAGCAGTTGGTGCATTGGGTGTATCGGTTGGCGGAGATAGCTTTCGCCACCTTGAGGCAGTTGGAGTAGAGGAAGATTGAAGGGGTGAGGACTGGAA
Source organism: Tuber borchii (assembly GCA_003070745.1). Lineage (NCBI taxonomy): Eukaryota > Fungi > Ascomycota > Pezizomycetes > Pezizales > Tuberaceae > Tuber > Tuber borchii. The sequence continues at coordinate 7,484 of NESQ01000232.1, forward strand.
CATTGCTGGAGTCAATGGAGACAACCACTGAAAGCGCTTCTTTGGCGGTTCGAGTAGTTCGGTCAGGGTTAAGGTACCTGGCCGACTGTATCTGGACCTCTTTCGCGAAACTAATAGATCGTTTGAGATTAGGGTAGAGTTGCTCGTCGTTTTCGGGCATCTCATCGGTGGGGATGCTGTGTATGACCAGCTGTACAGCGGTTGGGGCGAGGCAGAAGAAGAGCCAGGGGTTGTCCCCTGTGGGGAAGGCCTAGTTGAGGTGTCTTGTAAGCACCTCGAAGTAGGGGGCATAGGACAAAGCGGGTGTAAGGGGGTCGGTGCAGGTAAGTGAAACAGCGCCTCGGTCGTTGACCTTGGCGAAGAAGGCTTTAGGAAGGAGGGAGTTGGACTCGGTGAGAGTGTTCGCAACGATGTCTGGGAGGGTGCGGGCAATATGCCCTGAGAGGGCATGGGGGGCAGGGGAAGAGTGTGGTGCATAGAACCGTCTGGAGGTGAAGGGGAGGGGGGGGGAGTCCTTAATGACTTGTCCTCAGTGCTCGCAACCTCAGTTGCCTTCGCTTCTCTAGGCTTTTTGCCTTTATCTTTCCCGCCGGAGCCGGCCGCTTGGGCGTAAGATGGTTGGTTTTAGGGCTTGTAATCTGGGTGTAGGGTGGCGTTAGTGAAAGCTGACAGGTCGTATTCTCTGGCGCGGAATTGATCTGCCTCCCAGGAGTGCGGGAAGACCTTGGCGTAAAGTTCGGTGTTGCCAAACATTTTCCCATGTCGTGTGTCATAATAGGAATAGTGGATGGAGGGGTCAACTGGGGCCTGGTGTGGGGGTGGGGGTGAGGGTGTGAGGGGTTTTCGCTAGGTGGTGGGGTCTTGTGGGCCGGCATGAGCCGCTAACATGGGGGGCTGTGTTTTTTTGACCGGGGCAGGGGGGCGCGTGGGTGGGGCAGGGGTGGGGGCTGAGACTCTATGTCACAGGTCACGTAGGGAGGCATTGATTGGGGCGAGGTCTTCTGGCGTAATAGAGGCATTTGTGATGTGGGAGGAGAGGTCATGGACCTGCGTGCGGAGTTCGCCGTTCTTATTTCTGAGGTCGTCGATTTGTTTCGTGATGGAATCGTACTGGGAGGTAATTGCTACAATGCCGGAGACTGTTGAGCAGAGAATGGAGAGGATGGAGCCTTCACCGGGGGTGATTGATTAAAGGCTGGAGTCGGAGAGGTCCGGGACCAGGTTCGGGGGTAGGCGTAGTTCATCTCTTGTTTGTCTGAAGATATCCGCGAGGAAGGCTAGTGGTGGGGATGGTCTGGGGACTGGAGAGGGGGATGGGGGGATTTGGGTTTGCTGGGGTGTGGAGGGTCGCGAGATGGCAGCAGCCAGAGCTTGGTTGCTTGGGGGGATGGGTGGTATTTCCGACATGGGACAGAGAGGGGCGGTTGGGTGCTCGCCTGTGTCCCGGAAGCAAAACGGGTTTGTAGAAGAGTTTAGAAATGTAGGGGGGGGAAAGTAGAGGATGAGAAGCTTGCTCAGCCGAAGAGGCCTTTTTTTTTTTTTTTTATATCATGCGTTCATTGTTTTAAGGTACAAAAAGCTTCATGTAGCGGAGGCTATGGAAAAAACAAAACCTATAAAATCAAAAACATAAACAAAGGAAACCATTTCCCACACTCGGTAGTACTAAGTTATTTGAAGCCAAAAAACCCGCGGCCTCGTCTGTCAAAAACATACATTATATAGGGAAAATCCAACGCACTTCATACCTCATAAACCTTTTTAAAAAAAAAGGAAAAATACAAAAACAAATGCATAGGTCGTAGGGTGGGGGGTGAAACTGGGGGATATCTTGGGGATGGGGGGAGGTATGGGCGGTTGACGTAGACGTTTATTGTTAGTCCAGAAGGGAGGGGTCGCTAGGGGGGAAACCGGTGCGGGTGTCTAGGATGAAACGCCGGAGGGCTGAGAGGGAGGGTGGATGGTTCCAAATTGGGCTCGCGGGCGAGAGGCTTTCTACCCCACTTAGATGGGAGTGTCTGGCATCAGCCCTGGCTGGGCAGTGAAGGACTGCGTGTTCGAAGGTCTCTGGGGCTTCGCGACACCGGGGGCAAGTGGTCGGGCGATCCGGGTCGTCCCGCCAGGTGGGGTGGGCTAGCAGGTAGCTTTTGCCGGAGCGCATTTGGTGTATACGGCCGGCGGCGAACTTGTCGAGCCCCATGAAGGGGTGGGGGGTCGTGGAGGCGGGGTGGTCGCAGTGGGGGGGTGCCGGGAGGGTGTCCTCCCAGTCCTGGAGTAGGAGTTTGTGAGCCCTTTCCTTGAGTGTGGCGTAGGTCCGTGCCATGAGGGTTGGGGGGGGGATGTCTTCTGATGGGGGGAGGGGTGCCCGGCCGATCTGGGGGAAACGTTTGAAGCCGTGCCCGAGGGGAAAGGCCATGTGCGCGAGTTCGTCTATGGGGAGGTGTCTTCTCATTGGGGGGGAGGGAATTGGGGTTTTCCAGCTAAGGGGGAGGTAGACGGACGAGAGACCAATGGTCATTGGGCGGCAAGTGTCGGAAGCCCTGAAATTGGATAGCGAAGGGAAGGTGGGAGGGAGGCGGGCAGCCGCTGGATTGAGGGAAGGTGGTGAGCAGCAGAGCCTGAGCGCTGCTGTGCGTCTTTTGTGCTTGCAGTACGGGCCGATGGGAGGGAGGCACGCTTCCCTGGACAGTATAGGGATGGGGGTGGCGAAGAAGCAATTGGTGGTCCACCTCTGCACTCTGTGCCAGAATGTACTCATGCGGTTGGTGGAGCGGGTGTTTGGGATGAAGAGGTCTGCGCCGTAGGTGAGGATTGGGAGGATGAGTCCCATGGCGAGCCGGTGTGAGAGGAAGGGACGGACTCCAGCCCCTGGCGAGGCGACTCTTCTTATAAAGGAGAACGCGGCATTGGCCAGGGCTAGACGTCTTTCGAAATGGTTGACGGTGTTGAGGGCAGGGGAGAACCAGTAACCGAGCCACCTCACCTCTTCGGAGGGGCGGAAGATCTGGTCGTTAAGGGTGACGGGGTGGTTGGCCTTGAGGATGCCTCTTTGGCTTGGGGTGCGCCAGTGGATGAGCTCTGTTTTCGGGATGGAGAAGGCCACCCCTAGGGTGGTAGCGCGAAGGGATAGGGCTGTGAACAAGCTTTGCAGCCGGCGTACATTGGAACGGTAGGAGGGGGAGGAGACTGTGAGTGCGAAGTCATCGACGTATGAAAGCATAAGGCCTCCTTTTATGTCGGTGTGGAGGGGTGCCACGTAAATGAGGAACAAGAGCGGGGAGATGGGGGAACCCTGAGGAGTACCGACTGTGACTGGGGAGGGGGTCTTGGGTGAACCTTGGTAGACCAGGGTACACCTTCTTTCCGAGAGGAAAGAGGAGACCCAGTCTACCAAGTATCTGGGGGTGTTCTTGTCTAGGAGGCGTTTGCGGAGGGTGAGGGCCTCGACATTGTCGAAACCGGCTTTGATGTCAAGGAAGAGGGAGGATACCTTGCGGTGGGTGCTTTGGAGGGTTCTGACTTCGTGGACCAGGGTGGTGCAGGCGTCGAAGGTGCCAAGGCCTGGCACCGAGCCACATTGGTTGGGGTGGAGCAGGCCGGCAGACTTAGCAAGGGAGAATAGGCGGACCGCCATAATTCTTTCCAAGATCTTGGAGACGGTTTTTAGCAGAACTATGATGCGGAAGGAGGCGGGGGAGTCGTAGGAGGCTTTGCCCGGTTTGTCCAAGACGACCCCGTTGGCAATCTTCAGCGAAGGGGGGTGGTACCCATATGACAGGAGGGGGCCTAGGAGATCTAGAAGAATGTTGGGGTAGTGCTTGTGGATGTGTTTCCAAACGGAGTAGGGTATTTCATCAGGTCCTGGGGCCGAGGAGGGCGAGGATCTGGCAAGGGCCGAGGAGATTTCGTCTTTGGTGAGGGGGGGCGCGTTGGGAACGGGTGAGAGCCGCCCCCTGGGTGGGGGTTCGGCTCGAGGCGGAAAGAAGTGGGCGAGGAGGGCGTTGTTGATAGAGGTAGGGTCGTTTGCGTCTGGGAGGGACGGGAACCTCGTCGCTTGTCTGGGAGCGACAAGTTTCTTGGCGGTCCAGATGTTGTTGGGGGTGGTTTTGGCCATGAAATCAGCCCAGTATGTGGACTTGGCGCGCTTGATGGCTTTGAAGTAACCATTCCTGGAGAGCCTGGCTGTTTCCCTTGCTTGTGTGGTTTGTAGCTTTTTAGCCTTTCTCGTGGCTTTGTTGTACTCCTTTCGGAGCGCGGTGAGGAGGGGGGTCCACCAGGGTTTGGACTTAGACGATGGTCTCGATGTGGGGGCCGCCGTCCTAAGCGTTGAGGTTAGGCAGGACAGAGAGGCCGAGAACCAGGCGTCAAACTGCTGAGGGGAGGGATGTGGGGGGGAGGGGGGACGCGGAAGGCCTTGAGGGTAGGCTCAAGGGCTGTCCAGTCTAGGAGATCCCATTTGGCCTCGGGGGGAGGGGTGGCTCGGAGGGGAGCTGAAAGGGAGATGGAGATGGGGACGTGATCCGACCCGGTGGAGGGTAGATCTGAGGTGTTCCAGTTGTGTATGAAAGGAAACATTGCGGGGTTAGCAAAGGCCAGGTCTATGACACTAGGTCTGTGGGGGCCAGAGAGGGGGTACCGAGTGTACTCCCCCGGGCTCAGCCGAAGAGGCCATAAGGACTCCTTTTTATACCCGTTCTTCTCACCACCCTTACTCCCATGACTCATGCCTTCCCGTCACGCAACCCTATGACTCATAATGAGTTATTATGTGAAATCCATCAGCTGACTCCTATGAGTGACTGTGCAACAACCTTATAACCAATCAAAAAGAATAAACCAATCATACAAAAGGAATAACATGCTATCGCATAGTCATGTGAAATACTAAACCCTATGACTTCACAAACGTAAGTCATGTGAAAACCTGCCTTGCTAGTCACCGTTTGTAACCCTCTCAAACCCACATCACCCAAATTAAAACTACCAAAAACAAACACAACTCCTCAACCATCTAACTGGTGTACAGCCATGCCCCACTTGGGTACAGCCAAGCCTAACTTACCCACATGCCACTCCCCAAACAACAGCCACAATATCTCTCCACTACAACTACTGTGCCATAACCTCAGCCTCAGAGCTTCAGCCACTACCTCAGCCACGTCCTACATGCCCGCCAGGAATACTATAGTAAAATAGGCCCTGTAACAGAGTCCGAAGTTGACAATAAAGTCTTGAAACATTTGTAAACGAATACTCCTAGATGGAAAACGATTAAAAATGATGAATAGGGATAAAACAAGCCTTGAAGACCAAAGATTTCTAAACCATTGTGATGGAAAAGAAGACGTGAAGCAATCGTGAGATGGACTCCATGGACCCTGATTCGCCCACTGGAAAGATATGACATATCACAAGGCGGTGAGATTTCAATCGCTGGGGTTGTAGGAGTGATCGAGGATGTTCGGACACTTCATGCCTACCCCTTGTACTCGGGGGGGTCAGTAAAAACCGGAAAACTATTTCAGCCGATCCCATACAAACCTTTGGAGACAAGGGTTATGTTTTCCAATTTTTAATGAACCCTCCGAGTACGTGCTTGCTAGAGCGCCTCAGTTTCTAGCGGCTATGGGGCACTAGATTCTAGGTTGTTATTTCAATGCTGACATAATATGGTACCGGTATGGTGGGATCAAAGGCAGTATCGCATTGCCGGGTACAATATATGCGCTTATTGGTTGGTTTATTCATTGAGCATGATGTCCTTGTACGAGTACAATATATGGCAAGGGCAATACCACTTCAAGTGCTCTGCTCGAGTAGTGTGGTATTTCACAGGAGCGCAAGACCTGCGTTGAACCGCAGAATAGGAGAGCTGTTAAATAAGTGGGGGTTTCCAATTGCCAATGCAGTAGGCGAAAGCGAAGCGTTGCTGCCACAAATCTGGTGAGGCTGATCGGTGGGCTGAGAGGGTATCCATCAGGTTCCACAAACAACATCGCTTTTCTTTAGCCCCCTAGGAATCCCAGCAGTTGACCGGCTCCCTCACCCATCATCCATCATCCATCATCCATCATCCATCATCCATCATCCATCATCCATCATCCATCATCCATCATCCATCATCCATCATCCATCATCCATCATCCATCATCCATCATCCATCATCCATCATCCATCATCCATCATCCATCATCCATCATCCATCATCCATCATCCATCATCCATCATCCATCATCAATCGTCTACAATATCCTGGGCAACAAAAAAACCGAAATGCCTCAACTATTCAGCAATAATATCGGCTCTTTGAACACAACTAATATTAACTTTACTGTTGCCGATGACCGACCTAATATCCTGGCCTGGCTATCCCCACTAGATCCTAAGTTGCGCCATCAGGACATCCGGGACCGCAGGGTCGAAAATGTAGGGGAATGGCTTTTAAACACAGAGGAGTTTAGAAGCTGGTACGCCGGTAGCGAGAGGGGTGAATCTGGTAATGTAGTCTTGTATTGCTATGGAGGCCCCGGTGTTGGCAAAACTTACACTAGGTAACACCAATGAACCTTAAGGAGTAGAAGAAAAAGGGCGAGCACTGACAAGCCGCAATGCCAGCTCCTTGGTAATAGACTATTTGTGCAGTCAGGCTAGAGGACAAAATGCGACCGTTGCATGTTTTTATTTCGACTTCGCCGCCCAAAACGAGCAGTCCCCCGTGAGCATGCTGGGTTCTCTGCTAAAGCAACTGGTTTTCGGACTCGAAGAGATCCCGGAGGAGATATCAAAAGCATACAACGACCGAAAAAATGCAATTGGTGGGCAGGGACCGCAAATTTCCGATATTTTGAATATGCTGCAGGCTACCACTTCCGGAGAGCGCGCGTTCATATGCATCGACGCTCTCGATGAATGCGCAGCAGAATACCAAGTCAAGCTCCTCGATTCGTTGGGACAACTCCTCCAACAGTCTCCGGGTACTCGAATATTCGTGACTGGAAGACCACACATTCTACCTGAGATCGGAAGGCGTCTTGTTGGGAGAGTGACGAGCGTATCCATCAGCCCCAAGAGAGATGATATTGTCGCATATCTTCGAAGCAGGCTGGCAGCGGACACAACCCCTGATGCGATGGACAGCGCTCTGCGGGCGGATATCCTGAACAAAATTCCTAGTGATATTTCTGAAATGTATGTAGAGGCAATGATACTCCGGAAGCTACCTCAAGTTGTTCACTGACGGATACACATCTAGATTCCTGTTGGTCTCGCTGAATATCGATGCCATCCTGCAAGAACCCACAATCCATGGCAGGAGACAAAAGCTCAGGGCAATTACCGATGGCTTGGGGTTAGGTAGTGCTTACAGTGGAACCCTGGGCCGGATAAAGGGACAGGGAGGGGGTAGAGCCAGGCTTGGCATGGCCGCTTTGATGTGGATCTCTTACGCGGAGCGGCCTTTGAAGGTTGCTGAATTGTGCCACGCCCTAGCGGTTGAAATAGGATCGCCGCACCTCAATGCCGACAGTGTTCCTTCAATAGGAACATTGATATCCTGTTGTCAAGGACTCATCGGGGTAGACAAAAAGGCTTCCACGGTCCGGTTAATCCATTTTACTCTCCAAGAGTACCTCCGGGCTCATCCAGAGCTTTTCGGTACCGTTCACTCAACAATGGCAGAGACCTGCTTAAGTTATCTGAATTCGCAACAGGCCGGAGCTCTTTCAACGGGAATTTCTCCCGATCTTCAGAGCACACCTTTTCTCGAATATTCTTCCGTGTATTGGGGAGTGCATGCAAGACGGGACCTTTCAGATTGCGCGAAACAGCTTGCATTGAAGCTGTTTGACTGCAGTAACCACATATCCACTAAAATCCTGTTAGAAGCACAGAAAGAAAATACGTATACTCTCGAATTCAATAGACCATACTTCTTCAGTGGCCTGCATTGTGCATCTCTCTTCGGGATTGTCGAGATAGTAACTGGTTTGATAGAGGTGGAAGGTTGTGATATCAACCAAAGGGATTGTGTGGATAATACACCTCTTGCGTGGGCTGCTCGCCACGGGCAGGAGAGAGTTGTTGAAATGCTACTCAAACGAGGCGATGTGAGCCCCGACATGCCGGGGGAGGACGGCCAAACTCCACTCTGGTGTGCCGCTTGGAATGGATGCGAGGGAGTGGTGAAAATGCTACTAGAACGGCGCGAGGTCGACCCCGACACGCAAGATAACTACGGGCGAACACCACTCCAGGAAGCTGCTTGGAGAGGGCATGAGGGAGTGGCGAAACTGCTTCTTGAACGAGACGGGGTTAACCCCAACAAGCCAGATAACGACGGCCGAACACCGCTCTGGAGTGCTGCTTACAATGGGCAAGTGGGAGTGGTGAAAATGCTACTCAAACGGAGGGAGGTCAACCCCGACAAGCAAAGTGACGATGGCCGAACACCACTCTGGAATGCTGCTTGCAATGGGCACGCGGAAGTGGTAAAAATGCTACTCGAACTTCGTGAGGTCAACCCCGACAAGCCAAATAACGAGGGCCGAACACCGCTCTGGAATGCTGCTTACAATGGGCACCCGGGGGTAGTGAAAATGCTACTCGAACGTCGCGAGGTCAACCCTGACAAGCCAGATAACGACGGTAGAACGTCACTCTGGAGTTCTGCTTATGAGGGGCATGTAGAAGTGGTGAAAATGCTACTCGAACGGAGGGAGGTCAACCCCGACAAGCAAAGTGACGATGGCCGAACACCACTCTGGAATGCTGCTTGCAATGGGCACGCGGAAGTGGTAAAAATGCTACTCGAACGTCGCGAGGTCAACCCCGACAAGCCAAATAACGACGGCCGAACACCGCTCTGGAGTGCTGCTTATAATGGGCACGCGGAAGTGGTGAAAATGCTACTCGAACGTCGCGAGGTCAACCCTGACAAGCCAGATAACGACGGTAGAACGCCACTCTGGAGTTCTGCTTATGAGGGGCATGTAGAAGTGGTGAAAATGCTACTCGAACGTCGTGAGGTCAACCCCGACAAGCAAAGTGACGATGGCCGAACACCACTCTGGAATGCTGCTTGAAGTGGGCACGCGGAAGTGGTAAAAATGCTACTCGAACGTCGTGAGGTCAACCCCGACAAGCCAAATAACGAGGGCCGAACACCGCTCTGGAGTGCTGCTTACAATGGGCAAGTGGGAGTGGTGAAAGTGCTACTCGAACGGAGGGAGGTCAACCCCGACAAGCAAAGTGACGATGGCCGAACACCACTCTGGAATGCTGCTTGCAATGGGCACCCGGGGGTAGTGAAAATGCTACTTGAACGTCGCGAGGTCAACCCTGACAAGCCACATAACGACGATAGAACGCCACTCTGGAGTTCTGCTTATGGGGGCATGTAGAAGTGGTGAAAATGCTACTCGAACGTCGTGAGGTCAACCCCGACAAGCAAAGTGACGATGGCCGAACACCACTCTGGAATGCTGCTTGCAATGGGCACGCGGAAGTGGTAAAAATGCTGCTCGAACGTCGTGAGGTCAACCCCGACAAGCCAAATAACGACGGCCGAACACCGCTCTGGAGTGCTGCTTATAATGGGCACGCGGAAGTGGTGAAAATGCTACTCGAACGTCGCGAGGTTAACCCTGACAGGCCAGATAACAACGGCCGGACACCACTCTCGTATGCTGCTGGGAATGGGTACGCGGGAGTGGTGGAAATGCTACTCGCAAGGAACGATGTCGACCCTCTCACACTAGATGAGTATGGCCAAACAACACTCCGGTTAGCTACTCGGCACGGCCACACAGCGGTGGTGGCCCTGCTGCGGCCTGGGGGTCTCCCGGTTTGACTCAAAATCTCCATCATATTCACTCCTTTTCTTATTTTCTAGCTGTACATCCTTTTTGCATATTTATTTAATTTTTCATTTTTCTTTAATGTCATTTTTCCCTTTTCCTCCATACAGTGTATACCTTAGTGTTCAGATAATATAGAGAAAAGAATCCGAGGCGCAAGTTTTTCTAAGAATCAGAAAGCGGCGTGGTAGGCAATCGAATAACGGGGATGGTAGCTAGGGTTAACTAAGATATAATTGTGATTTGTTTCCACTATAGGTATGTCTCAAGGAAGATCGTACTGGTATGCTACTGCCCTCAAGGTGTGAGTTTGAGGATGAGGCTGGGAGGCTATCCACACTTTTAGCCTTGCTCATTGAGGAAAGTTCACACAATAGGGAGTCTTTATACTATGAAAATTAACTCTCATTCTGCGGGTACCATAAAAACCCCGAATAACTCGATCATGATTGCCCTAGGTACACATCACGTACAGAGAGCAAATGTGCATAACATGAGATAATCTGTATGGGAGGATTATAAGAATCGTGCTTGCTTGTAACTTCCTCTCTTCCATTGACTAAGGACATATTCTGAGAGGGGGGGATATAATGGAACATACTAAATCCCAACCCTGTCTCCTAACCGTTACAGTAGTCTTTGCTTTTCTAAAACATTTGCGAGTGATATAAACAACATTCTCGGCAATCCCCCGCTACAGAAAGGAAGGGAGTAGAGACTTCTGCCTTCAAGAGTCTTTAATTGATAGCGGCATGATACTCTGCCAAGTGCTTCTATAGCCTATGCGTAGTTAACTCTACTCTCTAGTATTTGTACTTGTCCCCATTTGAGTATATTCCTGCATCGACAAGATTTCGGAATGCAATGCTGAATCTATTCTAAAATATTTTTCACAGCCTGCCATCATGCAGCCTAGTCTGCGAAGGTCACCTATCTTCTCAGGGCTCAATAACTCATATTTTTATCTCTACTCATTTTGACTGGAATTCTCAATATTCCTCCGACATCTGTAGTGTAGAGCGAGTTTCCCAAGTTCATCCGGTATTTTACCGGAACTTGCCATGATTGATTCAACTACTCACATCAGTGTGCAATACTAACTTGCGATCAGGATGGGATCCATATTCCATCCTATCCTGGTCTCTTTTTACTTCAAACGACCCTTTCCCCTTCTCGAATATTCTCTTGGATGCTCGCATTTGGTGCTATGAATCTATCTATATGCTACCCGAGCCAAGCAGTAAAACAATTGCCATGCACTGGGGTTCATTGTTCGAATGGTGGTGCACATTGCCCTATTGTTAATAGCTGAGACGGGATAGGTTAGTTGATATAACTATGAGGTACTTGAGTACTATGTAAGAACGGCATACTTTGCGCCCTGAAATTTCATGCAGGGTGGTGGTATCATTTGCCATAGGGGAGTATGTTGCAGGAAGTGCTGATCAAGTAGGCCCGCCGCTAACAAGCTGACCCTCCCTCGAACCCCAAAAGGCTCGAGATTTGATGATGGCCGGTTTAGGAGCATATAAGGAGGACACGACCGAGGAGGACTGAATTGAATCGAGGATTTTCTCCCCGCAATGCATAGGGTTGTGGTCAGGAATTAAAATCCATTTTGGCCTTCCTCCTGTTCTGTGCGGAATTTAGTGGGTGGTCGCTAAGCCCTGTAAGGGCCCGTTTACCTATAGACGTCCGTCTAACAGCCTAAAATGATGCCGACCGTTAAGCGGGGAATAAGAGTAGGGGAAAGTGCAGCAAAGTCGATGGTGTTTACCTAGAGTAGGCAACGTAACTTTTGAACAGACTAGCTACAAGAATCTAAGGCCGTGGAAAATTGGTCAAACACATTCGTGCCGTTTATCGGATAACGGTTGAGATGCCACCGTCTATTCGACCACCTATTGCAAATTAGAGTCATTTGGCAACTATTTTTTTATTCGAAAATTCACAAATTCCAAGTCGCCACCCCATACAAACTATGTCCGTGCACGCCAAGAAACTAGAAATTTCAACTCAGAATTTGAATAAAAAAATGGTTGCCAAATGACTCTATTAAATTTTAGAAGTAGACAAACAGTTGAAAGTGTGTGATAGAAATAGAATAATTGCATGTTTAGCTAGTATACTGTCTAGTATATAGCTTAAAGCCCATTTATCTAACTGACTTTCTTTGACGCTCGGCACTGTCCCTGGTTGCTAGACGGCCGTCTATAGGTAAACGGGCCCTAAGTAATCCAAGGGGGTTGGTGAGTGCATTGAAGTCAACGGGAAATACGGGTCTGTGGTCATAGCGGGGGTTGCGTCGGGAGCCTCCGTCCTGCTCGGTTATAAACAAAAGAAGCAGCAACTCACATCTTTCTGTGTAACAGTTTTCGAGTATGCTATTGTGTTACAAGGCATAAAAAATGGAACATTTCGCCTCGCAACGTTCTGCAACCCCATAATGCGGCCACATCGCAACTCCTCACTCCCGGACTTCGTCATATATATACCACAACAAAAAGTATTATCCAAGCTGGTGGATGGTATGATACTAATCAGGATAATGCATTTATTTTAGATATTTTTTAGTTGTGGTTTTGGAAGTCAGTTGTTGAGAGGTCGGGTATTGAGAAGGTGTGCTTTGTTGTATTGCGAAGCTCGGTTATTTGTGATAATATTATTATGCAAACGTACAAGGACAATATTAATAATAATAGGCTTTTTACTAGCTGCGCCGGTTACTAGCAACGCCACCTAATTTTCCGTCCGTCATCATTTCCTTTTTTTTTTCCTGATGGAATTTTTGCTTTTCCACAAATTATCATTTTTTTACTTCACTTTTTATAAAATCGAGCCTGTTGACATGGAGAAAATTGAATTTTTAAGAGTGTGCAGACCCAAACGGCAGGGTGGAAAATCAGGTGGTGTTGCTAGTAACCGGCGCAGCTGGTAAAAAGCCTATATTGCTTATATTTTAGGGTATCATACTAGTAGAGTCGACTAAGAGCCTTGTTTACAGTATTATAGTAATTTCTTTCTGGACTCACTAGAGATTTACTCATCTATTTATTCTTAACTAATTTGGTGATAAATCTTGCACTATACTATCAGGTTCTGAGGGAGCCTCTTCATTGCTGGATTTAACGAATTACGGGGCCTGTTTACCTAACCGTATATCGGGAAATTATGCCCGTTGACACAGCACCTTCTAGTTTTATCACCTAAATTTTAAAACTAGTCGTGTTTACCTAACTTTCTACCGTCCTAAATTCTGGTAGCTAGATGATCAAATATGACGTTACCATGGAGTTGCGTTTGGAAATCCCACCAGGCAAGAGAGGGCACGCTACGGCAGGTAAACACAAGGTACTTGCCCTCCGTCAGTCCCTCCTTGAGAGTCGGGGCCGCCTCGTGGTGCTAGATGGCCGTCTATCCCTTCGCCTGTATTTGTCGCTTTTTAGTTCCCTAGAATATTCCGAGATTAGTAGTTCAAATGTCGCAACCGCGGAGATGTTTTCTACTGGTCAGTTCACAGCAAGAGCTCGTTGATCATACTACCTTTGGTAAAGCTCTGAGGCTAACCTATGTCATTAACCACGCTAAAAAGCTGCGAAATCTGCACACAGATTAGGGGCTATCAAGGTAAATAAAGGGATTCGGCACTGACAAACCTCTCGGTAATTGGAAAGATGTGGTAGAATATGGAAAATGTAGCAACCTAGAATGGCAGCACACCGCTTCGCACTGTGCTAGTAATATACTTGGCGATCTCCGTATTTATATCAAAAGCCACGATCCCTATCTGCGCAGAACCTGGTATTGTCCAAGGTTGCGGGGAGGGGGATCCTTTCGGGCCTCTATCAATAGCACGAACTGTGCTGTGGTTAGTTTAGTTAGGTGGTATGATGTTTATCGGTAGATCCGTGATGTACTTGCATAATTATGCGTTAAGCCGGCCGATTCCACCGGGGCGCTATGGGGGTGTTGTTGTGTTGTAGGGTTTGTGTTGAACCACAGCCGGCAGGATAGGATCATGCTTAATAAGCGTGGGATCTCCTGCAACTGACTCCGGATGCAAGAGTACAGTACGGGGAGTGGTATTGGCAGAAATTTGGGCTCATCATGTTCCACAAAAACCCCGCTTTTCTTCAGCCCCTAGGAATTTCAATCGCCCACTGACTCCATCATCCATCATCGATTACCCCCAATAACAAAAAACCGAAAATGTCGCAACTATTCAGTAATAATATCGGCTCTTTGAACACCACTAATATTAACTTTACTATCGCCGATGACCGACCGAATATCCTAGCCTGGTTATCCCCACTCGATCCTAGGTTGCGCCATCAGGATATTCGGGACCGCAGAGTGGAAAATGTAGGGGAATGGCTCTTACAAACGGAGGAGTTTAAGAGCTGGTACGCCGGGAGTGAGGGAGATAAATCCGATAAGGCAGTTTTGTTTTGCTATGGAGATCCGGGTGTTGGCAAAACTTATATGAGGTAACAAGGATAAACTCGAAGGAATGCTAGTAAGAGGGCCGGTGCTGACAAGCCTTGATGTTAGCTCGTTCGTGATAGACTACTTGTGTGATCAGGCTGGAGGACATGATGCCACGGTTGCATGTTTTTATTTCGACTTCGCGGCCCAAAAGGAGCAGTCCCCCGCAAGTATGCTTGGCTGCCTGCTAAAACAGCTGGTTTTTGGATTGGAAGAGATCCCGGAGGAGGTTTCAAAAGCATACAAAGGCCGAAAAAGTGCGATTGGTGGACAGGCACCGAAAATTTCCGCTATCCTGAGTATGTTGCAGGCTACCTTTTACAGAAAGCGCGCGTTCATATGCATCGACGCCGTAGATGAATGTGGAACGGAACACCAAGTTAAGCTTCTCGATTCGCTGGCACAACTCCTCCAACGGTCTCCGGGCACTCGAATATTCGTAACGGGAAGACCGCACATTCAGCCCGAGATGGGAAGGCGTCTGGCTGGAAGAGTGGCGAGCGTATCTATAAGCCCTAATAGAGATGATATTGTCGCATATGTTAAGAGTAGGCTAGCCGCGGACACAGCCCCTGATGCGATGGATAGTACTCTGGAGGGAGATATCCAGAGGAAGGTTCGGTGCGATATTTCAGAAATGTATGTAGAAGCGACTAGGCTCCAGAGATTACTTCATGCTATCCACTGACAGGTACATATCTAGATTCCTGCTGGTCTCGCTGAGCATCGATGCGATCCTACAAGAGCCCACAATCCGTGGCAGGCGGCAAAAGCTCGACACAATTACTGATGGTTTGGGGTTGGAGAGTGCTTATGGCAAAACTCTTGGCCGGATAAAGGAACAAGGCGGGGCCAAGACAGGACTTGGAATGGCCGCTTTAATGTGGATCTCTTACTCCGAGCGGCCACTGAAGGCTGTTGAATTGTGTCATGCCCTAGCAGTCGAGATAGGGTCCCCGAATCTCAATGCCGATAGTGTTCCTTCAATAGGGACAGTGCTGGCCTGTTGCCAAGGACTTCTCGGCGTGGAAAAGGAGGCTTCCACGGTCCGGTTAATCCATTTTACCCTCCAAGAGTACCTCCGGGCTCATCCAGAGCTTTTTGGTACCGTTCACTCGACGATGGCAGAGACCTGCTTAAGTTATCTGAATTCGCAACAAGTGAGAGCTCTTTCGACGAGCAATTCTCCCGATCTCGAGAGCACACCTTTTCTCGAATATTCTTCCGTGTATTGGGGAGTGCATGCAAGACGGGACCTTTCAGATTGCGTGAAACATCATGCATTGAAGCTGTTTGACTGCAGGAACCACATATCCACTAAAATCCTCTTAGAAGCACAGAAAGAAAATGCGTATACTCTCGAATTCAATACACCCTACCTCTTCAGTGGTTTGCATTGCGCATCTCTCTTCGGAATTGTCGAGATAGTAACTGGTTTGATAGAGGTGGAAGGTTGTGATATCAACCAAAGGGATTGTGTGGATAATACACCTCTTGGGTGGGCTGCTCTCCATGGGCAGGAGAGAGTTGTTGAAATACTACTCAAACGAGGCGATGTGAGCCCCGACATGCCGGGGGAGGTCGGCCAAACTCCACTCTGGTTTGCTGCTTGGAATGGATGCGAGGGAGTGGCGAAAATGCTTCTTGAACGGGACGAGGTTAACCCTGACAAGCCAGATAACAAGGGCCGAACGCCGCTCTGGAGTGCTGCTTACAATGGGCACGAAGGAGTGGTGAAAATGCTTCTCGAACGGGACGAGGTCAACCCCGACAAGCCACATAACGACGGCCGAACGCCGCTCTGGAGCGCTGCTTATAATGAGCACGAGGGAGTGGTGAAAATGCTTCTCGAACGGGACGAGGTCAACCCCGACAAGCCAGATAACGACGGCCGAACACCGCTCTGGGGTGCTGCTTACAATGGGCACGAGGGAGTGGTGAAAATGCTTCTCGAACGGGACGAGGTCAACCCCGACAAGCCAGATAACGATGGCCGAACACCACTCTGGATTGCTGCTTGGAATGGGCATGCAGAAGTGGTGAAAATGCTACTCGAACGGGACGAGGTCAACCCCGACAGGCCACATAACGACGGCCGAACGCCGCTCTGGAGCGCTGCTTATAATGGGCACGAGGGAGTGGTGAAAATGCTTCTCGAACGGGACGAGGTCAACCCCGACAAACCACATAACGGCGGCCGAACACCGCTCAGGGCTGCTGCTTACAATGGGCACCAGGGAGTGGTGAAAATGCTTCTCGAACGGGACGAGGTCAACCCCGACAAGCCAGATAACGACGGCCGAACACCGCTCTGGGGTGCTGCTTACAATGGGCACGAGGGAGTGGTGAAAATGCTTCTCGAGCGGAGCGAGGTCGACCCCGACAAGCCTGATAATGACGACAGAACCCCACTATCGTATGCTACAGAGAATGGGTATGTGGAAGTGGTGGAAATACTACTCGGAAGGGACGACGTCGACCCCGATAGATCAGATAATGGTGGCCGGACACCTCTCTCGTGGGCGGCCGAAGGTGGGTATGGCGACATTGTGGGGATGCTGTTGGGCGGGCGTGATGTGATTCCCGACTCTACAGACAATGGCGGTCTAACACCCTTGGCGTGGGCTGCGGAGCGAGGACACACTACAGTCGTTGCAATGCTCCAGCAGCGGTGTTGCCTTAACCAGGACATCATGATGGCAGACCCCGCCGACCAGACAGCGCCTACACGGAGATCCGCTCGAGTTGCAAAGCGGCGGCTCGCAGATCGTGTTTCTGCTCCTCAGTCGGCGGGCAGCGATAACCCCATAAAACTTTCCCCAGACGCCCCCTCTGAGTCGTATTGCCGCCGTTCCAAACGGATCCGGAGATCTTGAGAATAGCTCTACTTGCGGTATTACCCTGCCGCGCGGCTATGCCCACCCTCAATTCAGCCTTTCTAGCTCTCCTTCTCCCCCCTTGTGTGTATTCTTCGCATCCTAGCTATCTATTAAACCACCTTCTTGTGTCTGCTATCTCCTCCTCTAACTCTAAGAATTACATAGTGTAGTGTTTATATCATGTGGGGTTTTTCTCGGTCCCTGGTAGCTCTGCCGTCTCTCTTTCTTCCTTCCCATTTTCTCCCTGGCGCACACTCCCCCTCCATCTCTTCTCAATTTGATACTTCATGAGAGCTTGCTTCGTACGAAGAAAGTAGGTAACTTTTTCATCCTATAACAATTTTCTCCTGTGCAGTATAAATTTAATGTGAATCACTACCCCTTTTTGCTTCTTTGTTTATTTTCTCTATCTTTTAAAAATGGAAAAAAAGAAACCTGTTCCCGAGCCAGGGAGTTTTTCGAGCGCGTCTTGTTTATTTTTTCTATTTTCTCTGGAATATTTTTTTTCCTATTAGAATTGCATTAACTTAGAATTGGCCTTGGTGGGCTTCATGGAGTAAGGTATGAGGGAAGTAGTTTGTAGTGGGGCCATGAAACAACCGAAGAGCGGGTGGTGATGACAAAGTTATCACCTACCTTCCTGCGGATAAAAAATCTCCGGTGCACTAGGCAATTTAAAATGCCCCTAGACGCGTTGGGACATGATAGGTGTTAATGAATGCAGGGCGTTCAGAGACTCCCTAAACCTCCAAGCAGCAGACCCCGTGAATGCCTGAGGTGGGGCTAGACCAAGTTTGTTTCTGCGCCTAATATTAATCATTTTTTTTGTTTATAATATTATTGAAAGTGCCGGTATAGTACGAGTATGATACTGTGCACCAAGGGAATTATTCATAACATTATGGTAATTTCTGGGCTCACCGAAGTTTTACCTAGCTATCTCGCTTAGCTGATTTAATGCTAAATCTTGGACCCTAGGCTACCATCGTAGGCTGGAGGGAAAGCTGTTCCTTGGCATATTTAAGGGCTCTATGAATTATGGCTTGGTTTGACTATGGGGGTATTTGGTTTTGATAAACCTCTGGGTGATTGGAGAGAGGAATGGTGGGGTAGATGATCGTAAATGTGGCAACCTAAAATGACACCACACGGTATTGTCCAAGGTTACACGTGGGGGCTCTTTCCAGCTTCTATCGAGATCACGAACTACCGTATGCTTTCAGTGAGACACAATGCGTTGAGCCGAAGGCTAGGATCATGACTCAAGAAACGTGTGATCCCCTGCTGCCGACGCGGTATGCAATAGCAGGGTGCCGGCATCATTGGCAGATATTTGGGGAGGTCAACTGGGGGTCCTCCAAGTTCCACAGAAAACCCCGCTTTTCTTCAGCCCCCAGGAAGTTCAATAGCCGACAAAACTCCATCACCCAGTATCTACCGTATCCTAACCAGCAAAACAACCGAAAATGTCTCTACTATTCAGCAATAATATCGGCTCTTTAAACACTACTAACTGATGACCGGCCTAATTTCCTAGCCTAGCTATTTCCCTGCACTCGAGATTGCGGCACCAAGATACTCGGGACAGTAGGGTCAATGTGGGAGAATAACTTTTCCAGCTAGAGGAGTTTGTGAGCTGAGACGCCGGTAGTGAAAGAGGTAAATCCGGTAACCCAGTTTTGTTTTGCTATGAATATTAGGGTGTTGGGAACACTTATATTAGGTGACTTTGATGAACCTCAACAAGAAGGAAAAGGGGCAAGTGCTGATAAGCCGTAGCGCTAGCTCGTTGGTGATAGGCAACTTGTGCGGTCTAGCTGAAGGACAAAATCTACTGTCCCAGCGCGGCATAAGGGCTAGGATCTTGCCGACTTCGAATACGGATAACCTGCGCCGGTTCCTCCGGCACCGCAGCTTTTCCATAAGCACATATATAACCGCCATTACCGCCTCCCTCTCACCCCCGCATAATTTTCTCCGCGGTTTAAAGTCTCACCCTCCGCTAATCCCCGTCGCTCCCTTCCTCCTCAAACAGCCCCGTGACAGAACCTTAGCTTAAATATTCCTCTTTGGCGCGAAGGAAATACCTGTCCAGATTTCTATACCAACTTCCTTATATTATGGTTTAGTTAGGGGTTGTTAGTTCCGGCTTATACTCTGTAGTTGACGTTAGTGGAGAGCTATCCTTATCACATCAAAATAAGCTAGTATAGCTTGAGACCCCCAATACTACCCATTGCTCCCTCCTTACTTTCTTGTTATATATTCCCTCTGTGCATCGATTGTTTTGTTGATTTTTCCACAATTCCTTTTGCTCACCTTTTCCCGTGCAGGATATTTAGACTCATGTATAGAGAAAAACTATATAAATTTCAAGTATTTCTAAAAACAAACACTTAGCTTACTGGGGGGTGGATTTGGGTTGCTCGCCCGAGGTTAAGAAAATAATATTAAATCTAACTTGTCTTCGGGATAGATCTTACTTATCCCGGGGAGAAGGGAAATTTAATTATACTTAAAAATTGGTGGCATCAATCAAAGGTGGTGGACCCTAATTTTCAAGGCAGCAATTGTCTAGAATTGTGATGATGAAAAAAAAAGGGAGTTGGGGTGTGAAAAAATGAAAAACAAAAACGCTAGATTGGGTGAAAGCGAGCGAACCAGGACCTGCCACTTGCCACTTATCTCGTGTAGAATACTGAAGGCAACGGTTAACTCATATCCTGACAAGGTTGTAACCGAAGAGCAACATGCCGTGAAAATTAATGATAGTGATGAATTATAATAATATCGTTTAGGACATCGGGTTTAAGTTAATAGAAACTTCTAGACATTTGCTAGCAACCCTTCCGGTAAGAGATCGTCGTTTCGCTACTAGTACGGAAGCCAATTGCTCACCTTAGCCATACAGATTGAGGGAGGGATGGAATATAGATCACTTAACTTTTAGGACAAGCAGAACCATGCTGGTCACACTCCCATCCGGTAGAAATATCTGTCACTTGGCGGACGAATGTACATAGTACAGGGCCTACTGAGCCATCTACATGCTTTACAACAGTAGTATGTAATAAACAACACATTCCGGCCCGCGGGTAGTGATTTGATGCATTATATGGCTATTAGGTGGAGAATTCGGGAGTTGAGTGACGGAGGAGACAATTACCTTTTGGCCGGGGTTGAAGTTGCAAAATGAATAGTAGTACAGACAATTAAGAGTCCCAACTCAGAGAGGCTCTCTTCAAAATACAAGTACAATCTCCTTCCTAAGAGACAACTCATATTGAGGACTTAACGTAGCAGTCACCACTGCAATACCGAGAGCGGGAGCCTGAATAAGGTTAATACTCGGTAGAACCTTCCACATTACGTGTTACCCCCCGGGATGTACTCATGATAACACCCTTCCGTTGGAGTATGCTCATTGCATCTGTGAACCATGCCAACTACCCAACCATCAAGGGAAACAAGGCCAGAGGTATTCGGGGGTGTTCGCTGAATGGTGGCGCTAAGGTCGAAGCCGAAAGAGGAGCCAGGACTACTAGCTAGTTTCTATATTTTAATAGTAGATTAATATATGAAACAAGAAGATATAGCTTAGAAAGCGAATGATTGCACTGGTGCTAACAATAAGTACATACGAAGGCAGTGTTCCCAATCGCCCAGAGCACTAACAGGGCCCGGCGGACGGACTGCTGAGAGTCCTGGACGGGGCGGGACGACGAAAGATGCCCCATCCCCGTCGGTAAAATTCAAAGGCGGCTATTATGAGCAAAGACGACGGGCCTAGCAACCTGAGATATTATTTTTTTCAGGGGTGCTTGAAGGCGGTAGTGGTATTGCTGGAACTATTCAACGGTGTGGGATGGCAGGGACTCTGAATAAGGGCAAGTAACGACCGGTAACCGCAGGGATGGTGAAGGACAGTGAAGGACGGTGAAGGGCGGCAAGTGACCACCGGTGACAGCAGATAACGACCGGGATCTATGAAGAATAGTGAGGCATAGCTAAATAACGGTGGAAGATGGTAGGCTACCACCGCCAGCCACCAGCAATATCAAGTGGATGTAGGGAATGGTGGGGGCTATGCAGTACGTTACGCATTACGGAGAATATTTATTTCTCTCCTCCAATAATAGTAGGCAACTCAGGAGGAACATGTATGGAGTGCGGATATGAGCTATCAAAGGCCAAAGACTGATTATAACACGGTTATGCTTTCATATACTCTACTATCTTTGTGGCTTTTCAATTAGTTATCAAGCTAGATTAAAGGGAATTAAGTTGTGCACTGCGGATCGTTATTGCAATTCAGTAAATTATTATCCCTATTAGCTTTATTACTATGTTTATTTACTACCACGTGAAACAGAGTTACAAAATGGTTAAAGCTAAAAACAAATCTCCTAGTATAATAAAACAAAAATCAAATCTGAGACATTACAGCATGAACTAATATGACGGGGGATGGTAGGGGACGGTGGTGCCTGACATCCTCCAGCCTGAATCAAGTAATTTGCCTGGAGGACGGGAGGGGGCGACAAAAAGTCGTCCGTCTTTGTCTGGGATCAAGACAGACGGACTGCCCCGTTGAGAACACTGTGCGCAGGAGGGCAATGAGAACTCACTTGTCGATGGGATCATGAACCGCTGCGACCACTTTGAGGGGATACTAACCTCCTTTAATATCGGGAATAGTAACTTCAAAGATTGTGGTACTTCCCGGAGACCGGCCCCCGATTGCTTTCCTTGTAGTCGAATTGATGGTTTTAGTCGGATTTGAGGTTGAGTGAATCGCTAATAACTTGCGAAGTCTCAATGTTTAAAGAACTAGATCACAGTGAGAAATTTGTGGAAGGCTTGGTAATAAAACGAAACTATGGAGATCACTTTACCTTTTTATCCCTTCCACCCCTCTCTATTGAATGATAGCCCCCGTCGCTACTACACTCCACCAGAGCACATTCAACCATAGCCAAAGAAGAAACCCAAAGAGGATATAAAAGAAAGTCTTTCATTCACCTCGTCCAACCAACTCAAATTCAATTGTGACTTTTTCCAATAAAGAGAATTATATGCCACCTATCGACTGGAGAAGCGGAAGCAGGAATATACTTGCTCAGAAAGCTTACCAGAGCCCTACTCACACCCTATTTGTCCAAATCACACCTCATGGAATTAGATATCCGGACACCCTCCAGAGGGTGTAGCAGAGATAAAGGATCACTGCTCTCTGAAAACAGCCGGGAAGGGCGAGTGGGGTTTGTGGGAAGGCTGGCTCAAATAATCCGGCAGTTCATCCCTGCCACGACAGCAATGACGTTGTCCAGCCTGTTAACGAGCTAAAGCAGCAGTCAGCTGAAATTACCAATGACTCGGATACATCCTCGATCACTACTAGGGGTACAGACCGAAATAAAGCAAATGGGGGCGATGAGGATAGAAGGCAGTCGAGGTCCACAAGGAGCGGGATCATGTGGTGGGCGAGGAGAAATACACGGTGTAGAAATTAGCTGAAGATGATAAAGTTGCTGGATAGGAAGCTAAGGAAGTGAAGCTTTCTGAGGGCGAGAGGGAGAATAGCGGGACAGGCAATAGTGGGGATGATGCAGCTTCTCCACCAAAGAAGCGAGGTCCGAGTAATCCAAAGAAGTTGAAGGGGAGCTAAGAAAGGATATGAGATGGCCAAGGCAGAGAGTATCATAGTAGCGCGGAGACGATTTCGAGAGAACCTAATCAAAGTAACCGTGCCAAGGTTGTGGTTCCGCTACAACCCCCGATTGCTCGCTTGCTCACAGTTAAAGCCTCGCTAACGAGCGGGGGTGGCAAATATAAAAATCTTATGTGACACGGCGCAAGTGAGGATGGGAGTGCGTTTGCTATTCAGATGCAAGAATTAATACTCGTAATTTTCCGACGTTTGTAAACACGACTACTATTGCATAACACTAAAATATTGAGGCTCGCAATTTCTTGACCGTATGCAATAGCAGTCGTGTTTACAAACGTCAGAAAATTACGAGTACTCGGATACCAGGGATAGTCCGCGAACACCAGGGCTGACAAAGCTAAGGGCGACGTTGGGAATAGTGCACGCACTAGTGAGCATATGCCGAAAACCCGAAAAATTCCTCGAACGCTTTCTGCCTTACTATTGGTCGAACTATCTATTTACAGGTTTCTACTGGATATCCGCCACTTTATTTCATCTTTATCAGAAACTAGTACTTGGGAACCTTCGAGAAGGCTCATGGGAGCTCGAAAGGCCCAGTGCCAATAGGAATATGTAAATAGATAGTTCAACCAATAGTAAAGCAGAAAGCGTTCGAGGAATTTTTCGGGCTTTCAACACACACATACACTATTCCAAATACTATCTTAGCCTCATCATCCCTGCTGTTCGCGGACTAACCCTGGTATCCGAGTACAGAGACCTTGCATTATGGCCGCAGACTGACAGCGGCAGACAGCCCTGTAATTGGTGTCGGTGATTTTAGATGTGGCGGCCTGTGCCCGGAGATCGGCATCGCCACACTTTACTCTTTGTTCCGGCTAGTGCGGATCCGGCCTGCACAGGTAAATACTGTACTACTGGAGTACTTTACAAGTACGGTACTCAAGTAATGCCTCGGTGGGTGGTGCTATCATAGTCCTACTTCATAGAGATTTTAGGGCACTGCAAGTTGGTGAAAGGGAATAGGACATAGGATCCTATCTCCTGGACTGCTGAAACCGTGGAAAATGTTGTGCCGCCCCTGTCAGTTTCCAAGACATTGATGACTAAGGTGCCATCACAGTATTCTTTAGTGATGGTGTGAGTAAATATGATCATATCACTAAATTTTGTTAGTTACTACGAATTCGCAGACATGCAAACCTCAGACCATACCCAAATTTAGCTATATGATCGCATCTACTCACACCATACTGAAGAATACTCTGATGGCGCCTTAGTCATCAGTGTCTTAGAAACTGACAGGGGCGGCACAACATTTTCCACGGTTTCAGCAGTCCAGGAGATAAGACAGTCGCAGCGATTTTCTGCATATCTTGTATTACTAGGCCAGGCAGATCCGAGGGAGTAACGTCGTAATAGTGGTGTTGCTCTTTGCCGATTGTACTCGTACTGCAGAGCAGGGCTGAGGCCGAGCATTAAAAGCCCCCCGGGTTTCTGGTCGCTGCAGTTCCGCCAAGTTTGAAATTTTGCCGGGGCAGATGAAGACCGTAGAACCACTCGAAGGCCAGACAAATTTACTGTACTAGAACATTGGGGTTGCCTCTTGGAGTTTGTCGTACTCAAGTACTCGGAGAGGAGAGTGATTTAAAACCAGAAAACATAACAAATGTCTCCCAGAAAATCGGCTGGGACCAGCAGAAATAACATTCGGATTTTTAATGATCCCCAGACAAAGTTGGTGTCCATTTCTTCCTTCCTGGGCTCAAATGTTTTACCGTAGCTTCCTTGCTGCTATCTCGGATGGGAGGTCTCGGCGGCCGAGCACAAGTGCTTAAGTACATATCTATGGTGTTGGAGCGCGGGTACTTTACGGTAGATGAAAGCCGTACATACTTATCGCGGCCAGAGTCTGGGCACTATTTTGGGGCTAAAATTCGCTGAGAGCGAGATAAATCTTGTGGAATGGTTTATCATATTGGGTGAGCTATTCTTGGCTTCGCCCAGCAGTCTTCTGGGATTCACGAGAGGCTTATCTCAAGGCACTGCGACTTGTTGGCATGAAACTATTGGGTGAAATTTGGGGGTGTGATATCTGACAGCCTTACTCCGGAAATGATTTCCTTAGGCTCTGAAGAGGTTCTTGACCACCTTGAGACCCCCAATCCATCGACATTTTGTTCATCTTTTATCAGCCAGACTTCGAACAGTATGGACAATCGGGCGATTACTGGGTCATGCAATGTCGGCAGTTTCAACAATTTCACAAATTTCAACAGCTTCAACAGTTTCAACACAACTATAACGGATGACAGGAATCAGGTCCTGCAGTGGCTGTCCCCGCTGGAGCCTCAGAGGCGACATCAGCATATAAGAGAGAGCCGCCTCAAGGGCACGGGGAACTGGATTTTTCAAACAAGCGAGTTTCGGAGATGGGATACGACAGAAGATGGATCCTCTCATTCTGTGCTCTTTTGCCATGGTGATCCAGGTGTGGGGAAGACTTATCTCAGGTAAAACAAGAAATCACTGCGAAAACCTACATCGCTAACTACTTGCAATCCTAGCTCACTAGTGATCGACCATTTTTATGGTAGTGAACAGGATATTATAGTTGTTGGGCTCTATTGCGACTACCTGGATAGAAAGGAACAAACTGCGTCGAAAATTTTAGGAGCCATGCTCAAGCAGTTGATAGGGAGTGGGAACGTCCCGGGAGATATACGCAAGGCTTTCGAAGATGCAAAGAGACATTTTGGCGGGGTAGGTCCAGAAGCTCCGGACCTTCTCAAAATGCTGAAGACGGCGATTGCGCAACGGAAATGGGTGGTTATCTGTATCGACGGATTGGATGAATCGCTCACGGCGCATCGGGCTAGCCTCCTTAGTGCTCTGCAAGCCATCGTCCAAGAGATGCCAAATGTCCGGCTCCTCTTGACCGGAAGGCCTTTCATCCGCCCTGAGGTTGAGAGGTACTTCCCTAGTATGGATACCATCCTCGTGAGTCCAACAATGGAAGACATCGAGGCATTCTTGAGGATGAAGTTGGATAGGGACCCAGAACCTGAGGCGATGGATGAGAATCTAAGAGAGGATATAATGGAAATTATTCCGAAAACAATATCCGAGATGTACGTCCAAATGCCAGGTTTTCTCGTATCGGGTAGAAGTCGTGTTACTTACGAATTATTGAGCTAGATTCCTTCTTGTATCGCTCAGCATGGATACAATCCTCGGGGAGACAACGATTCGTCGTCGGAGGGAAAAGCTTAAACAGATAACAAATGGTCAAGAAGTAGGAGACGTATACGCTACCACTTTTGAAAGAATCAGGGCACAGGAGAAGGACAGAGCGCGGCTGGGGATGGCGGCTATAATGTGGATAGCATATTCAGAGGAGCCGTTGGATCCGGACGGGCTATGTCAAGCCTTAGGAGTAGTGATAGGGTCGATTGATTTGGACAGTGATAATGCCCCTTCGATCCGGACCGTTTTGAACTGCGGGCTAGGATTAGTCACAGTCGATTCCTCCTCTTGTAAAGTCCGTCTCGTCCATTTCACTTTGCAGGAATATATCCAATCCAATCCTACACTTTTTTGTAACCCCCATTTGACAATAGCCGAGGTTTGCTTGACCTACCTTAACTTTGGGTGCATCAAGGAACTTTCGCTAGATCTCTATCCACCTCCACCTACAACTCCCTTTCTTGAATACGCTTCTCGTCACTGGGGAGCACATGTGCGAAGGCAAACCTCTACAAGTGTAATTTCGCTTGCATTAAAACTACTTGATGGATTCAATTCGCACATATCTTGCAAGCTACTCATAATCGAGGAATACCCGGACATGGGGCCCTGGGACGCTGAACCTCATGAGATGGTGAAAACCACGGCGCTCCACGCTGGGGCCGTTTTCGGGGTTTTGGAGATTATGGTTTCTTTACTTGAGATCGATAAACGGAATCTTAACGCCACTGACTGGTTTGACCGTACGGCGCTGATGTGGGCTTCCATGATGGGGCATGACGCCATAGTGAAGGTGCTACTGGGACAGGGGGGTGTCGATCCAGATATTGCAGATTACTCGGGCAGAACATCCTTGTCATTGGCTGCTGGGAAAGGTTATCAAGGAATTGTGGAGATGTTATTAGAGCGGAGCGATGTTAGCCGTGACATTGCCGATGAGAGTGACCGAACTCCACTTTCATTTGCTGCCGCAAATGGGCGCGGGGAAGTTGTACGGATGCTATTGGAATGGAACGATGTTAACCCCATCGCGGCGGATCGCGACGGCGGGACACCACTTTCATGGGCTGCCAAAAATGGGCAACGGGAAACCTTAGGAATACTATTGGAACTGAACGAAGT
Source organism: Tuber borchii (assembly GCA_003070745.1). Classification (NCBI taxonomy): domain Eukaryota; kingdom Fungi; phylum Ascomycota; class Pezizomycetes; order Pezizales; family Tuberaceae; genus Tuber; species Tuber borchii. Next base: position 34,744 of record NESQ01000232.1, read on the forward strand.
TAATCCCGACACTACGGATAGGGGCGGCCGAACGCCACTTTCATGGGCCGCCGGAAATGGGTGCGGGGAAGTTGTACGGGTCTTATTGGAACGGAACGATGTTAGCCCCAGTGCGGCGGATGAGAACGGCCGGACGCCACTTTCATGGGCTGCCAAAAATGGGCACTGGGAAACCGTAGGAATACTAGTGGAACGGAATGAAGTTGATCCCAACACTACGGATAAGGGCGGCCGAACGCCACTTTCAGGGCTGCGGACCTAGGAAGTTGGAGCGAAGAAGGGCGTGAGAGGGTTTTCAAAACACTATTAGAGCGGAGCGATGTCGATCCTAACAGCCCTGATAAGAGGGGTCGAACGCCACTTTCATGGGCTGCCAAAAATGGGTACCCGGAAGTTGTGCGGATTTTATTGGAACGGAACGACGTCAATCCCGACAAAGGAGATAAGAGTGGTCGAACACCATTGTTGTTAGCTGCCGGGTATGGGCATGCGAAAATTGTGGAGATGCTATTTAACCGGAAGGATGTCAATACCAAGATAGAAGATGAGAGTGGCCGAACACTGTTTTCATGGGCTTGCGAAGGTATGAATCCAGGAATTGTGCAGGTACTGTTGAGCCTGAACGACGTCAATCCCAACACTGCGGATAAGGGTGGTCGAACGCCATTGTCCTGGGCTGTTGGCAGCGTGGACGGGGGGGTTATCCAGCTGGGGCACAATGACGTCGATCCCGCCCTAGTAGATACGGGCGGTCGAACTCCACTTTCATGGGAGTACTCAATTGCTTTGTTGGAGCGAGCTTTCAGGGACGAAAGTGGCCGAACGCCGTTCGCATCTGGGCATGGGCGTGAGGAAATAGTGAAGATGCTATTGGAACGGAACAATGTTAATCCAGACAGCGTTGACAAGAGTGGCCGAACGCCATTGTCTTGGGCCGCTGAGAGTGGGAGAGAGGAAGTTGTGAAGATGCTATTGGAACGGAACGATGTTAATCCGGAGAGCGTTGATGTGAGTGGTCGAACGCCCTTTTCATGGGCTATTGAGAATGGGCATGGGGAAATTGGAGACATGCTATCAGAACGGAGCAATGCCAATCTCAACACCGCAGAGGAGAGTGGCCAGACACCATTTCCATATTGTACCGAGCATGATTGTGCAGGAGTGGCCCAGGGGCTGGACGGGTGGCATGACATCGATTATATATTAAGACTCCAGGAGGAATTACCCGAGCCCTTAACAACTAGCCCCTCCCCGCCACTCGAGCCGCCACTCAAAAAGATCCGCCGGTTTTGAATCTTTTGATATACTACCGGCCACAACCTGTTCCCCTTCAGCTACATGCCCCAAGTTCTCTCTCCTGTTGAATACTGGTTCCCCGCTCATGCCTCTCCGGATAGGTGTCCCTCCCTTCCACCGGTACTTGTCTGCCAACGAATTCACTTTTGCATTCTAGTATCGGCGGCCGACCGCTAAAAGTGTAGGAAGGCTGTCAGTGTTACTGTAACTAGGGAAACATATTCATTAGAGCCGGCGAGGTATTCATATTGTTCTTATTTCCTTGGTCGGGCCGCACTCTTCTCACTCGCATTTCTATATAACCATCCTCTTACAGTGGAAGCATATTTCCTCTTTTCGTTTGCCAGAACTTTATTCCCAGCTCCTCCCGATGCTCCATTGCGATACCACTCCAATACCATCATACCCGAACCAGCTCTGTATTAACTTCCTTGATGCAAGGAGGGATGGACGAAGGCTGAGAACCATTGAAGTTGGGAGAATGTACTGAGGTTTTGATTGTCCTTGCAGGGGGTTCCTTAAAGTTTGGGAGGACTGTTTGTAGTTTCTTTTGTTCAAGAGTTATTGTGATTTGCCAGTAGTTACCCGTGCAGGTAGCACATAGGGGTCAGATAGAGTGTGGTCATAAGAAATTACTATACTTGATGAATAGTAAATTGTTAAAAAAAAAAGATGGGGTGATCTATATTCAAAATAAACGTGATCGGTAAGGCTATGTTTGGCGGGTGTCCATATAAACATTTGCCATAATATTATTTGTGAAAACAGCATATTTCTCATTAGAGGAAGAAAAACTCGATTGAAGGGGAATTTTAATGTTAGACAGGGAGAGGTTAACGTAAATTACGGTGAAACCACTCAGTAGGCAGATCCCACTCGTCCCAGATGGTGCAATAGTGTGCTTCGACATTGTCTCAGTTTCTATTCTGGTAAATGCGCCCTGGCCTCCGAACCTCTGTAGTGTGTACTCTAGAGCTTGCTCGGCCTATGAGCCAATAAGATCGGGCCTACCATTTTAAGTTTGTGAAAAATGTCTTGATTTAGCTCGAGCCTGCACATGTTAGTGGCCACAGAATATCACTCGCTGTGAAGGCTCGGGAAAAGTGATATGGTAGCCCACAGTGGAGGGTATAATGATCAAATATTAAACATAAACAAAAATAAAATAAAATATATGTTGCATGATCTGGGAAGAGTCTTCCACCTCCTCAACTTGAGATTCCTCTCTGTCTAGCTTAATTTCCCAATCCTAAATCTCTTGTAAACTAAGCCAGTCTTTCAGGAAAACCTCCTCTGATATTCAAGTTACTTTTACCTGCTTCAGAGTATTGACTACATTGTTTCTTATTGTAATACCCAGTCTCCTGCCTTCGCTCGTCTCTTCCTATCTTCTCCCGTCTCCTCATGTTTCCTCCAGTCCTACCCCCTGCCCGATTTGAGTTACAAGGTTGAAAAAAAACTATCGCAAAGTGATTGAGGGTGCTATCCCCATGAACCCGAGGTTACAGCACCAGGACACTCGCGACTGTATGGTCGAGAATGTGGGAGAATGGCTTTTGCAGACGGAGTAGATTGTGAGATGGGATGCCGGTAGTGGAGGAGGTTGATCCGGTAACGCAGTTTTACTTTTCTATAGAGATCCGGGTGTTGGGAAAACTTATATTAGATATCTCGGATGAACCTCAACGAGAAAGAACAAGGGCGAGCGGTGACAAGCCACACCGTTAGCTCGTTAGTGATAGGCAAATTGTGCCACCGGGATGGAGGACAAAATCTGCTGCCCTCCACAGCACGGTGTAAGGGCTAGGATCTGCTCTGCTTATCACCTTCGAATACAAATAATTTGGGACGTTTCCTCCGCTGCCGCAAATTCTCTTTCTGAACGTGTACGATATCACTGCCATTGACGCCCCACTCTCACCCCCGCCCAAACTTTTCAGTGGTTTGAACCCTCACCTGTTGCTAATTCTGGATTTTTGCTCCCTCTTTAAATAATTCTGTCACAGAACCTCAGCTTAAATATTCCTCTTTCGCACGGGAGCAGTACCCGTCCAAATTTTTACACCGACTTTCTTATAATCTAGTCTAGTCAGGGGCTGTCAATTCCGGTTTATACTCTGCAATTTGACCTTAGTGGAGAGCTGTCCTTATCACATCGAGATAATCTAGTATGGCCTGAGACCCCCGATACTACCCCCTCCCCCCTCCCTACTTGCCCGTTCTATATTCCCTCTATGCATCGATTGTTCTATTGATTTTTCCACAATTCCGGTTTCTCACCTTTTCCCATACGAGGGATTTAGACTCAGGTATAGAGGAAAACAATATAAATTTCAAGTAGTTCTAGGAACAAACACCTACCTTAGTAGGGGGTGGATTTAGGTTATTCACCCGAGATTGAGAAAATAATAATAAATCTGTCGTTGGAGTAGATCGACCTTACCCCAAAGAGAAGAGAAATTATACAGTGAAATGATCGTAATGAATTATAATAATATTGTTTCGGGCATCGCATCAAAGTTAACCCACAATTTTGGTGCTAAGAAGTCGTCGCTTGGTAAAGTACTACCGGAGTATCATACCCAAGATCAATTTTTAGCAACACTCACAAGGAAGAGAAACTTCCCCCTGCCCCACGGTTTCACAAGCTGATAGCAAGGAACGGGCAAATAGTTAAGGGCCCGTTTACCTATAGACGACCGTCCAGCAGCACGAGACGGTTCTGACCGTTAAGTAGGGCTTGAAGGTCAGAGGGGTATGGGCAAGTACTTGGTGTTTACCTACCCCCGCATGCCGTTTATTGTCTGGCGGGGTTTCCAAAGGCACATCCATGGCAACGTCATATTTTGACCGTCTAGCTACAAGAATTTAGGACCGTAGGAAATTAAGTAAACACTTTTGCACCATCTATCACAAAGTGATGCTAGTTGACACACCACCGTCTAGTTTAATCACCGAAATTTTTAGAACTAGGCGGTTAGGTAAACGGGCCCTAAGTCTGATAATCTTCTCTCTTACTTTGTCAATCAATCCGTGTCTAGTGTTCTTATGTGGGATGTGACAAGTCTGGAGCATTGCGATCTTATGGGAAATGATGTAATCATATCTAGATGGCATCTCAAGAGACGAAATGAAAGGAAATTTCGTTTACTCATCACTATTTCATTGGATTTTGTGTAAAGGGAGGGATGTAAAGTAAGGTGGTGATAAAGTTTAGTGTTGGTTGTGGTTCTTGACACTCACCTTTTGTTCCTTTTCCTCACCCTTTTTTCCCCCTTTTCCAACTATTAAATTTGATCTCATCAATGGTATGCAATACTCATGAGTCTCCACGCAATAAAATGCAAGTCAATCTGTGTGTTCGGCAGTGCGCTATGCAGTCTGTATCACTAGATACCCACTTATGTCCTCGCTACTGGCGAAACCTATTATACCCGCTCTACCTACTTGTACGGTGCAGATCGCTTAACTGCTAGTGCCAGGTAGTAAGCGGGGGTTAGGTGTGGGGTGAGGATGGATTGCTAGCCTGTTCTCAGGGCGCTTGTGGGCCTGGCATTGGTAGAAGGTTCCCGAAGAATTGGAATGGATGCTCTGTGAAGCGTGTACACGAGTATAGGTGTGGAACGATGGAGATCGAGTGGGTGTTTCGTGGGTTTACTTGTGTTATAAGATTAGCGGTCGCGGGATTATCGGCGTCATCCCACCAACTACTCAAGTCCGGGTAAGGACTGAATCTGATGAATCCTGTCCGGACGCTGCGGGAGATCGCCAAGGCCGATCAGTGCACGTGAAAAACACCATCCTTGCGTCTCCGGACCAGCTTCGCTTAAATCAATGCGCATGCATCCGAAAAGGAGCCGCAACCTCCAGGGATGAAAAATAAATTATTTAAACCTAAAGCCTGGCACCCCTTCTTGTCAAAATGACTGCTTTTATAAAATTATTATCACTCTCATAAAGATTGTATTAGTCATTTCATTAATTTTATTTTCATATTTCTATCATACCCTAATCCCCTGCTTATTTTACAAAAAAATGCCATAAAAAAAAGGGCTAAGGCCATGTTCGGCACGCAAGAAAAATGGCATTTTTCTCACTTTTATACACTTTTTTTAAAAATAAATGGATGCCTGTTCGGCAAGAACATTAAAATGCCATTTTTTAGGTCAAGGCCCTTCTGGACACACAACTATATCAGCTATTTTTCTTAAAAACTTAGGGTGCCAACCCAGAAGAACGCCATTTTTAAAAAATGGCTTTAAAACCTTTTTTTTATAACTGCGTGCCGAACAGGGCCTACTCCATTTAAAAAAACACTATTTTTATAGATGTGCCAAAGAGGGCTCCATTTACTTTTAAAAAAAAGAGCGGAAAAATGGCATAAAAGTGAGAAAAATGCCATTTTTCTTGCGTGCCGAACAGGGCCTTAATAAAATTAATAAGAAGAAAAGGCAAACAGCGATACTGTAACATTTATCCGGTGCAACGGTGAGCTATGTGCTGTTTGAGTACCATAGCTAAAAAGTGCGATACACGCAAGTAGCAATAGGAAAAATGAAAATCGATCAGGCATAGAAAACCCCGAAGAATTGAGTCTCATTGGTTTCAACAAGTTATAAGTGAAAACTATGAGGCTCAGCAGCATATCCAGACATGAAAGATTGAATGCAGGAGGGCACTAACGAAAACTATTTTTCACTCCCATCTCTGTAGGCCCCATCGGAAAACCTCTAGCCTAATTCCTCCATTTACTCGTAGGATCGAGTGTCTCCCCCGCACTAGCCTCGGTCGTGCGTGGTGTCCCTCAGTTTGCCGGGTGCCAAGAACTCTAGTTAAGGAAAATAGCTCTTTTCTCTCTTGGATGTAGACCTAATCGTTCGGATAATATAGAGACAAAATATGATGCTCGGGTTTTTCGGAGGGGTGAAAATTGGTTGGAATGCTAGCTTAGCGTTTAATTAAGGTTTTGTAATTTTTATCCACTATTTACTCGTACATGGCTCAAAGGTCGTGCCTGTATACTACTACACTCTCGGTGTAAGTTTGAAGGCGAAAGCTTGAAGGCGAGGTTGTGAGGCTATCCACAACTTTATGTCTTCGCCATCAAGAAAAATTAATGAAATAAGGACTAGGAAAACCAACTCCTATTCTGCGAGCACGGTACACCCCCGAAAAATCCAATACACAGCCAAATACTTCCTGCATAGTCTTAAAGTAAGGATCACCTACATGGGGTACCATTTGTTCATATTCGGAGGCGGTCATTATGGGCAAACGCGTACTCAATGAGATGATCTATAAGAGACAATACTAAAAATCGTCGCTACTTATAACTTCGCTTCTTCCATCAACAAAGAATGAATCTGGAAATTATAGGTAAATACAATCACAATAGGTTCCGAGATCACGTCTTATTCATCACAAGAGTCTCTGCTTTTCTGAAAAAAAAAAAAAAATCAAGATAATATTATTGAGAACCTTCCGGGCAATCACCGACATCAAAAGCTCTGGTAAAGACCCCCTCTCTCTCGAGTTTCCATATATAACATCATAATGCCCAACCGTATTCCACCAATCACCTCTACAGCCTCCATGCAGTCCATTGCACCCCCAACTATTCGTGCCTGCTTCATCTTTGTGTGCCCCAGCATAGACACAATTTTGGAGAGCGGTACTCTACCTAGGCTAGTATATTTCCACTCTCCGCAAATACTCAGCCCGCTCTCCCGAATGCCCTGCAAAGGTATTATTGTTGGAATTCTTTGATTCTGCTCGGCATGCTTAGCCTTCAGACACGGGTGCAGCCTATCCCGTTATTGTTCAGACAAGGGCTTTCCGACATGCGCTCTGGATTGATAGGCCCGCCGGGAGGAAAGCGGAAGCCCGGAAGCAATACCACATGCTCGTGCGATAGTCGGTTTGACGTCCAGAAGAATGGTTCGGATATGCGCTTAGGCCGGATACAGCGCCGAACGAAATGCGACTCTAAAATGGTTAGATACGGGAAATGGACAGATGTGCAGTGGGTACAGAAGGAGCAGCAGTTTTCTTTGTGATGTTTGTCTTTTCTTTGTTAGCATGATGGTTTTTTGCGGAAGGGAAAGGGGGACATGCGGGGAAGAAAATGGATTTGTGTCGCGATTGAGGGGGGTGGGAGGAAGGTCCGGGAAGGCTTCGTCGTTCCCCTACTCGCACCTCTCTCCTTACCGCCAGTTAGTTTAGTTGTAGAGAGCATAGTCAGTGGTGAGCGTAAGAGTGTGTAGTTGAATGAAAAATGTTTTTCCCTGTCTAAGTTAAGTTGTGTGTTAGCGATCTGTCCCTGTGTTACTTTAATCTTGGCGTTTCGTTTCTCAATCGTCGTTTTCGTCGTCCGTTGCTGGCCGTTCAGCCATAGCCATGAAATTTTGAAAATTATTACCTCACTGTTGGGCGATTACGAACCATTATTCTTTTCTCTGCTCATTTAACCAAACTCTAAATATCCTAACTTACTTTCTCGGTGAGCGGTAGCGAGTTTTTTCGATTTTGCCTAGTATTCTACTACAGTAGCATCTGGACTTGTAATGAAATAAGGGAATACGGAAGGCTATGTCGCACCCTCCACCCCCTTTTGCCTACCGTAATTATTCTTCCTTCTTCCATCCCCTCTTGGATACCCTTATTTTCCTCTTTCCAAACCCCTAAATTCAGCCCCATCGATAGTACGCAAGGTTCACGCATCTCGGCGATCAGCTTCAAGTCTATCTGCGTACCCAACAGCACTGTGCTATAGTTTACATCACTACGAGTACATACTGACTTGTATCCTCGTCGCTAGTGAAACTTAAATAGTCTCTTGGTTTGGGTGGTCAAATTGTGTAAATCATGTAAATCACTTAGCTCGGACAAGAGCGCCACGCAGCTAGCCAGAGTCTATCATATTTGGAGCAAGGAGGGACTACTAGCCTATCGTCATAGCAACCATGGAATTGGCGCAAGCTCCATGGAGGATGTGGGGGAGTGGTTGAGATAGAAATGCTGTTTTCCGGACTTCTCTCTGCTTCACTGTCTTAGGATGATTATTAGTGGTGTTACTCGATTAGCTAAAGACTAAATACTAGGAATCCTTCTCTAAGTGCATCATAGCGGGAGATCGCTGAGGCTGAAGGGCAATCTGAGCGGCTTACCAGATTTGTTCAAATCAAGGCGTATGATTTGTCGGTATCCGAAAAAGAGCCTCAACCTCGAAAGGAGAAAGCAAATAGCGACTTCCATTCATCTGGCGCAACGGTAAGCCGTCCTCCTGCGGCTAACAGTGCAATACCTGCAGCACGATAAAAGGAGAAAATCGATCATGGAAAAAAACTGATAAATTAAGCTGGTATTAGGATCAATAAGTTGATAAGAGATTAGGCTATTGTTAAATGAAAGGCTATGAGGCTTACTCGAGTACCGGTAGTGGCATGCGGCAGAGAGGATAGTATGCAGGAGGACGCTGATAAAATCGATTTTTCACCCCTACCTCGCTAGGCCCCACCCAAAACCTTGGATCCCTCCATTTGAGACCGGACGGTTTATTTCACTAGCCCCATTGCTGATATCGGATAAAAAAAAGTTATAAGCTACCGCCTCTATGATATTGGATGGCGTCCCAAACGACGTCAAACTTAGAGTCCGAACCCCAACCTTAGGCGAGAAACTGTTTAACCGGGCCATGAACCATTAGAGAAAGAGTCGTGATAACTACCATACAGTACACCACAACGCTCAAGTGCAGCAGAGTGTCAACAGACTGAAGCGAAGTTGACACTTTTCTTCCCATGCTATGCGCGGAATAATTTTGGCTATCTTGTAGTGCACTGTATGCTAACAGTTTTGTTCATAATAGTATGGGAATTTTCTCTCGGCGGTTAGAGGAGATTTAACAAGCTACAGTATCTCGCTTAGTTAGTTTAGTAGGAAATCCTAGATCCTAAAATGCCAGGCTTTGATACCTGTAAAATGCTATTTATCAGCATATTTAATGACTCCTTGAATTACTGCTTAGGTTTGCCGTCGGAGGTTAATTTTTATTGATCGCGACCAACTTGTTACTCGACTGTTAGAGTGATAACGAATGTAGCGACCTACTATGAGACTACACCATCCGCACTGTCTGACATCGCAGTCGCGATATATATAAAGAAGCATGCCCCTATCTACCGAACCTAAGTTAGTACAGTACAAAGCTGCGGGAAGATCTTCCCCACCTCGATGTATATCTCAAACTATGCTGTAATTCAAGTGATAGTCTAGATTGGTTCGTTCATAGGGCTCGAAGCCCTTGTATACCGGTATATGTCAAGTTGGTCAATATCAAGTAGGACAGGCACTCCAGGGGCGCATTTCGCCGCAGCGTAGTGCAAGATTTGTGTTGAATCGCAGGATAGTGGTTAAACGAGTTGGGGATTTCATATTACTAATGTTGTAGGCAAAAGCGGAGTTTTGTTGTCACAAATTTGGCGAGGCTGATCAGAGGATCCAGTCGCATCAATCAAAATACCCCGCTTTTCTTACGCCCCCAGCGATTCTTGTGGTCAACCGACTCCAACACCCATCATCGACTTCGCCCAATATCCTGAGCAGCAGCAAAGAACAAAAAATGTTCCAACCATTCAGTAATAATTCCAACTCTTTCAACACGACCTACAACATCAACCCTACCGTTGGCGATGAGCGATCAAATATCCTAACCTGGCTATCCCCATTAGATCCTAAGTTACGCCATCAGGACATCCGGGAGCGCAGGGTCGAAAGTGTGGGAGAATGGCTTTTACAAACTGGGGAGTTTAGGAGCTGGTGCGGCGGGGCCGAGGGAGGTGAATCGGATAATGTAGTCCTATTTTGCTATGGAAATCCGGGTGTTGGAAAAACATATATTAGGTAATACGGATGACCCTCAATGAGTGATATATGGAAGGGAAGTGCTAATAGGCCGCCATGCTAGCTCCATGGTTATAGACAGCTTGTGTAATCAGGCTAGAATGCAAAATGCTACAGTAGCATGTTTCTATTTCGACTTCGCCGCTCAAAATGAGCAGTCTCACGCGAGCATGCTGGGCTCCTTGCTAAAGCAGCTGGTTTTTGGACTCGACGAGATCCCGGAAGAAATATTAGAAGCATACAAAGACCGAAAGAATGCTATTGGTGGGCAGGGACCGCAAATTTCTAATATCTGGAAGATGCTGCAGACCACCTCCGCCAGAAAGCGCGCATTCATATGCATAGATGCTGTAGATGAATGTGCAACAGAACACCAAGTCAAGCTTCTCGATGGGCTGGGCAAACTGCTCGAACAGTCTCCAGGCACTCGAATATTCGTAACCGGAAGACCGCACATTCTGCCGGAGATCCGAAGGCGTCTTTCTGGAAGAGTGGCGAGCATATCCATAAGTCCCAAGAGGAATGATATTGTCACATATCTTCGTAGCAAGCTCGCCGCGGACACAACCCCTGATGCGATGGACAGTACTCTGGAGGCAGACATCTTGAAGAAAATTCCTAGCGATATTTCAGAAATGTATGTTGAAGCAATAATGCTCGGGAAGCTACCTCGAGTTTTCGGCTAATGGATACCTATCTAGATTCCTGCTAGTATCGATGAATATTGATATGGTCCTGCAAGAAACCACAGCCCGTCGCAGGCGACAAATGCTAAGCGCAATTGTGGATGGTTTGGGGTTAGAGAGAGCTTATGGTGAAACGCTATCTCGGATAAAGAGACAGGGCGGGGGCAGAGCGAAGCTTGGAATGGCCGCCTTGATGTGGATCTCACACTCCGAGCGGCCCTTGAAGGTCGTTGAATTGTGTCACGCCCTAGCGGTCGAAGTGGGGTCGCCGAATCTACATGCCGATAATGCTCCTTCAATTGGAACATTGGTGGCTTGTTGCCAAGGACTTGTAACTGTAGACAAGAAGACTTCCACGGCCCGGTTAATCCATTTTACCATTCAAGAGCACCTGCGGGCTCATCCCGAACTTTTTGGTAGCATTCAATCGACGATGGCCGAGACCTGCCTAAGTTATCTGAATTCACAACAAGTCAAGGCTCTTTCGACAGCTCCCTCTCCTGATCTCCAGAGCATACCTTTTCTCGAATATTCTTCCGTGTATTGGGGAGTGCATGCAAAACGGGACCTTTCAGATTGCACGAAGCTCCTTGCATTGAAGTTATTTAAGGACTACACTAACCACATATCCATTAGAATCCTTTTGAAATCACTGGAATCTAAAGGATATGAGTGTACTACCGATTTTGACAAACCTCTCCTCTTGAGTGGGCTACATTGTGCATCTTTCTTCGGAATTGTCGAGATTGTGAGGGGTTTGATAGAAGTGGAAAGTTGTGATATCGACCAAAGAGACTGTGAGGGTAATACACCTCTTGTGTGGGCTGCTCGCCACGGGCACGAGCAAGTTGTTGGAATGCTACTCAAACGGAGCGATATCGATCCCAACAAACGGGGATCAGACGGCGAAACACCACTTATTAATGCTGCTTACCATGGGCACCCAGAAGTGGCCAAAATGCTTCTCGAGCGGGGTGAAGTCAACCCCGAAAAGCCAGATAGCCACGGCCACACACCACTCTGCTCTGCTGCTTACAATGGACACGCGGAAGTGGTGAAAATGCTACTCGAACGGAGCGAGGTCAACCCCGACATGCCAGATAACGACGGCTGGACACCACTCTGGTATGCTGCTTGGAATGGGCACGCGGAAGTGGTGAAAATGCTACTCCGACGGAGGGAGGTCAACCCCAGCAAACCAGATGTGTTCGGCCAAACACCACTCCTGTTAGCCACTCAACGCGGCCACGTTGCGGTGGTGACGCTGCTAAGCTCCCGGGGTTCTTTACTATGACTCCAAATCTCCATTATATTCTCTTCTCTTCTTGGTTTCTGGTTCTAAACCCTCTTTGCATATTTGTTGCATATTTTCTCTTCTTTCTTTAATTCCATTCTTCCCTTTTAGAGGAAGATGGCTATCTGCGGTGATCCATAGGAGGACCGGGAAGACTCTATCACGTTTTATATATACTCCTCCCTTTACCAATTGTTTAAAATGAATGAGAATGAGGACGCCGGACTCCACTCTGGTGCGCTGCTTACAATGGGCACGGGGAAGTAGTGAAAATGCTTCTCCAACGGGAAGAGGTCAACCCCGATAAGCCTGATAACAATGGCCGAACACCACTCTGGTGTGCCGCTTGGAATGGGCACGTGGAAGTTGTGAAAATGCTTTGTGAACGGGATGAGGTCAAACCCGATAAGCCTGGTAACGACGGCCGAACACCACTCTGGCGTGCTGCCTTCAATGGGCACGTGGAAGTGGTGAAAATACTTCTCGAACGAGATGAAGTCAACCCCGACAAGCCACATAAAGACGGCCGAACAGCACTCCAGTGTGCCGCTTTCAATGGGCATGTGGAAGTTGTGAAAATGCTTCTCGAGCGTGACAAAGTCAACCTCGATAAGCCTGATAACGACGGCCAAACACCACTCCGAGGTGCTGCCTTGAATGGGCACGTGGAAGTTGTGAAACTGCTTCTTGAACAGGATGAAGTAAACCCCGACCAGCTAGATAACAACGGCGAAACACCCTCCTTGCGTGCTGCTTTGAATGGGCACGTGGAAGTGGCGAAAATACTTCTCGAACGGGATGAAGTCAACCCCGACAAGCCACATAAAGACGGCCAAACACCACTCCAGTGTGCCGCTTACCATCGGCATGTGGAAGTTGTGAAAATGCTTCTTAAATGGGGTGAGGTCAACCCTCACGAGCCGGGTGGGAAAGGCCAAACACCACTCCTCTATGCTACCTACAATAAGCACGTAGAAGTTGTGAAAATGCTTCTCGAACGAGATGAAGTCAACCCCGTCAAGCCATATAAAAATGGCCAAACACCACTCCAGTGTGCCGCTTTCAATGGTCACGTGGAAGTTGTGAAACTGCTTCTCGAAAGGGACGAGGTTGACCCCGACCAGCCAGATAGTGGCGGCAAAGCACCACTCTGGTATGCTGCTTTCAATGGGCAAGTGGAAGTGGTGAAAATACTTCTTGACCGAGACGAAGTCAACCCCGACAAGCAAGATGGCGACGGCCGAACACCGCTCTGGTTTGCCGCTTGCCTCGGGCATGGGGGAGTGGTGAAAATGCTACTCGAACGGACAGAGGTCAACCCCGACAAGCCAGATAACGACGGCCAAACTCCACTCTGGGGTGCTGCTTACAATGGACATGATGCAGTGGTGAAAATGCTACTCCAACGGAGCGAGGTTAACCCCGACAAGCCAGATAATGACGGCCAAGCTCCACTCTGGGGTGCTGCTTACAATGGACATGAAGTAGTTGTGAAAATGCTTCTCGAACGGGACGAAGTTAAACCCGGTAGCCCAGACAATTACGGTCGAACACCACTCTCGGGTGCTGCCTGGAATGGACACGAGGGAGTGGTGAAAATATTGCTCGAACGGGGTGAGGTCAATCCCGACAAGCCAGATAACTGCGGCTGGACTCCACTACGGTGGGCCGCCTTGAAAGGTCACGTGGCAGTGGCCAAGCTGCTTCTTGAACGGGGTGAGGTGAACCCCGATAAGGCCGATATCGACGGCCGAACGCCGCTCTTGTGTGCCGCTTGGAATGGGCACACGGAAGTGGTCCTTCTCCAACGGGACGATGTCAGCCCTGACAAGCTAGATAACGACGGTCGATCACCACTATCGTATGCCGCAGGGAATGGGTATGCAGAAGTGGTGGAAATACTACTCAAAAGGGACGACGTCGACCCCAGTAAACGAGATGTCTACGGCCAAACACCTCTCCGGTTGGCTACTCGGCACAACCACACAGCGGTGCTGGCTTTACTGCGGCCCGGGGGTCCCTCAGTGTGGCTCTACATTTCCATCTCATTCATTTCTCTTCTTATTTTCTGGCCGTAAATGTCGGAATACCCCTACGGCATACTATTATTTTATTATGCAGATAGGCAGATCGGTGGGTATTTGGCTAGGAGATATACTGTTATAGGACCTGTGGCTTTGTGGTCTGCAGCAACTAGGCATTTATTAGTTTTTTTTTTCACATCCTTTGCCGCTAGGCATAGGGTACTTGTTTCGGCTTCCCTAATACCACTGCCATTAGACATCAGGTGTCGAGTATTTTGTTCCATAATTTTTCTTTCGTACCAATGCCTATAGACGTCCAAGAGCTGGCATACTAGTAAGGCATAGGTTTTAGGCGTCACGGTAGATCGTGGGATGTCAGGGTGGTTCTGAATTGCTTGAGATCGCTTGGGATCATGATTTGTCGCTTGAGTGTGTCTATCTAGAGTTTTCTTTGGGTTTCGGGAGTTTTACGGTGGAGAGATAAATCTTCTGGGGGAGTTCTTCATGTTTTACTTTTAGAGCCTATTGAGCTTACGCTTTTGTTCTTTCCTTCTTCTATGCTTTCTATACTCGTAGGCTCCGACAGTATATATTTGTTGCATATTGGTTGTTCGCTTTTTTCATTTTTCATTGCTTTCCTTTACTATTTTCCTCTCTATAGTGTAGACCTGATTGTTCTGATAATATAGAGACAAAATATGATGCTCGGGTTCTTCGGAGGGTGAAAATTGGTTGGAATGCTATGATAACTTAGCATTTAACTAAAATTTTATTGTGATTTGTATCCACTATGTACTACTGCAGTATATGGCTCAAAGAACGTCGTGCTTGTATACTACTACACTCCCGGTGTAAGTTGAAGGCGAGGTTGGGAGGTTATCCATAACTTTATGCCTTCGCCATCAAGAAAAATTAATGAAAATAAGGACTAGGAAAAACCAACTCCTATTCTGCGAGCACGGTACACCCCCGAAAAACCAAATACACCCCCAAATCCTCCCTGTATAGTCTTAGGTACAGATCACCTACATGGGGTACCATTTTTTCATATTCAGAGGCGCTCATGGTGGGCAAACGCGAACTCAATGAGACCATCTATAAGGGAGGGAATACCAAAAATCGTCGCTACCGATACCTTCACTTTCTCCATCAACAAAGAACGTATATTGAAATGGCAGAGGTAAATACAACCACAATATATTCCCAGACCATATCTTATCCGTCACAAGAGCCCCTGCTTTTCCCAAACAAATCAAGATAATATTACTGAGAACCTTCTCTGCAATCTCTGACATCAAAAGCTATGGTAAAATCTCCCTCTCTCCCGAGCTTTCCATATATAACACTATAATGCCCAATCGTGTTTTATCAATCGCCTCTGCAGCCTCTATGCAGTCCATTGCACCCTCTCTTATTCGGGCCTGCTTCATCTTTGAGTGCCTCTCAGCATGGACACGATTTTAGAGGGCAGCGCTCTACCCAGGTTAGTATATTTCTACTCTCAGCCACCGCTCAGCCTGATCTCCCTCGTCCCTTGCAGAAGTATTATTGTGAGAATTCTTGATGCTGCTCGGCATCCTCAGCCTATCGGGAACACACGCAGCCTATCCCGTTATCATTCAGGCAAAGGCTTTCGGACATGCGCTCTTGATCGATACGTCCGCCGGAAAGAAAGCGGAAGCCCGGAATAAATACGGCATGCTTGTGCGATAATCTGTTAGTTGTCCAGACGAATGATTCGAGAATGCGCTTAGGATGGATACAGCGCCGGGGGAATGCGACTCCGAAAGAGTAGGATACAGGAACGAGACAGATGCGCGGAGGGTGTAGCGGAAGCAGAAGTTTTCTTTGTGATATCTGTCTTCCCTTTGTTAGAATTTTGCGGAAGGGAAAGGGGGACATGCGTGGAAGAAAAGGGATCTGTGTCGCGACCGATAGAAGGATGGGAGGAAGGGGCTGGAAGGCTACGTTATTCTTTTATTAAATTTTATACACCTATCTTGTTCGCTAGTTAGTTTAGTTAGAGAGAGCTGCGTGGATAGCGAGGGGTAAGAGTGAGCGGTTGAATGAAAAATGTTTTCCCCTCTCCAAGTTGTGGATTCGGGATTAGGCTTTAAGGAGGTACAGGGCATTAGTTTTGTAGGTTACACAGGGGGTCAGAACGGCAGGCCTCGCTTGTGGAACCTACAAAACTTATGCCCTGTACCTCCGTAGTGTTGCATTAATCTTGGCGTTTCATTTTGTTTCGCAGCTTTAGTTGCGCAGTTGTCCGTTGTTCACCGTTCAGCCATTGCCATTTGAAAATTACAGCCTTTCCGTCGGGCGATTATGATAACTATTATTCTTTTCTCTGCCCATTTTGACCCAAACTCCAAATATCCCAACTTATATCCTAAGTGAATCGCCAGTTTTTTTTCGATTCCGCCCAGTATCCTACTAGTACCCGGACTTGTCACGAACAATCAAATACCGGTAGTCCACACAATCGCACAATATGGACTTGCGAGGAGCAAAACGAGGGATATGGCATTCCCCTTCAATCCCTATTGCTTACCATAAATTGTTATTTCTCTCTTCCGTCCCGGGCCTGCCTTTTCCCCTCTCTTAAATAACAGGATTTTCCTCTCTCCAAGCTACTAAATTCAGTTCCATCAATAGTACGCAGGGTTCGCACACCTCAACTATTAGATACAAATCTATTTCCATGCCCGAAAGTACTGTGCTATAGTCTGAATCGCTAGATACTCGCTTGTATAATTGTTGCTAGTGATTTACTTACTCTCATTGTTTGCATGGTCCAATGGTGCATATCGCTTAGCTCGCACATAAGCGCTACGCAGCTAGTCAGGGTCTATTGAGAGCGAGGAGTACAGGGGGTTAAGGGTAAGTGAGGTGAGACGGGACCAAGACTGTTAGAACCCCAGCGATTGAAATTTCAACTCCGAGTGACTTGTCACATTTTGGGCTTCAGCCAACCATCCTCCTTGATTCTTATCTGACCATAGCCTTAAGTCTTTATTCTTTCAGGAATATTCCTCTAAGTCCTTATCATTTTTAAGAGATATTTTATCTCTTTCATCTACATTTTTAAGTCCCTCATGTTTCCATGGTACCCTTGTTTAAGGAACAGATGGCTAAGTGAGGTTCTACTACATTTCTAGCTACTAAGGTAGCTAGAACGGGTTTGGTGATAGGAGAGTTGGTTGAGAAGATGATGGTGATGGAAAAGGAGATTGGTTGTAACTGGTACAGGTTACTAGTTGGTTTTGAGTATCATTTGATACTCTATATGTTTTATGTTTAGTTTTGAGTATCGTTTGATACTCTATATGTTTTATGTTTGGTTTTGAGTATCGTTTGATACTTTATATATTTTATGTTTGGTTTTGAGTATCGTTTGATACTTTATATGTTTTATATTTTGTATCAGGATATCGATGTGATACTTAATTTGTTGTATGTGATGTTTCAAGGCTACCATTTCGGAGCCTTATGGTTATTTGATTACAAAGACTCATGTAGTCTAACAAGTGTATTTAAGACCTGCTATTCTCCGGACTTAGAGAAAGCAGACTTCGACAGACAGAGTTTTCAATATACTTGATTGAACAGTTACTTCTTCAGTTTGCTTCGAGAATCTTAGTATTTCAAGTTGGTTTACCAAACGCCTACTATTAGGAACTACTTAGTAGTTGCGATATAGTAAGAAGTTTGTTACAATAACCTCGTCTAAGCCTCCGGTACTTAGTCTCGCTAGATAGCGCACTTTGCTATAGAGATAGTACCGTTACCCTCATAGAATACGGCACCACTCCGTGGGGCCGTTACATTTTTTTAACTTCGACAAGTTATCAAGATTGAAGAACACCAAGAACCTAGTGGCAGCAGCCTGCCCTCCAAGAAAGGACAACAGCAACGGGCTAGAGACGCAAAAGGACGATACATCAAGGCCCCTTCGAAACAACAGTTCTCTATAGACGAACCTGGTAGACAACTAGCCAGAGATAGTGTCCAACGAATCCTGTCAGAGTCAGTAGAAGACCGTGCGAAGGAAGCAAGAGCAACTCCTGGCGGGTTCCCAGTATCTCCACCAAAAGAACCGTCAAGCAGAGCCCCAGCAGCCACAGCAACAACAGGATCATCAAGCAGAACCCCAGCAGAGGTAGCGGCAGACGATCCAAGCAGCTCAGATAGCAGTAGCGATTCAGAGAGTATGTCGCAATGAGGAGGGCCCAGTAACCCTCCACCCGAACCGGCAAGTGAATCGGCAGTCCCCTCTAAACTTGGTATCAAAGTCCCGACACCAAAGAAGTTTACCGGAGATGGCGAAGACCTCCAACCAGAAGCATTCGACCAATGGTACAAGTCTGTTCAACTCTATATGCGAATACATAAAGTACCCCAAGCGTCAGATGGATGCGGAAACTATTGGATACTCTACACTGAAGAACGAGCCCAAGAAGCGGCGCTCCAAGCAGCAGAGTTATTCGGCGAAAATATTACCAGAGACCAGTTAGTACTCTACCTAAAAGAACGATTTCAATTATCCAACCGGAAGGACGATACCTATAGAAAGTTCCAGGATATTCGACAAGTCAAAGATGGACAAACTCAGAAGATCTCAATCACCTCGACAGATCTACTCATGTACAGATCACAATTACCTGAATATACTGTTAGCGATTATGCATTCATGCAACAATTCTTCAAGAGCATGCATCCAAGCTTCGACAAGATATTGAGACACAATACGAGGGTGATGTAGAAATCAATGAAGTAATCAGCCTGGCTGAAAGACTTGATGCTATAAACCATAGTACAGGAGCCTACCGGAAGAGCAATAGTGAGAAACTGCCGAAGACCAGCAAAAGACAGGAGTCTAAGAAGACGTTCAATAAACCTAAACAACAAGGAACGAAGAAGAAAGGAGCCTGTTTTACTTGCGGTTGTGAAGGACATATCAAGAGACTGTCCAAGTTCGAAAGATAAGAATAAAGGCAAAAGCAAAGCAAAGGTCAAAAAGGAAGCATCCTCCAACATGGTGGAACAGCAAGACCAATTTGATGAAATCTATATCAACTCGATGGAAATAGACAGCTACGCTTCTGCCAAAGCCATCCGCCCAGCGGCAATCAAAGCACATCATGCACTAGAAGGATCCATATTTATTAATAGAAAGAAAGCAAGAGTGCTATTTGATACAGGAACAATCGGGGCAAACCTCATCAGTGCTACATTTGTCACTACCCACAGAATTCCATGCAGGAACATGGAAAAATCAACTAAGATCCACATGGTTATGAAAGGTTCACGATCCGAAAGTTACAAATAATGTGTTATGGATATCACAGCAGGGAAATTGCAAACGAAGGACAATAAAATGATTGTCGGAAACCTAGCGAAATACGATGCCCTGATAGGCATGCCATTCCTCCAACAACATCAGGCCACAATCGAGTGCGGTTGACTAGCAATTACATTCCCCAAGCAAAAGGTTAAAATCAACTGTACACCCACGAGCGGAAATATCCACGCAGCTGTGATCAGCACGAAAGACATCGTGGCTGAACACCCTGAGGTGTTTCCAGAAAAGATCCCAGAAGGACTACCGCCACTGAGAAAGATTAACCACCATATTTGCCTAAAACCCGGGGAAGAACAACGATACCAACACACCTACTCCATTCCAGAACGATGTATGTCAGACCTAAAGGAATGGATAAGGGAGAAGGAAGATCAACAGATTATCGAACGAAAAGCGGTCCATGCGGCAGCACCGATATTCGCTCAAGAAAAGAAAGACAAACTAAGAATGAGACCACTTGTCGGTCTTACAGCGAGAAATGAAATCACTATCAAAGATAACAAAACGATTCCAAACCAAAAGATCATCCTGAACTCGCTAGCAAGAGCTAGATATAGGAGTAAGATCGATCTCAGTGATGCATACTTTCAGACCAGAGTAGCACCGGAGGATGTGGATAAAAATGGGTTCAACTCACCTTTCGGATGTTTCGTCAGCAAGGTTATGCTTCAAGGAGATATGAATGCCCTAGGAACATTCATGCGCATAATGTCAGACCTATTTGCTGACTATATTGGACAATTCGTATGGGTATATAGTGACGATATTCTCATATTCTCTGATACAGAGGATGGCCACCTGAAACATATGGCAATGAATTGCGACAAACTCAAGGAGGCGCAGTTTTACGCTACCAGAATGAAATTGGAGTTCTTTGTGACCAGTATGGATGTGCTGGGCTACATAATTGACAAAGAAGGACTGAAGCCAGCTCCTGAGAAGATAGCGAAAATCGAAGAATGGACCACCACTAAGAGCAAGAGGCAACTCCAGGAGTTCCTCGGAACTGTTAACTATATCAGCCAATGTGTTCCTCATATCGCCACCATTATGGCACCACTAACAGCACTTACCGGTAGTGAGGAATTTGGGTGGACACCCACCCATGACCAAGCCATGAATAATGTTAAGCGAGCTGTTTCACAATACGAGGTTATGAAACCACTAAATTACGAGTCGACCACACCAATATGGCTAATCACCGATGCATCCAATAGTGGCGTGGGAGCTTGGGTAGGACAAGGGGAATCAGCTGATACGGCAAGACCAGCAGCACTAGACAGCAGGAAGTTTTCTAATGCTCAAATGAACTATGGCACTACAGACAAAGAGGCCCTAGCGATTATGGATGCCCTGGCGGCCTTCCATTATCTTCTTGCAGGAAGCAAGTTCACGATTGTCACAGACCATCAACCTCTAACATATCTCAAAACGAGCAAGACACCCACTAAGAAGCAGCTTAGGTGGATAGGATTTATTGGACAGTTCAACACTGAAATAGTATACAGGCCGAGCCGATGGAACTATTTAGCTGACGTGTGATCCCGACTTTATGTGGACGATAAGAACTATCCTCATACTGCGAAAGACCCCACACAAGAAGACCCTGATAATGACAAACTTCTTCTCTCTGATAACATACCCGTTACCTTCCACAGCGAATACTTGACAGCCAACATATCTCAATTCTAAAGCCTACCAGTCTCATACATCCATGACCACTCAGAATGTGGTGGCGAATGCGAATTCACAGACTATAGGGAATGAGAACCAATCAACGATTGGGGAGATTACAGAAGTATCACTAGCGGACGGAGTGATAAGGAACTACAACATTCAGCCATACATTGGAGTTTCTGCGAGATTGATAAGTGCCCAGATCACGAGCAAATGAAACCACCTATGGAAACCTACAGCGGATCACCTAAGAGTAGTCCCCCGGCTATACCACCTCACACTCCCGACGAAGGAAGTAAGATAGATACAGAACCCGATCAAGATAATATACAACATCCCAGGCTACCCCTGGACCTTTCTGGAATCAAGAGAAGACTACATAAAGCTCTCAGTTGCGAGACTAGTGGCATTCCCTGCGAAAGTCCTGACTGCCGAGTGCATCAGGCCAGACGATCTCCATCAACGAGACCCCTATATGGGGGAACACTTTCCCAGCTAAACATCGTACCAGTCGTCGAACCGCCGCGACTTTCCCATCATAACCGCCACTTATACAACATATATGAGGAAGAGGAGAAAGATAATAATGAGGTAACAAGACTAGAAAGGGTTACAGATGAAAGAGATATTACTCAAGCGGTGAATGAAATAGAATCGATATAGAGAGAACAGATGATAAAAGGCTATAGAAACGATCGGATTTGGAAGATGGCCCAGGACTCCAGCCTCACCCATAAAGGTGGAAAGATGGAACATTACCGCATATCCAATGGACTACTCTATGGCACCACCCGAGGAGGAGAACAGTGCCTCTACATACCTAGAGGGCATGGAGTCAACGGGGAAACCTTAAGGGAATTAATAATTGGGGAAATCCACAGCAAAGGACGCCATAGCACAGATCGAAATCTCCAGTATGCTACTGAGTATATCTACTGGCCGGAGATGAGGAAGGACTTTAGGGACTACGTTCAGCAGTGTGAGTTGTGCCAGGCCAACAAAGAACGCAACACCTTACCCTCCGGTGAAGCACAAAACCTTCCCTTCCCATCCGAGATATTTTCGAGTTATGCTATTGATTTCATGGGTCCGTTCACTGCCTTGAAGACGTCAAATACGGTACTAGTAGTTGTGGATAGAGCGGTGGGATTCTGCTGGCAGATCCCAACTTCGACTAGTGCTACTGCAGCTCAAACAATAGAGCTACTCCGGCATCATATTTTTACGCCACATGGAGTACCCACCTCGATTGTCAGCGATGCTGATCCCCGTTTTACCTTCCGGTTTTGGAAACAGCACCTCAAGACCATGGGAATCGAACATATTATGGCTGCGCCAGGCCACTACCAGACCAATGGACAAGGTGAGCGGAAGATTAAGGACCTCAAGACGGCCTTGAGGAGCGTCACCAACGCTCACCAAACAAACTGGCTGACTGTCCTTCCTGAGTTGAGAGCATATGCTAACGCTGGTTACTCTGATACCCTAAACATGTCTCCATACAAAGCGGTGTATGGACGAGACTACCCACTCTTGGACACCTATCGAACCTACCCCTCAGCTGTCCCCGCCTCCGATGACTATTACAACAGACATCAAGAAGTCAGAAACGCGGCATATGAAGGACTGAAGCTGGCCAGGGTTAGGAGCACTAGGACTGCAAGCAAGAGAAGGAACCCTGAAAAACCAGTTGAGGTCGGAGGGATGATTATGGTATATAGTGATCAGTTTGCGATGGAATCTGGAAGGTCCAGGAAGCTACAACCAAGATGGCGAGGACCTTTCACAGTGTTGGAATACGACGAGCATACCTAGAACTACACAGTCAGTATGGACTCTAGAATGTACCGGCGACAGAAGGGAGTGTTCCACTGTTCAGTCATCAAACGTTACCACCCCAATGACAATGAACGATTTCTAGACAGAGCCCGTGCGAAGCCAGCGCCCATTTTGATCAACGAAGAGCAAGAATGGGAAGTTGAAGTAATTCTCGACCTCAGAGAGAGGGAAGGCAAAGCGCAATTCTTGGTTAAGTGGAAGGGATACCCAACAAGCGAGAACAGCTGGGAACTACTGGAAGGACACGAGAACTCGCAAGAGATAGTGCAGGCATGGTGGACCGAGAACATACTAGGGGAGGAATTTCCTATTATTTTTTCGGGATTTATTACGGCTTGTTTTTCTCCTACTTGGGATGGTTACAAAAGGTGTTCGAGTGAACCCCACTTGGATACTGATTATGAGAGCGAGGAATAATGTTTTCTTTGTTATATTTTTAGAAATAAGGATTTTATTTTGTTTTCGGAGTGTAACTGGTACAGGTTACTAGTTGGTTTCAAGTATCGTTTGATACTCTATATATTTTATGTTTGGTTTCGAGTATCGTTTGATACTCTATATGATTTAGGTTTAGTTTCGAGTATCGTTTGATACTTTATATGTTTTATGTTTAGTTTCGAGTATTGTTTGATACTTTATATGTTTTATGTTTTATATCAGGATATCGATATGATACCTGATTTGTGTTATGTGATGTTTCAAGGCTACCAGTTCGGAGCATTATAATTATTTGATTACAAAGGCTCAGGTGGCCTAACAAGTGTATTTAAGACCTGCTATTCTCCGGACTTATAGAAGGCAGACTTCGACAGACAGAGTTTTCAATATACTTGGTTGAACAGTTACTTCTTCAGTTCGCTTCGAGAATCTTTAGTATTTCAAGTCGGTCTACCAAACGCCAACTATTAGGAACTACGTAGTAGTTGCGATATAGTAAGAAGTTTGTTACAACAATCTCGTCTAAGCCTCCGGTACTTAGTCTCACTAGAAGGCGCACTTTGCTATAGAACTAGTATCGTTACCCGTATAGAATACGGCACCACCCCGTGGGGCCGTTACAACATTTGCCAAAAGACGTCGCATTGCGGACGAGCAACGTCGCCATTTAGATGGAATTGTTGCAGATATATATCATGAGGATGTAGACTTTAACTTTGTTAAGATACATCTGTTGAGTCACTTCGGGGACCATATACGGCGCTTTGGGAACATTCAAATGTATTCTGCTGAGTCGGGTGAAACAAGTCACAAAACAATGATCAAGGAGGGCTATCAGCGGTCAAATAATAACGATGCAAGCCAACAAATACTACGATCATATTCTAGACTTGAAAGCTTCAAAATTCATGAAATGAATATCCAAGCGGCTCTATCGTGTCCGATTCGAGATGAAGTACACAACAAACAGCACAAACAGCAAGTCGGTTCAGTAACTAAACAGCGAATGGGTTTCACACCAACTGTGGAAACCATTTCGCAGCTCTACCAGAGTTTGAGATATTTTCCGGACCTTTTAATTGATTATTATCGACGAAAGTCGTCTGTGAGCCAACATTTTGATGTGGATTCAGTTAAACAGTTTCCAGTTGAGATATGTCGGCTTTTACGTGTCCCGGTAGAGAACTTTCAGGACGAGAGAGAGGTCACTTGGCACCTTCTTTGGTGTACCGGAATCCAGCGTTGGAGGTCAACAGGGCAGAGCAGGAATGATTGAGTATGGGTGGATTCAGATAATAGAAGTATTTATGGAGCACTAAAAGGCAGTTATCTCGCCCGCTTGGTTTCGATAATGAAAGTTCGAGACCCAAGAACGGGTTTAGTAAATAGACTGGTATTAGTAGATAGACTATATGTTGACAACTGAGGGAAGCTCAGCGATATCACGGGACTTGTTACTGTTACTTTGGGGACGGCGAAAGGCCCAAATGGAACAACCAAGATAGTCGTTAGTATCAAACGGATGATGGGCATCACGCATTTAGTACCTGAGACTAGTGGTACGGATAACAACCACTGGTATGTAAATAGTAGGATTGATTTAGAAATATTTAATAGAATTTATTCAAAAGTTTACAGTAGAAAGAAAGAAACAAAGAATGGTATGAAGGGGATGCTAGCGGTGCATTTTGAGACACCTAAGGATATCGATGGTGAACTAACCGAGACGACAAATAGGAGTGGTCCAGAAAGGCAAAGCGAATTATGAATGTCAGGAGAAGGACGAGAGAAGACACAAAAGATACGGGCTTCAGTGAAATAAAACAGATTTGGCACGCATACTTTGGAAATAGAAGGGTGTGTGGGGCCGGTACATAGGTAGAAAGCAGATGTTAGGACCTGAAGAACGTCCCCCAGGGGACGAAATCCATAACGGAGAAATCAAGTGGAAGAGAGAGAGAGCAAAGTGCGATCTGGGATGCTGAGAGAGACGAGGTTGTTCCGGACGCGCACCAGGGGTAGAGAGTGCATGTTATGACATAAAGAACGTCCCTAGGGGGACGAAATCCATAACGGAGAAATCAAGGGGGAGAGAGAGCGCTAAGGGCGTGATGGGGCGCTGAGACAGGCAAGGTTGTTCCGGACGCGTACAGGTACAAAGCGGACGCACAACCGTCAAACTGGCCTGGATAGAAATGCAAAAAAAAACAGGGGTCAGTTAAGCGAGACCTACTTGCTAGTGGAGCAAGCTAGAGGCCACCTGCAAAAGAGGATGATAAATAGCGCCGAAGGCATGTATGGGGCTTTCAGAAGGCCTGTTGGGTCTTTAGGTAAGGAGGTAAATGTATGAGGGACAGGAGGGACTGGGGGAGGTGGTATTACTAGCAGATACAGGGAGATATGTAGGTAATACATGAGGGAGAATTTTTTTTGCTGATGAATAGCAACAGGATCATCAAGCAGAACCCCAGCAGAGGTACCGGCAGACGATCCAAGCAGCTCAGATAGCAGTAGCGACTCAGACAGTATGTTGCAACGAGGAGGGCCTAGTAACCCTTCATCCGAACCAGCAGGTGAACCGGCAGTCCCCCCTAGATTTGGTATCAAAGTCCCAACACTAAAGAAGTTTTACCGGAGATGGCGAAGACCACCAACCAGAAGCATTCGACCGATGGTACAAGTCTGTTCTACTCTATATACGAATACATAAAGTACCCCAAGCGTCAGATGGGTCCGGAAACTATTGGATACTCTACACTGAAGGACGAGCCCAAGAAGCAGCGTTCCAAGCAGCAGAGTTATTTGGCGAAAATATTACTAGAGACCAGTTAGTACTCTACCTAAAGGAATGATTCCAATCATCAAAACAAAAGAACGATACCTACAGGAAGTTCCACAATGTTCGACAAGTCAAAGACGGACAAACTCAGAAGATCTCAATCATCTCGACAGATCTACTCATGTACAGATCACGATTACCCGAAGATACGGTCAGCAATTATGCATTCATCCAACAATTCTTCAAAAGCATGCATCCCAAGCTTCGACAAGATATTAAAACGCAATACGGGGGTGATGAGGAAATCACTGAAATAATCAGCCTGGCTGCAAGACTGGATGTTATAAACTATAGCACAGGAGCCTACCGAAAAAGCTACAATGAGAAACTACCATAAATCAGCAAGAAACAGGAGCCTAAGAAATCGTTCAACAAACCCAAACAACAAGGAATGAAGAAGAAGGGAGCCTGTTTCACTTGCGGTGGTGAAGGACATATGGCAAGAGACTGTCCAAGTACGAAGGATAAGGACAAAGGCAAAAGCAAAGCAAAGGTCAAAAAGGAAGCATCCTCCAATATGGTGGAACAGCAAGACCAATTTGATGAAGTCTATATCAACTCGATGGAAATAGACAGCTATGCTTCAGCCAAAGCCACTCATCCAACGGCAATCAAAGCACATCATGCACTAGAAGGATCCATGTTCATCAATGGAAAGGAAGCATGAGTGCTATTCGATACAGGAACAATCAGAGCAAACCTCATCAGTGCTACATTTGTCACAACTCACAGAATTCCATGCAGGAACATGGAAAAGCCAACTAAGATCCACATGGCTATGGAGGGTTCATGATCTGAAAGTCACAAGGAATGTGTTGTGGATATCACGGCAGGAAAGTTACAAAGAAAGGACAACAAAATGATTGTTGGAAACCTAGCAAAATACGACACCCTGATAGGCATGCCATTCCTCCAACAACATCAGGCCACAATTGAGTGCGGTGGACTAGCAATTACATTCCCCAAGCAAAGAGTTAAGATCAACTGTAGATCTACGAGTGGAAATATCCACGCAGGTGTGATTAGCACTGAAGACATCATGGCTGAACACCCTGAGGTATTCCCAGAGAAAATCCCAGAAGGACTACCACCACCAAGGAAGATTAAACACCATATTCGCCTGAAACCCGGGGAAGAAAAGCGATACCAACACACCTACTCCATTCCAGAACGATGGATGTCAGACCTGAAAGAATGGATAAGAGAGAAAGAAGATCAACAGATCATCGAACGAAAAGCGGTCCATGCGGCAGCACTGATATTCGCTCAAGAAAAGAAAGACAATGTAAGAATGAGGCCACTTGTCAATCTTATAGCAAGAAACAAAATTACCATCAAGGATGACGAAACAATTCCAAACCAAAAGATCATCCTAAACTCGCTAGCAAGAGCCAGATATAGGAGTAAGATCGACCTCAGTGATGCATACTTTCAGACCAGAGTAGCAACAGAAGACATGGATAAAAACGGGTTCAAATCACCTTTTGGATATTGTGTCAGCAAGGTTATACTCCAAGGAGATATGAATGCCCAAGGAACATTCATGCACATAATGTCAGACCTATTTGCCGACTATATTGGACAATTCGTATGGGTATATATTGACGATATCCTCATATTCTCTGATATAGAGGTTGGGTACCTGAAACACATCGCAATGGTATGCGACAAACTGAAGGAGGGGCAGTTTTACGCTAGCAGAAAGAAATCGGAGTTCTTTGCGACCAGCATGAATGTGCTGGGCCACATTATTGACGAAGAAGGATTGAAACCAGCTCCTAAGAAGATAGCAAAAATCGAAGAATGGACCATCCCTAGAAGCAAGAAACAAATCCAGGAGTTCCTCGGAACGGTCAACTACATTAGTGAGATTATCTCTCACATTGCCACCATTATGGCACCGCTAACCGCCCTTACCGGCAGTGAAGAATTTCTGTCGACACCCACCCATAACCAAGCAATGAATAATGTTAAGCAAGCTGTTTCACAATACGAGGTTATGAAACCACTGAATTACGAGTCAACCACACCAATATGGCTAATCACCGATGCATCCAATAGTGGTGTGGGAGCTTGGGTAGGACAAGGGGAATCAGCTGATACTGCAAGGCCGGCAGCACTACATAGCAGAAAGTTCTCTAACGCTCAAATGAACTACGGTACTACGGACAAAGAGGCCCTAGCGATTGTGGATGCCCTGACGGCTTTCCATTACCTTCTTGCAGGTAGCAAGTTTACGATTGTCACAGACTATCAACCCCTAATATACCTCAAAACAAGCAAGACACCTACTAAGAAGCAACTGAGGTGGAGGGGATTTATTGGACAGTTCAACACTGAAATAGTATACAGGCCGGGCCGATGGAAGTATTTAGCTGACGCTTTATCCCGACTCTATGTGGACGATAAGAACTACCCTCATACTGCGAAAGACCCCACACAAGAAGATCCTGATAACGATAGACTTTCTCTCTCTGATAACATACCCGTTACCCTCCACAGCGAATATTTGACAGCCAATATATCTCAATTCGAAAGCCTACTAGTTTCCTACGTCCATGATCACTCAGAATGTGGTAGCAAATGCGAATTCATGGACTATAGGGAAAATGAACCGATCAACGATTGGGAAGATTATAGAGGTATCACTAGCGGAAGAAGCAAGGAAGAGCTACAATACTCAGTTCTGCATTGGAGTTTTTGCGAGATTGATAAGTGCCCAGATCACGAAGATATGAAGCCACCTATGAAAACCTACAGCGGATCACCTAAGAGTAGCCCCCCGGCTATACCACCTCACACTTCCGACGAAGGAAGTAAGATGGATACAGAACCTGATCAAGACGATATAAAACATCCCAGGCCACGCCTGGACCTCTCTGGAATCAAGAGAAGACTACATAAAGCCCTTGGTTGCGAAACTAGAGGCATCCCTTACGAAATCCCTGACTGCCCAGTACATCAGGCCAGACGATCCCCATCAACAAGACCCCTATACAGAGGAACACTTTCTCACCGAAACGTTGTGCCCGTTGTCGAACCACCGCGACTTCCCCATCATAACCGCCAACTATACAACGTATATGAGGAAAAGGAGGAAGATAATAATGAGGTGACAAGGCTAGAAAGGGTTATGGACGAAAGAGACATCACCCAAGCTGTGAACGACATGGAATCGATATGGAGAGAACAAATGATAAAGGGCTATAGAGATAACCCAATCTGGAAGTTGGCCCAGGACTCCAGCCTAACCCATAAAGATAGAAAGATGGAACATTACCGCATATCCAATGGACTACTCTATGCCACCACTCGAGGAGGAAAACAGTGCCTCTATATACCTAGAGGGCATGGAGTCAACGCAGTGCCTCTATATACCTAGAGGGCATAGAGTCAACGGGGAAACGTTAAGAGAATTGATGATAGGAGAAATCCACAGCAAAGGACACCATAGTGCAGATCGAAATCTCCGGTATGCTACTGAGTATGTTTACTGGCCGGAGATGAGGAAGGATTTTAGGGATTATATTCGGCAGTGCGAATTGTGCAAGGCCAACAAAGAATGCAACACTCTACCTATCAGTGATGCACAAACCCTTCCTTTCCGTTCTGAGATATTTTCGAGCTATGCTATTGATTTCATGGGTCCATTCACTACATTGAAGACGTACAATACGGTCCTGGTGGTTGTGGATAGAGTGGTGGGATTCTGCTGGCAGATCCCAACTTCGACTAGTGCTACTGCAGCACAAACAATAGAGCTACTCCGGTATCATATTTTTACGCCACATGGAGTACCCACCTCGATTGTCAGCGATGCTGATCCCCATTTTACCTCCTGGTTTTGGAAACAGTACCTCAAAACCATGGGAGTCAAACATATAATGGCTGCGCCAGGCCCCCACCAGACCAATGGACAAGCTGAGCGGAAGATTAGGGACCTCAAGACGGCTTTGAAGAACGTCACCAATGCTCGCCAAACAAACTGGCTGACTGTCCTTCCTGAGTTGACAGCATATGCTAACACTGGCTACTCTGATACCCTTAACATGTCCCCATACAAAGCGGTGTATGGACGAGACTACCCACTCCTGGACACCTATCGAACCTACCCCTCAGCTGTCCCCGCCTCCGATGATTATTACAACAGACATCAAGAAGTCAGAAACGTGGCATACTAAGCACTGAAGTTGGCCAGGGTTAGGAGCACTAGGACTGCGAGCAGGAGAAGGAACCCCGAAAAACCAGTTGAGGTCGGAGGGATGATTATGGTATATGGTGATCAGTTTGCGACGGAATCTGGCAGGTCCAGGAAACTACAACCAAGATGGCGAGGACCTTTCACAGTGTTGGAATACGACGAGCATACCCAGAACTACACGGTCAGTATGGACTCTAGAATGTACCGATGACAAAAGGAAGTGTTCCACTTTTGAGTCATCAAGCCTTACCATCCAACGATGATAAACGATTTCCGGGCAGAGCCCATACGAAGCCAGCGCCCATTTTGATCAACAAAGAGCAAGAATGGGAAGTTGAAGCGATTCTCAACCACAGAGAAAGGCACGGCAAAGCGCAATTCTTGGTTAAGTGGAAGGGATACCCAATGAGCGAGAACAGCTGGGAACCACTGGAAGGACTCGAGAACTCGCAAGAGATGGTGCAGGCATAGTGGACCGATAACATGCCAGGGAAGAAGTTTCCTATTATTTTTTCGGAATATATTACGGTTTGTTTTTCCCCTACTTGGGATGGGCACGAAAGGTATACAAGTGAACCCCTGATTGATAGAGGGTTCTGGGAACCCCACTTGGATACTGATTATGATAGCGAGGAATAATCTTTTCTTTGTTTGGAAATAAGGATTTTATTTTGTTTTCGGGGTGTAACTGGTACAGGTTACTAGTATGGTTTTAAGTATCGTTTGATACTTTATATGTTTTATGTTTGGTTTCGAGTATCGTTTGATACTTTATATATTTTATGTTTGGTTTCGAGTATCGTTTGATACTCTATATGTTTTATGTTTGGTTTTAAGTATCGTTTGATACTTTATATATTTTATGTTTTGTATCAGGATATTGATGTAATATCTAATTTGTTTTATGTGATGTTTCAAGGCTACCATTTCAGAGCCTTACAGTTATTTGATTATAAAAGCTCAGGTAGTCTAACAAATGTATTTAAGACCTGCTATTCTCCGGACTTAGAGAAGACACACTTCGACAAACAGAGTTTTCAATATACTTGGTTGAACAGTTACTTCTTCAGTTCGCTTCGAGAATCTTAGTACTTCGAGTCGGTTACCCAAACGCCTACTATTAGGAACTACTTAGTAGTTGCGATATAGTAAGAAGTTTGTTACAACAATCTCGTCTAAGCCTCCGGTACTTAGTCTTGCTAGATAGCGCACTTTGCTATAGAGCTAGTATCGTTACCCTTATAGAATACGGCACCACCCCGTGGGGCCGTTACAATACCACTCCCAGACCCTATATCCAGTGTTATAATAAGACCTGATGCGTCCTGTTAAACTCAAGAAAACTACGCAAACTCCTCTTCTTTCTAATACTCAAGATCTGTCCAATTCTCCTGCATCCCTATATCTTGAAATTTATCTTGCTTAACCATAACTACTTTGTATTGCACCATGGCTAGGGAACAAGCTAATTCACGCAGTTAGCTGACACTTCGAGTAGGCAACCTTGCTTGCCGTAGATGCGAGGTCATACCCGATTCTATAGGCTCCAGCCAGCCAACTCCCTGAGTAGGCAATCAGAATGGGCATAGACGTGATGTCATACCAGATTCCATGAAATCTACCAGTTAGCCAACTCCGGAGTACAAGTAAGTAATAAGAATGGGCATAGATACGGCATCTTACTTGGCAGCAGGGGATCCACATTGGGATCGCAGCAGAACCAATCCGGCTCCTCCCTGACGACGCTGTCAAATTACCAACCATTACGCCAGAGCCTATCACCTAAGTCAAATGAAACCAGTATTCTCGCAAGGCCACCCCAGCACCCCCAAAGATCAACAATACAAACCAGGATGTATATTAAACCTGAAACAGAGCTCGATGGAAAAGAGCATTTGGAAACAGTTCATTTAAGGGATAATAGCAGCGATGCGTACCAAAACCTAGGTGATGCTGAAGAAACTGAATTATATACTGAACCTGATACAGAAACGCTTGATATTGAAGAAGGTACAGTATCGACCCAGCGTCATGACTCGTAGTCTGCTGGCCAACAAGGAAATAGTAGCCTGATGACACTGCGAATTTCAACCATTTCCGGATCAGAAGAAGTATCTCTTATTAGGCGTACGCCAGTAGCTTGGGGGCACATAATAAGTGGCAGAGCTTACAGTCTACTGACATTCCTATCTTCTAACACAGAATGATATTTATCCCCACTCGCTACCCATAGTATCACCACCTCTGGCGTCAGAAGCTCAAGTCCACCAAGTGAACTGGGTATATCAAGTCATAGGCATATCGGGCCTATGATTGACTCCTAGCAAAATACAGTAATAGGGGCAGAGGGTGCTATATTAGGGAAGGCGATGGCCCTGATGCATAGGTACACCCTTTTCGATAACCCACTCCTGAATGCCATTGCTTTGACATCGCAGGTGTACACAGTTTGGAGCAAGGCGCAGGATGAGATATCCAACACAGGGTATATAGATCCATGGGAGGAGAGTTTGAAACTAGTAAGTTCACTTTAGCAGCCATGATACAGCGCAGAGTAGAGTATTAACAACTAAAGCTTTGTGATAAACACATGGCAGTCAGAGGACAGTTCTTATTCTATATCAGGACCAATATCGAAGGGTTGTATAGTTTTCTGAAAGACCCTACCGCTATGGCATGAAGGATTGAGTACCTCCTAGAAGGAGACAGGTTCATGTGCTCGCCCAATAGATATGAGGTTCGTCTTAAGTGGTTTATGATGCGGATATAGTGGTTGACTGAGCTGGGCGTAGAACTTGACGTTCAGGTTCCTTGCGCCTCAGATTGCCGACGTGATATACGGCAAGTATTTCGATAGGGTGAAAATGCAAGGGATGCTGGACCGAGGATTTTTGAAGTGAATCACCGGTAACATAATCTGCCTGACGTGTGTGATACTATTCCATGTACTGCGAGCATGGCAAACTGGGATATATAAGACCCCAGCTCAGTTCAAGCATGATGTAGTGAGAGGTAAGAGCATCTGAATCTTGAGGGGTGTTGCAGAAGTTCAAGACGGCTAATAGCTGACCGAAATGTAAGACCTTTTTGTGCAGCAGAGAAATATATAGCCGGGGTTCGCAAAGGAGATGCAGGATGCGCCTGTTTTGAATCTTCATCGGGTAATTACTCGAAGGCTTGAGAATCAGCATAGCATCTAGCAGAAGCAGCGTGAAGGCTTTACAGACGATAATGACACTGTTTACGCAGAACAGAAGCGTCAGTTAGCTCGTGATAGTTACAATTAGCCTGTGGGACAAAGAGAGACACCAATTGATGCACTAGTCCGGAACCTACCAGTTGGATGGGGCCAAGATAGCCTGGATCCGTCACAGGAAACAGATACATCTTTGGATTTCAGTCAGATGTCGGTTGACTTGGAGTCTGAGTTTCTAGATTCAGATCCACCTGGCCCAGAAGACAGATGTCGCCAGACTGAGGAACTAGGACCAGAGAATGCCAGGTGCCCTGATCCATCCAGTCCTCTATTGCTCAGCCTTGAGAACTTTGAGGCCAGGGAGACTTCACCTGGGGGGAGGAAAAAGATACAATAGGACCCCAAGGGGGGGCAGGAAGAAGTGGGTATCAGAGTGGGTAATTAGAGGGATTTTGGGCATGTATGATAGAGTAATTGCAATAGATTTAGATTATCCAATAGTGATGTGACGAGGATTAAAGGCATATAGATGTGAGAGATATTAGCAAGTGACGTCTCCATAGCGAAAAGATAGAGAAAATATCATGATGAAGTAGGGAAGAGGAGGCAAGCATCGAGAATACCTTGGGATAGTGTCTTAAATATGTGTGAAAAATGGAGAAGCTATCCCCACGCTATCTGGAATAAGCAGTATGGTATCAGAAGATATCAGGAGGGTATCCAGACACCGAGTAGATACATCTGAAGAAGAAAGCGAGTTTCAGGATGCTTCACGAAGAGGGCAAAACTCCTGACAAAAGGAGTATTGTTTATAGACTTCTGGATGAGAAGACTAGAAATTGGGTGGCTAGAGAAGGGCAACTGGAAGAAACTGCAGATCATCTAACATTATCAGTAAGGAGCAGGAACTCATCTAATGTCATCAGGACATATAGGAAGAAGCAGTCTGTGTCCGGAAAACGTGGGGATGTGGGAGAACGCAAAAAAGATCTTCCGGATACGACGTCAGATCGGTGTCACATCTGGAACAGAGGTTTGCGTTTTGGGCGTCCTGTGCGTCCTGTGCATCAGACACTGAGGACACAGAGTAATATTTTTGCTGATGCGTAGCATTGAATAGCCTGATAACTAGACGAGTTGGCCACTTCTTGCATAGTTCGGTGAAGAATATTATCATGCTAGCTAGTTGAACTGTCTATACTCTGCACTCACCTATTACTGATGGTACTGATACACCCTCTCGGTAATATGATGGTGTATGTTTTTATAATGTAAAGCAAAGGACCAGATAGTTGTCAGGGTCAGAAGGTGTTCGCACTTTCCTGTTAGAAGAAAGTTAGTTAGCAGAAAACTTAGCTAGTATGGTTAGCACATATAGTCCTCAAACACTCAGACGCGGAATATTAATATTGAAGTGCCTTCCTAGCTTTACAATGATCATCAAGCAATCGGAGAAGAGATCTTATCAATATAAATAGTTATTAACTTAGAAAAATATTATTACTCCGCTACACTTTTTATCAATCAATTACTTCACGAATAATCTTTGGATTATACCCATAAGCCTTCCTAGACAATCTCTGTTTAGAAGACACAGGTCTAGCCCGATAATAGATACAATATCAGCTACCTCTAATAATATCCAATCTCCTCAATATCAGCCAAAAACAATTAAAATAAAATAAAATAAATACATAGCAGTAATTAATACTTAGTATACCATCTATCAGCCTTGATAATTGCTTCTACCCTATCCACAATAGATCCTGTCAGAGTATCACCAATCTTTGAATCCAGAAGTTCTCAATAATGAGTGACTGCTTTTACAATTGTCTTTTTGACCACATGCTCAGGGCCCTTTATGAGATGAAGATCAGGATAATGCTTAGAAAGCTTATCCTTAATCAGAGACCAGATATTTTCAATTGGATTGAGATCTGGTAAATAGGAGAGAATTTCTAGTAGTTTAATTCCATGCTCTCAGAGCTATCTCATGAAGGGCAATTGAGTTTTAGCATTTTCAATGATCAAAAAGACCTTCCCCTTCTAGGAGCTTTCTCAACACAATTCTTATTCCATTTTTTTTTCTCCTTCTGCCTCCCCCTTTCTTAATAGTCACCTCATCCCCCTATATTATCTCCCTTCTCCACATATTTTTTGTCTAATGCCTATAAGCAAATGCCTATTTCAGCCTCTTCTCAGCAAGACCTTCATCAAGATGCATCCTCTCTTATGCCACTCATTTTTTTTAAGATTTTTTCCAGAGAGTCTGCGCCTTATAGTCTTCTCAGAGACATTTGGTACAATGTTCTTGGCAATGTCTTGATAGCTGTGGGATTTTTGAGGACTTCCTCAACCATAGCTATCCGGTTTTCCGCCAAGACAGTGCGTCACTTAAGGTTGAACGGTGCATAGGGTCAGAAATCGGCCCTTTCAATACACCAAATTAACATGGCAATCACTGGCCGGTTATAGGTGTCCAGCAATCCAACACTAAGCATGTGGATCTTGTTTGATCACTGTCTCAACCCCTGTAAAAGAGTGATTGCGGCACACTCAGCCGCAGTGTTGTAGACACCTAAAACCACCCTCTAGTTACTACATTAAGTGGGCATATTGAAAGGACCGATTCCTGACTCCATGCACCGTCCAAACTTAAGTAACGCCCGGTCTTGGCGGAAAACCGGATAATACGAGATAATACAAGTGCCACCGAAGAAGTGAGTGCACAAGCTCGGTGTCTCTTACAACCAACTTCCTACACTAAGTGACATGTCACATTTAGGGTTTTGGCCAACCAGCTTCCTTGGCTGCTATCTCACGATGGCTTCAAGTCTTTATCTCTGAGCATCAATTTTCATCACCTAGCGCCGTCTATAGTAGTTGATTAGGGTGTGTTGAAGTTTTATTGACGGTCAAGTTTAAGAGAGTACCAAAGGTCTGGGGGTAGGGTAGAGCTGGTGACGGCTTCTATCAACAGGGTGATCATGCCCTCAGAATTTCCTGAATACCAACCGACATGTTCTTGAGGGGGTTTAATTCCTCCTACCCTGGTTTTCCATAGCGTTGATGCTAATAACTTCAGACATGATATTTAAGCTCAAGGAGAGACCCTACTGTGTTCAAGTCATAGAGTCTGAGGACTGGGCACCTGGTTTATTATCGCGGTCGGGAGCGAAAGGTTGATGTGGGAATTAAATTATGGTCGCTCGCCTGTTGTTCTTGCGAGAGAGAACCGTAAACAGGATTCGCTTAAGCGAAAAGAGGGGTCAAGCCAGTAAGTGTGTTTTGCCAAGAATGTGATAGGTCAGCCCTGGGCTCAGCTATAGGTCGTATCCTGTGTGAAGAGAAATCTGACAGGGAGCTTGGTAAGTCTGGCGGGCCCCTAGAGCCGCATGGCTGCAGGGGGAAGTCCGGGCTAGACATGGTCGGCTTGCTGGGGCAGAGGACTAGTGGCCCTGAGCGAGTATCGCGAAGCTTGTGTTAATACCATGAGTGAGGCGAGGCGGTATTCTTTGCTGCCTTGAGCATTGATACCGGCCCGAGAGGACGGTCCGCGCATGTCGGTCAAATTTCGGCTAATATCTGTCATCCACTTAGTTGGAGATTCATATGGCGTTTGGCTTAAGGAGCAAACAGCGTTTATAATGGGATAGTACACTACCCTTTCCTCCGGAGTATACTGATGATTTGTGGAGTAGTACCGGTCGAGCGTGTTTATGGCTAGTACGCACAGAGAGTCGGTTTTACCTTACGTATTGACTTTGGCAGGAGGTTGGTGGTACCAGTTTCAGTTTACCACCCGTAGCGCTTAATGCGGAGGTGTGGCCTGAACGCGGTATTTACTCTCGGTCTTGTGATGAGCAGAGTAAGGCCCGAGTTGTTTGTGTGGGAACGGATAAACGGACAGACTGGGAGGTATATTTCATGGGTTTGAAGTTTTGTGGTCTTGATACAGACTATAATGTTAATGCTATTTCTAATAGGGGTACCCGGAAGGGTGATGGCAGTTTTGGATGGTGTATATCAACAATCCTGCACCTTATGGCTGGCGAGCATATGGTACTGCCCCCTTATTGCGTTGGTCGATAACCAAGGGGTGTTGAAAAATTTGAGGAAGGGAAGAGGAATGTGCGGGGAATGTGAACAGAGGGTTAGAGGATGGGGGAAGGAATTGTTGGATAAGGGTTGGGTTATTGAATGGATTTGGGTACCGGGACACGTAGGAATAAGGTATAATGAGGAAGTGGATAGTTTGGCGAAGGAAGGGGTATTTATGGAGGAAGAAAGAGAGATAGGAGAATTGGTTACGTGGGAAAAATGGAGACAGAGGAGGAAGGAGAATGAATGGAGGATGTGGAAGGAATATTGGATAAGAGAAAAAACAGGGAAAGCTTATTTTGGAAGTGGGAGTTCGGGAGAAAAGGGTCATGAGGGAAGAAGGAGGGAAAGTTTATTTTTGTTTTGGATGAGATCTGGGCATGGGAAAATGAGAGGCACAAGATATGGAAACAGGAGCAGGCAATGTGAATGCGGAGGATGGGAGGATAGAGATCATGTGTTGCTTTATTGTTTGAATTGGGTGGATGAGAGGATGGAAATGGAGAAGGTATGGGAGGAGGAAGGGGGAAAAATAGAAGATTGGTTGGATATGGAATGGGTTTTGTTCAGTGAGGAAGGAAGCAAAAGCGTGAAGGAGTTTGGTGAAAAGGGTTGGATGGAATTGAGAATGAAGGAAAGGTGCGATTGGAGAAATATGGATTTGAACGAGGAAGAAGATGGAGTTTTATGGAGGAATGTTTTTGGAGAAAGTAGGGTGTTAGAAAGGAGGGAGAAGGACAAGAAGATGAAGAATGCGTTGAGAATGAGGATAGCAAGGAAAAAGATGAAAGAGAAGAAGGGGAAAGGAAGAGTGGTGGCACTCATTACAAGTGCCACAACTCTTGGCGTTTCCTTTAGGAATGAGAATAGAAAGGTGTTGGGAGTATTAGGAGGAAACGTGGAAAAGAGAAGAGGTTGAGAGTTTGGAAAAGGTTAAGGGAGAAGTTTTTTATTTTTGTGGCAGACATCCATAATAGGGATACAGAAAGCCGATAGTATTGTAGATAGCTGATAGTTAGCTAATAACAATTGAAAAGTTTAAAAAAAAAAAAAAAGAAAAAAAAAAAAGTGAGTGCACGCGTGGGTTTTTACACCAAAAACGGCCATTTTCACCCACTTATTCCACCACCAACTGAATTAAAAATAAGTTAACTTCATAGAATGCTCAGAGAGTTATAGGCTACTAAATCTCTAAGGAAACCTCAAGTGAATAAAAAATTTCCTGAGGAGTAGTACGGGAGAGAAAGAAAAATTTCCTGAAAATTGCGCCAAGACCATCATTTTTGGTGAGAAAACTGTGTCTTGGCAGAATTTGAAAGTTCAACTGTGTACTCCTCCTCAGGAAATTTTAATTCATGTGAGATTTCAAAAGAGATTTAGTAGCCTATAGCTCTCTGAGTATTCTATGAAGTTATCTTATTTTTAATTGAGTTGTTGGTGATGGAATAAGTGGGTGAAAATGGCCGTTTTTGGTGTAAAAACCCACGCGTGCACTCACTTTTTTTTTTTTTTTTTTTTAAACTTTTTATATTAACGCTACTACTCTACTAGCACTATAACTAAACCATTTTCTGTATCCTTATTATGGATGTCTACGGCATCCCTACTAGGAATTGTCTTCAAGGGGATTTAACCCAAGCAGCCCCAACCTATGCCCGTCCAATCAACAGGTAAGAACCTCCATCTGCGGTACAAGCCCACTTTCCAGCCCTTTTGCTAACCCTTATGAAAACGTAACCCCCAAAGAATTGAACAACCTCCACCGCTACCACTATCCGCTCTGAGCCTCCCCTAGGTGATTTTACGGCCGTCGAAGTAGGCCACCTCTTCCCCTCCCCTTCCAACGACTATCGTCTCATCCGCGCCATGGACTATGATATAGTACTATGGTATTCCATAGACCATCCCGGAGACTCGAAACCTAAATACCATGAGCACATAGGAAATACTCAAAGATTGTAATGGCCGAAGTAAAATCCACCGCCTAACCAACAACCGGATCCAATCCCCTGCTATTCTAGCGGCGCGGTTAGATAGATCTCCCCGGTATGGGTGCGACTTCATCCCAACGACCCTCCTCGACCAAACTCAAACTCCAACACCACCCGACCGAGCATCAACGCCATGAGTTGGGCCGCTTGCAATGGGTGACCCCCCCCATCCCTGACACTAATGCAAGCCACTCCATATCCCAACGCCACTCCCAATCCAAAACGCCTCCAAAAACCCAAAGCCACTCCTACCTCCAAGCCTCCTCCATACCACAGCCACAATTCTCCACCGCCACATACCATGCGCCACAACCATGACGCCTCGACCTCAGCCGCAAAGCTTCAGCCACCCCCTCACCCGCGTCCTACACGCCTGCCAGGATTACCAAGGTAAAATAGGCCCTGTAACCGAACCCGAAGGTGACAATAAAGTCGCGAAACGTTCGTAAACGAATACCCCTAGATGGAGAAGCAGTTAAATCAGATAAAAGCATTCATCACTTGCCTCTAAAAGATAGAATTCTAAATCTTCGTAAGAAGAAAAAGACTTGAAGCCATCGTGAGATAGGAAACAAGGACCCTGATACGCCCACGGGAAAGATATGACACGTCACAAGGAGGTGAGATTTCAATCGCTGGGGTTGTAGGAATGACCGAGGATGTGCACTCACTTTTTCGGTGGCACTTGTACGGTAGCGAAGCAAGCACTTTGGAAAAAAATGGGGCTTGGCAGACACCAGAAAGCCGGATGATGGTTTGAGGAAGAAAGTACCGGTACTCCACTATACCGTAGTCTAAACATGACTATTTACTACCCAGCTAGCCAAGGAGAGTACTAAAGAGGCCTCTTCAACCCCACTGTGCAGCAACCTAGGTTTAAGATGTTTCGCAACCTGATCGCTTTTCACCCGCCGCCACATCGATCATCCCCCTACTCCCTGTTTTGCCACCAAAAGTTTCCCGATTTTTTCGTCCCTACCCGAGTACAATACTCTTGGTAGGGGACATGTGATTGTGATATGTGACGTCCAACCAAAACTACCTACTAATATTTGCCAAGCCTCGCTGAGGGCGTCGCCTCGATGAGGGCACCCCCAGTCTACTGTATATAAACACTTGACCATCCCGCCCAGGGACTTGTTTACTCTTTCCCTCTCTCTCTCCCTATCTTACTATCTCCCTCCCTCCCTCCCTCCCTCCCTCCCTCGTTCTCCTTCTACTGATACCACCTACTCTGCACTGATTGAATCGAAATGTTTTCCTTCTTCCACAAAAAGTCCTCCCAGGAAGGAGAAATAAAGCCCGAGTCGAAGGTTACTAGCACATCGGCCAAACCTATGCAACATAAACATAATAAGCCAGTATGGGGCGGTTGTAGTGGTGATGGGTGGGAAGGAAGTAGTGGGTATGTATTTTCCTTTTCCTTTTTTTTGTTTTGGAAAGGGAGAGTTTTGCTGACGTTTTGGCGTGG
Source organism: Tuber borchii (assembly GCA_003070745.1). Taxonomy (NCBI): domain Eukaryota; kingdom Fungi; phylum Ascomycota; class Pezizomycetes; order Pezizales; family Tuberaceae; genus Tuber; species Tuber borchii. The sequence continues at coordinate 76,063 of NESQ01000232.1, forward strand.
TAGTGCTTGCGGGGGGTGTGGTGGCGGGTGTGGTGGGTGTGGTGGCGGATGTGGTGGCGGTGGGTGAGTGGTCTTTTGCTTGCTTATTGGCGCTTGTTTTCACTGTTGAGGGTGCTAATGGGAGGGATTTACGTTAGGTACGGGGCGAAATGATGAGAAGTTCGAATACCGGTAGTAGGGGAGGGGAGGTATATACGGTGCGGTGTCGGAGGGTCGGAGGGTCGGAGCAGGTGGTCTGCGGGAGTAGAAGCTCTGGGGGTTTTTTGTCTGTTTGGCTTCAGGAGATACAAATGAGTTTATTAAGATACTGATATCATGGTTTGAAGGATTCTTTTCTTCTTTTCTTTTCTTTTGTGCTGTTGTAGTGTTCTTTAGCTATGAATTCCTTGAGCTTGAATTTTGGGGCGGCGGTTTGGTTGGGTCTTCGCTTTCTTCTTTTTACTATCCCTTGGGGCATCACAGTCAAATTCGTAGCCAACGCGCTAAGGCCAGATTCGGCCCTAGAGTTGCCAGACTTGATCAGAAAATGTGATTTTCAGCCTTTTCACAACGCAAATGACTCAGCGCTCTTGCCAAGTTGAATATATTCTCAGCAAATCAGAAAGCTTAGTGTGCCAGGCTACGAATTTGACTGTTTCAGATACCCCAAGGGATATGAATGCTATGTATGGGGTTGGTTACTGTGTCACGATATTCTCTATCATGCTTCACGTGTCTACCGGCGCCTAATAGGCTACCCGCTATCTCTGAAGCCTTAAGTTTATCCCTTAGTCCGTCGCTGCGCACAAGAAATCGGCGCTAGAGGTCTTAGTTTAAAAGCCAAGAAAGTCACTTCCGGTCAGGGAAGGATGCTTTCCAGATCTCGTTAATTTATTTCCAGTTAAGGAAGGTAACATTGCAGATCCCGCTCTTTTCTTGACCCGATATCTTGTGCGCATGTCTCGACGGACTAAGGGATACTGTGGCTGAATTGCGAGTAGGCTTAGGCTCATATTCATAGGGCCTGCTTGACTGCCTGAAAATTTAATATATTCCCACTTTGATAATATTGTGGGTGGACAAAGATAATGGAAGCCAATGCAACAGGAAAAACTTTTGCTTATCACAGTACTACACCCCCCATCAACCCCATAATACTGATAACCAAAATAAGTAAATAAAAAATTTAAATACATTGTGGAAATCAGCATCTACCATGCTATCTATTACCTTAATTACTACTTCTATTATACTAATAATTAAGCCTGTGGAGGAATAGAAAACCTTAGGTCAAAGAATTTGTAATAATAAGTTATGGCCTAATCTAGACCTTTTTTGATCATATAGAGTAGACCAAATGTAAGATTAAGTTTGAATAATATCTCTGAAGCTTGTTTCTAACTAAAGATCAAATATGCTCAATTGGATTGGAATCTGGAAAGTGATTAAGCAAGAGGAATTGCTTTGAATAAGGTTCAAAATACATGATTGTAGAAAGAGATGTGAATGCCATGTGTCTTTTATGCTCAGTAAATTTTGTCCACACATAATATACTAAGTACTAATTACAGCCATGTATTTAAATTATTATTTTTAATTATTTTTGTTGGTTGATGTTGGGGTATTTGGATATATGGGGTTCTCATTAGTACTGTGAAATAAGAGTGTTTGTTGTCGTTGTTGTTTCCGTTAATTTTGTCCACTTACAATACCTCGCCTTTCTCCCTACTCTTCTATCCTTTCCTACGCTAATGCCGTACTCTGTATCAGTGTCTAGGACCTTACCGCCCCCCTGAATTCTGGGCGCTCGAAAGAGTAGGGTACGGTGCTATATCACGGTGGTTTAATTTCTAAGTGACCATATCGTCTATCGCCACTTTCACCCAACCAGAGTACTGCACGCTCCCGGGGTGGTGCTGCCTCTCTGTTGGCTCGGGCACTGACTGATGCACTTGATCGCAACCCCAAATGATACAAGGTCGCGGGCCTCGGGACTCCGCCTCGAATCGTGGCGCACCAGGGGAGATATTTTCCTGCAAGGTAGAGATTTTTTACTACTTAACTATCCCTGCCACGTACAAAAAACATCTCCCCAAGCGCTTGTACCCTCGAGGGCCGAAGAAGATTAACGAACTACTGAACGAGAGCCTAACCTTCTGAGGGCGTTGCAGCCTCCAACCCCCAAATACCGTATCATACCTTGCACGAATTATTATTTTACTCCTACTTATAGCAACCTATCCATTCAAGCCTTGATGTTCGAAAACCGGTGTGTGGTAGGCTGGTGATGCATGCCATGAAAAACTTCCCCCAGAGCCTCAGCCTTCCCAACAGATTGTAGTGGTCTGAGGGCGCATAACAGCCCTGTGGGAGTCATGGGCTATTTGGTTGGGACAGCCTTGTGAATATGGTGATCGTGACTGGCTGGTGGATGGTTAACATGGATAGGAAAGTGGGGGGCACGACTGAGTTGTGGTTTGAATTACTGTAAGAAGTTGTGCTTTATATTGCTAATGTTGTGCAGTACTGGGCCTAATGTCCTTGGAGGCCCTGGCGGTATAATATGAGCTGGTAGTACGTAAGTGCGTTACTCTTATGTCCGTGTGAATTTCCTGTGTGGAATTGGGGTTATGGCCACTCTGGTGGTTGGATAGGATTCTGGCTGGCCTAGCGTATTAATGTTAGTCTTGCAAATTCTGGGTAAACTTGACCCATAGGTATTACCGGTGCCTATTTGGTATTTGTAGTTACTATCCCTAGGGAAGGGCGTTTACCATAGGATTAGGCTAGGGGAAATAGTGGCTACCTTAAGCGTGTAGCTGTGGGTCGAGTTACCCAGAACCCGTGGTATTTTTTACAATTGGCTTATCTAGTGATGTAGGATAGCTTGATTCTTTTGGATGTAAACTAGGAGGTAAGCCGAGGAAGAATGATCCGGGTGGGATATTTGTATCGGGAAGAGTTGCTATGGAGGAACAGAGAGTTTGGAGGATTTTTCACTTGAATGCTATCCAGGTCCTAGGCGCACCACTATGGTTGGGATTGGGATTTTACCCAGGGTTTCCTTCTATTGTTCGTGTGGCATTTTAAAATACATCGGGAGGAGCTCCATGCTTCCGAATGAATTCCTAGTCTCAATTTAAATATCTTCATGGTAACTCCAATCCCCCGCTCGTGCTAGGGAGTCTATCGATTGAGTTTTCTGATGGTTGCTAGGGCTCCCTTTCCTTTAAGGCCATTGCTGTCAAGCCGCTGCTTACCTTTACTCTGGGCGAGTGATACTATGTGTACGGTATTGTGATCGTGCTTGGATGGGAGCTCTTAGATTACGCAATCAATGGAGTTACTTGTCAAGGATCGCGATGAATTTAGTCGTAATGCGTGGGTAATCTCCTAATAGCGTTAGATATATATTACATTACAAGCTCCCCTTTTCCTCCCCTGCTCCTATCCTCCTTTTTTCCTAATGGATCGCTCCTCCTATCAACCCTCCGCGTCGACTATAGCTACAACTACATATACACTTTTGATTCTAGTGTTTCATATCAATTCATCTCTTCTTCTTTCGGGAATTCACCTCTTAAAGCTCACACTTGTGTGACAGCCGAGCTTCATAGCTTCTGCCCATTCGATATTTCCTGCACGAAATCCATAGTCTCCTAAGCGAGTGATAGGCAGTGACTAACGGTAAGAATTTCAACTAGATTACCCTTTACGCTAGAAATAACACCGCCTCTCGTTAGGGCTTCAGGAGTTCTTTCTAAAAGTAGTATTAAATATGGAAGATCAAGAAAAGCATCGTTTAACGCCCCCTCCAGACACACCCCCACCCTCCGCCGAGGAAAACAAAAACAAAACAAAATCCACATATCGACTCACTCAATTGCACCTGCCTCCACGAGCACCTTCGAAACTTCCGCGAAACCCCCTTTCTTCGCTGCCCGCAGTGCGCTCCCATAATGTCCGGCGACAACGTTAATGTCTGCTCCAGCCCCTATTAACATGTTCACAACCTGCAGCTCTCCTTTGGCCGCAGCTGCCTGCAGTGCCGTTCCATAGAAGCCCCCGATGGAATTGACCTCAGCACCGCGCTCCAGCAACATCTCCACCATGTAGCCATCCCCACCACAGGCCGCGACTGAGAGTACGTTTCCGAACGCCCCGCATTGGGCATGGATATCTGCCCCCCGGGAGAGCAATAGCTCTGCGATTAGGTTCTTGCGCATTGCTGTCGCCAAAACAAGTGCATTACCGTATCTCGTTGGCGCTTCGCTCGGGTCGGCGCCAGCATCTAAGAGGACTTCAACTATCTGTTCGTTACCACTTGCAACAGCGGTATTCAGGATAGTCCCGTACTCCCCTACTCGTACATTCACTTTCGCACCGTGAGAAATTAATATCTGTGCTATGCTCGTGAAGTTGAACTTCACGGCGATATGCAGTGCGCTTCCAAACTTCACCGCCGAGCCAAGATTCCCCGTGGCGTTTACATCTGCACCTTTTGCGAGGAGAAAGGTGACAAGCGATGGATGGTGATAGTATACTGCCATCCACAGAGCACGAACATAAACTTCTGGATGTGACACTGGGGTGATGTTGCGGAGGAGGAGCTTCACGCCGTGGAGGATGCCGAATCGGACGCAGGTATCTAGCGGTGAGATAGGCTCAGCAAGTGCGGGTGCATGCTCGTGAAAGAAGAGCACCCGGTGCCATTCTGGACTGTGGTACGCTGGCCTAGATATACCGTGTTTGCGGGCTTTCCGAGGGTGAGCTAGCACGGCAGAGATGCGAGGATACAGTGCGGCATCGTAGTCAACGTTTTGCTGCGCGTGGAGTGCCCAATTGCTTGTCGCATATTGGAGCAAGGAGTAGGGCTTTAGCGCCTTGGAAAGAGAGGGTGAGGTTCTGGGTAGTGGTGGCGGCCATTCCAAAGAGGAGTCATAGCTGACCATGGTCGCGACCATATGAATATCTTCCAGCATGGAGTAGCTGAGACAGGTATTCGCCAGGATGCCATGCGAGAAGTGGTAGTCTGAGAATATGAATTCCGAGAGTCTGCCGAGATCTTCACGTTCTTTCTTGGAGCGGCGCTTAGTTAGGAAGTCTTTGATGGAGGAGTGGGCGATGTGGATTGTCCAGGCTTCCGGGGCGGTGCCCTGGCGGCGGACCTCCATGAGCCCGGCACATGGGCCGAGGATTTGGCTGTTGATGTAGCCTTCGTCTATGCAGGGTGGAAGGCGCTCTTTGGGAAATGCGGCATCACCGTCTCTCATCGCGAGTGCTTCCGTGAGCTCCTTGATGCTCAGAGGTCGTTCGGCAAATAGCGTCCATCGGAAAATTTCCTTTGCCCGATCTCGCTCTTCCTTGCCCAATTCAACAACTTTTCCCAAGAGGTTTTTGTAAAGCTGTGGTAAGCTAGTCGGTAGTGATGATAGGGTTTCTTTAAGTTGATCTTCTGACATCCAGGGTTTCAGAAGATTCACTGCTCGCCGCACCCAGAGCATCGACCCACCGCTCCTGAGAGAAATGCCCTCGATCAACTCCCTCCTCAACTCAGGGGTTTGCTCACCGAACCTCCCTTCTACAATTTCGTTCGCTAAAAGCTTTGAGTCTGCCGCAAAATCCTCAGGGCCAGCTGGGATCTCAACAACTGAGTGAGGGTCGAGTGACCTGTCATGCTCCTTCTCTATGGCACTCCTAATATCACTAACGTCTCGGCTAAGGACACAAAGCCGCACTCCAGTGGTATGAATCACATCAAGCAATCTCCTCAGAAAGACGCCGCGAACGCCGGACGTCCTAGACCGTGCTGCCTCGTCATAATCCAAACACTCATCCAACCCGTCAAGGATGAGAAAAGATTTCCTTATACCCTGTAGGGCAATGCCGAGAATCTGCCACAGATCCTCTTCTTTACCAGATTTGTCTTCGGGGGATCCTTGGGCGGCCTTTCCTCCTCCCTCGCTGAGAGCAGATAACTGATCTATCCACGATCGCAATATGTTTGTCGTGACTCTTCGGATCGAATCCTCATGCGAGGAGAAAAAGTACGCTATAGGTGCCTCGCCACTTAGAGATAACTCCTGTACGATTCTAGCTGCGAGAATGGTCTTTCCGAGCCCATCTGGTGCATTAATCCACAGGATTTTTGATCCTTCAGAAGACGCAGATGTCCAGTTTGTGTACCCAGGAGTCGCAAATATCCACTCTGTGCTACCCGGAATTCTCATTTCCAGAGCACGAGTATACTCGGGGGTGGTAGATATGAATGAAGAACTCTCCTTCTGGACGCCTTCTTCCCTCATGGACTCTATACCATGTTAGTCCGGTTCTTGAGAGGGGAGGTCGTACAGCTAGTGGACAAACTGTTTGAAACCTTCAAACCTCTTAGCATATAACTGAGTTCCTCATCGCCAAAACCCCTCTGCGCGAGCTCTTCTAACTTCTCAGTCGCGATTTTTAATTCGCTAAATACGGAATTAATTTCGTTGTCGGCCAATGACTTCTCTGTATTCCGCAGGATAGCAACCGCTTGCCGGGTGTACGCCTGGGGAATTGTCGATATTCTCTGATCCCACTGAAAGAAGCTTTCTCGGGCATCTTGGACGCTCTCGATGTTGTGCAGCGCCGGATTGCTATTGACTGCAGATATACACGCATCGTAGGCGGTCCTCAGGTCAATCTCAACTTCTATCACCATCGTTACTGATTTCTGCAGTTGTAGTTTTGCTTCAGCAGTGGTGGTGGTGTGAGACGATTCGAAGAGGGCGCGCTCCAAATCAGGGTGGAAAGCAAGGTGTGAAAGAGTGTCCTTTAGAAGATATGCACCCTCTGGACCTAACTTATATCACTTTTTACGCACACAGAAGATACTAGGCCGTTTCGTTATTACCGGCATCGCGATCCAGGGAATTTTGGAACCAGACTGATGGTATCCCCCCCTCCCTCTCCTGCGCCCGCCCCCAAGCTGAAGAACGCCATATCATAATATTTCAGTATCATAAGCAGCCACTTTAGTACCGGCAGCATACTCCTCATCATAAAAGCCCTTATGGCGAGCTAAGAGTATCGGTTTATTATGCGGGCAATTGGTATCCAATGACACTGGTTACAAAAAAAAGCATGAACGGTTGGCTCCGGACAGAGCTTCCGATCTTATCGAGCCCCGCACGCGGATGCGGCGGGGTTCATTTTTGTTCTTTTCGTTGTGTTGTGTATGAGATAGTTGTAGAGGGGCTGAACTGGGTGATGAGAGTCGCTCGAGTAGGAAGAATGGATGGTTCTAACTTGCATCTAGTGAATGAGTATTGGAGCGAGGAATGTGGAGTGAAGAATGCGGAGGGGGATGTTAACCTGAATGTGCCGGGGGATCGATCTGGCATAGCGGTCTTTCTATCCCCACCTTACCGGTGGTCTCTTGGGGGAATATCTGGGAAGGGGCTTCACTATGGCTGTGGCCTCATGATCAGCTGTGGGGTGTTGCAAGACAGACTAACGGGCAGATATATCATCCAGTGATGCACAATACATGTACATTACAGGACCGTGCTTGTGTTTGAGAATGCTAAGCGAGTACCGGTACACCACTAAGCTAACTACTATATATCATACTAAGTAACTAAAATAGTTAGATTTGAAATCATCCTCAGCGATAATTTTTCTTAATGTATGGGCGGGGGGGGAGAAGCCCCTTTAAGACTAATTTTTAGTAGAAAAGTACGAGTACTCCACCTGGCGGCGACTTGTTATACTGAGCGTTCCGACGACAGCGATCTCCCCGCTCTCATCTTCTGAAACTTACCTCGTAGTACAAGCACCATACTGTGCAAGCACCCAAGGTAAAACCAACCGCTCCCCGAACCCCCAACTCATTGGCCCACCCAACCAATTAATCAACCGGAAATGCCCGCAATCCCCCTTCTGTCACATTGCTATCATGCTTCTGATATAATCTAATAGTCTACTGTAGGCACTGTAACTAGAGTACAATAGAGTGTTCAACAATGGTGCGTATTATAGAAAGCCCGACTAGTGAAGGATAGTCCTTGTCCTTGCTGGCGGGTGGATCATATATACCTACAAACGTGCTTATAATGCGGTACACTCTTATAGGGCAACTTCACTCACGGTCTCCTTTTCTTTCCTTCAGCCAACCTACAGTACTGTATACAAATGTCTACTTCTACTTAAGTTGAACGAAACGCAGAATTGTACTGTTAGCATCTCTTCAGTAACACATCGTAGCACTATACTATCACACCCGTCTCGGGCAAGAGGTGTAGATACTCTTGCAGGGACAAGTACCTATTCTATCGGTACGCTACGCACCATATCGTACCAAACAGTATCATACTAAAAAGTCAATCACCCAATCCCCCTCGCAAAGGAAAACTTATAATATGGTAATATCCCAAGGTACTGTACTTGTACGAGCAATCAACCATCCGACCGGTTACCAGTAAGCCAACCATAAGTTAACTGGCAAACAAAAAAAAATACTCCATTCACAACCATAAGTAAAATTAACCTAATTTACTACTAACAAACAAATAAAAACAAGCAAACAGCGTTACCCAGACCCAAAACATCAAAGTATCGGTGGCGGTGATGAGCGTGGGATAGGCCATAACAGGTCATGCCATGGCATATCTTATCATGCACATCGTGAGATGAGCTCAATACCAGACTTTGCGAAAGAACATGGACAAAAGAAAGGGGGAAAAGGGAAAGAGGGGAATAGATAGAGGATAACAAGAGGTAGGGTAAGGTAATTCCAAATATGATATTTGGGGGGAAATCCACTTTTGTTTGTACGTACGACCGAACCCTTAATTTCAGACAAGACTAGAAATCCAGTATCAGAGTAATAACAAAAACTAACTTAACTCAAGACAACCAAGGTCCCGTCTCCACTACCCCTTCCCTAGAATCCCTAATACTCCTCTTCTTCTGCCGGTCCTTAATCTTGCGTTCTTCATGCTTAAGCTGGACGAGGCGCTCGCTGACGAGACGGCCCTGCAACTGGGATTCGTCCGCGAAAATGGATCGCCAATTGGCGTGGCGCTCGCACTTCTTCCGGACGCACACGTCGCGGCCGTCGATACGGCGGTTATCGAACACTGCGTTACCCTCGGCGCTAGCGCGCCAGATTTCCCACTCGCCCTCGTCGAGCGCGAGGCGCTCGTCGAAGCCGCAGATCTCCTTGCCCGTGTGCTTGACGTCCGGATCTGCCTTCATTTCTTCGTGCACGCGCTTCGCCCGGTCTTTGGCCCAGTCGATGTACAGGGCACGGTCCTCGTTCGCCTCTGCGCGGTTCTTGAGGGCCTTTTTCTCTTGGGCTATTTTTTCCAGACGTTCAATTTCCTCGGGGTAGTCTTTCCAGTTCTCGTCTGAGAGTGGTGGCGTTGGCATACGGTCGCCTAGGCGGCGGAAGCCGGCTGGGTTAGTGGCGGCGGAAGTTAGCGATTTGATCTCCGAGTGGGTGTAGCGGGTTCGGTCCGAGTCGAGTTGGAGTTCGAAGAACTCGACGCCGTGGGCATCGCTGCAATATTTTGAGGGAGGGCGCTTGGCTACGTCTGCCGGTCGGCGGCAGGTTGTTAGGCGGCATTTGCGCTTCCAGGTTGTGCGGCCATAGCCCTTGTAAGTGCATCTCGGGCCTAGGAGTTTTTAGTTAGTTATGAGCGTAGAAGCAGCGGCAGGAACAGCAGTAGTAGTCAGTGGAGAGGGGCCTTGCAGTAGTATTTATCAATTAGCTCGCCATCTTGTTCTGCAACCTTAACACATTCACCGTGATACCAGTCGTCACATTTACCGTCGCAGGCAATCATCCACTTTCCAGAATCAGGCTCGCGACAGATGCAGTAAAGCTCCAAGCCAGCAGAATTATGTCTGTCCAATGGTGAAGGAGGAATGGCTGGAGAAGGAGGACGTGGAGGGGTAGTATCCCTCTTGGCGGATGTAGCCCGAGTAGCAGGACCTTGGTCATCCGTCTCTGTATTATATCCGGAGGGAGCCTCGCTCTCCCTCTTTTTCCCGACCTTTTTCGCAATCTGCCTCTTCTTTGTAGTAGTCTCATCCTCAAGATCGTCATCTCCATCAGCTGCTGCCTTTCTCTTTTTTTTTTGCAGCTTCGCAATTCCCTTTTTTCTGGGAGCAGACGCTTTAACCGCCTTGCTCTTCTTAGATTTCGGCGGCATTGTTGTCGCAATTGGGGTCCCTGCTGTAGGTGTATCAACGGTTGTTGTATCGGCAGGTGTGGGAGCAGTCGTCGAGGGGGGAGAAGCAGAGGTAGCTGGTGGTGAAGACCGTAGAATTTCCATGTGTGCCGGAGAAGCTCTATCCGATTCTGCTCTCAAGCCGCGACTGCCACCGACACCAACACCACTCTCCATATCCATCTCGTGGTCCTCATCCTGCTCCCCAATCGCATCTCTGTCATTTGGGCTACTGTGACCGTAGCCATTTGTTGTAGTGGTCGTCGTCACGTTTTGTAGCGGGGATCCCGCAGGTATTCTTCTCGGAGACACTGGGGGAACTGGGGACGACGATTCTACAGTATCTGTATCTGAGGATTCATGGGGCGCCGCTTCTGTATTTGACTGCGGACTGAGTTGCCTATGCTCACGAATGTTCGCAAAGTACGTCAAGGTGTTCGCTGCTTCCTGGGTATTCGTCTGCGAGAGCTGGCTCGGAGGAGGTGTTGCATTGCGGGCATGGACCGGCGAGGAAGGACCAGAAGATGCCGGGTTCAGCAGATCCTGAAGCGAAGACATTGCGGAAGCTCATTCACTCACTCACTTACCCACTCACTCAAGCTCTGTATGGCAAAAAAAAAGCGTAGGGGATGGAAGAGGCGATGGATAGTGAAGGAAACGGGGTGAACAGACCTATGAGATTCAAGGAATGGGAAGAAACACGTCCGGTCAGCAGAAATCTGTACGCTAAGCATGCAAGGCGAGGATGGCACCCAGTAATTTTAGCTCAGGATCCAAGAAGCCACATTCGAGATGGAGATCGAGGCCACAGGGTGGCGCTCTTTCTTGGCAGACTTTCTCTCTCGCCTTGAGGTTAATGTCGCTTGCAGCACGGGTACTATTACCGCACAGACAAAACTAACGATATTGATTGAAATAGCTTTCATAACGATAATGATATCTATAAGCTATTTCACACTTTAAAATGGCGCAAATACAAACCCCTTTTATTCAAACTACTGATGAGAAAGAAGCATATAAATACATTAAAAGAAAAACGAGCTCAAAAAAGGACGCCCCAGACAAGAATGAATAATTTGACATAATATACCCATTTTTAAGCCTTGCCCTTCTTCTTCTCTTTTTTCTCCTTCTTCGACCTCTTTTTCTCTGACACATCCTCCTCTTCCTCGTCCGGGCGTCGCCTCTTCTTACTTTCCTTATCCTTTTTATCCCTTTTATCCTTCTTATCCTTCTTCTCATCCTTCTTCTCCTTCTTATCCTTTTCATCTGACTTTTCTTCTTTACTCCCCTTAGATTTCTCCTTCTTCTCCTTCTTCTCCTTCTTGTCCTTCTTGTCCTTCTTGTCCTTGGACTTCCTGGGCTTGACAATGTCTGCCATTTCTAGGTCAACTTCTTTATCCTCTTCGTCGGCATCAACAGTGATGTCTGCGAGAACGGCGTCCATGGCATCTTTCTGCTATAAGTTAGTAAAATACCAACGTAGCCAGGGACAAAATAAGTATACCATGGCATCCTGGTTCTTTTGAGGAGCAGTTCCATTCGCGTAAAATTCCAGTCTCTCCTCCACCTGTTTCCTCAAGGCCTCACCAAATTTGGTAGTAGGCGAATCAGAGAAGGAGTCGATTCTACTAGCAATTGAACACTTGTTTGCCAAGAATCTGGAAATCCTTCCCTTGTTCTTGGCTCCGGCTCTGCCAATGAAGGAGGAGTGGTAGATGAGACCATACTTGGGGGTGTTTCCCTTAGTCTTGAGCGCTCTGAACAGCGCTTTCTCGGCACCCAAGATCTGTACAGTAGAGGCAGGATATTTAGAAAGATTGGTCAAACTCCCAGCGTGCGAGATGAGCCTGGCACCAACAACCTCACCGATAAGCTGAGCGAGGTTGGGGGCAACAATGCTCATCTTGTCAACGAGGTACCCGTGAAGAGTCTTGCGGTAGTCGGCGAGGGAAACAACTTTCTCAGCAAAGTTGCAAATGTTCTCCATATCCATGTCAGAGATATCCTGGCCCATAGAAACCTTAGCAGCATCGATAATAGACTGAGCAACTTCAGCATCATCGTTGACAACGGCAGCAAGCTCGTGAAGGCAGTCGTTGGAGAGTGTCTTCTTGTCACGGATGAAGAGAATTAGGCGAGCGTAAAGGTAGTTTTCGTTGACAATCTTGACGAGTTCCGGGAAATGCCACGAGTACCACTCCCTACTCTCCATCAGCACGTAGTCAGACGAACTCCCCATGGACTAGAACCCACCTGACACGCATAGCGAAAGTATTAATATCCTTATCCAAAGTATCTAATAACGCAATCGACTGAATAATATGATTATCATTCTTCTGAACCGAGAACTTAACCTTCGCTCTCGAGTAAGCGTGACCAAGGCCCAACTGCGCACGATCCATGTCCCCGTCCTGCAACTGCTTCAATAGTGTCGGGCCCCACAATCTCAGCCCACGCAGGAGGTCCTGCACAACTTCATTCGTCTCGCAATCGACGCCAGGAAAAGCGGCCTTGATGGAACCAGCAAGATTCTTATCAGAGATACCAAGAACGACCTTCTTCTTCTTCCCACCCTTGGGGAGATTGAGTTCCAGCAACGCCTTCAAATGATCGTTTGCAATACCCTCGGAAATATCGTTCGCGTTTTCAAGCGCTTGAGCTGCGCCTCTACACACAGCGGAAAACAAACCCCGATTAGCAAAAATTATAGAAGGAAGAAAATAGAAGACGAGAACGAGGTAAACCGAACTGGAAAGGTGCAAAAGAAGCTAGCTTGATCATTTTCCCGAATCGTGCGATGTCCTGAGTGGTTTCTTGAACTTCCTTGAGGCGATTGCCAATTGTGTCCGGCTGCAGAACGACCTGGTAAAGGCCGTAACCCACCGAGGTCTCCTGGAGGAGATAATCAACTGCCGCCATTATTTCTTTGTTCGCTGAGATAGAGCAATTGGCGGGGTGCTTTCGATTGGTGAGAGATCGGTTGGGTGGTTAGCTGATGAGGTTGTTGCTGTCGGAGGCGGGAATTTTTTGGGTCCCCGAAATTTTCGCGGAATTGCGCCTAACCATGTTTGGGAGTGGATGATGAGATTAGGGTTTGGGGTTTTATGTTATCAATGATAACGGTGGTATGAATTATAGCAGACTATGAGACAACCACTAACACCACCGCAGAGCATTTGGCAGAAGACGAGCTCTCTGGATTTGAGAGGTGTTGTTCCAGATAATTTTGTTTCTCCCAAACACCGCGTCTCAGAATTCATAGGGAAAAAACATCAACAATGAGAGTAAAGAGAAATTGCGAGCGCTTGAAGTTCCTTGTCAACCACGGCGGCTAAGACCAACTGTAGAACCGAGAACGAGCTTCGGGGTAGACTACGGAGACATAGTCTACTAGCTACTGTAGATACCAGTACGGGATGAAGGGTGGCGGAAGAATAGCGGAAGAATGGCAGCGGGAAAATGGAGCTCAACGATATCTATCTGCATAACAAGGTCGTGAATAAAAAGATAGAAAGATAAACCAGCAATCATAAACAGACCAACATGAGCAAGTTACCTCAGCTCGCCGTGCAAAATAAACTAGCCGCCATGCTATTATCCTCTGTGTTTTTCTGAGTTCTATAGTTGTTTCTTCTTTAATGTTCGTTTTGACGTTCCACATGGGTTAGAGTTTCTCAGAACTCTAATGGAGATAGAATAAAGGACGTTAGCAAAAGCTATAATTGTTTCCCCACATTTAAAAACTAGCTAAAGTTTCTTCAATTAGATGATAGAAAGTGACAGCGGATACCTATAAGTGAATTCTGATAGATAGTGGGCCACATGGGTCGTTATAGGTAATTGCGAGGTTCGCTTGAAGGAGTGGATAGCTTCAAAATCACCTCCTAGCGGTTATTGTGCTTCTGGTGAAAACAAACCCTTCAGCAACACTATTGAAGTAAATTATGAAGCCTTAACCCGTTGCCTTTTTTCATATCTATAAAGTGGCGGTATTTTAGTTTATACCGCTGTTGTAAACACCGCATCAGTGTTAGATTTTTACGGAAGTAGCCAAAGAAATGCTTCTTCCAATAGCATGATATATACAGGATGTCTTTCAACCACAAAGGCTACTGCCAGCGCTCTGTAGGTGGTGTGAGGCTGATAACGAAATATTAATACCAAATAGTGTTAGCAAAACAACCGTCTATTGGTCTTCTCCTACCAGCAAAGAACCTAACTTCCACTCTTCTATATTCTCGGCAAAGATACATATTACAATCAATTGCGCCAGTAGGAACTTAGAGATTTGGTACTAGCATTAAGTAAAGGGTTTAGAAGTAAAAATTCCCCATTAATCTGTCAGCCGGGTCATACCAAGCTTTAATTAAAACTGTATTTATATAACGCCAACAAAATTAAAACAACATTCCCAGCCTATCCACCCCAGAGATCAAACCCAAAAATGAATGCCTATAGAGATGCTTTTCCCCAAGAAGCGTAGAAACAATGTACTTGAGCTTTCGAGCCACGACCCCCCTGTACGTAGAGGAAGAAAGATAGGTCCCGGGTGTGCAGGGGAAAGTAGTTTCGCTCAAGCAGGTGAAGGTGGCCACTCCCCGAGTAGCAAACCTTGAACAGATCACCGGTAGGTGAGGCAATATTTAATCCGTCCCGCGGGAAAATAGCTCATACTGTAGAAGCTATAGGAGGAGCTTGTACCCATAAATGTTGACCGAAGGTGAAATCGGTAGCTTTGTCTAGACAATCGAGAGAGAACGCCACTCAGCCCTCATGCACTGGATTGGGGATGTGCCTTCTTTGTTCGTCGGCGACCAAAAGGGAGGCCAGAGCCGTCCATCTCTAAATAGGCGACTCTAATGGATTAGAGTAGGTGTAGACCATTGGTCTAGATATCTGATTCCCCTTAAAAGTACGAGGAGACCAAGCGGACAGTCCTACAAGCTAGGTAGAGCCCCATGAGTTTTAAGATTGTGTGGAGTCATACCCAGGCTCAGGAGCTAGGCTAAATTCAGAGTGCGGATGGTTTCTGGGAGAAAAATGCTTCTTTGTTAGATATATTGACATAATCTAGAAATTACCTTGCTTCCATGGTTTAGTATTGAGGCCCACCGTCGGGTATAAAACTTGAACGAGACAAAGAAGAATACAGTAATAACTCGTAACCAAATGGGGCAATTGGGGTTTCCGCAAGCAAGGATATATAAACTCGCGCCCCTCAGCAGCCCTAGCCACTTACTCCTGCACTCTCCCAAAATCGTCCCCGCCATTCCTAACCCACCCCCCAAGCACACTCCTCGTCACCTCTTTAGCCTTATTTCTCGCAGCCATTTTCTCACCCAACTTAACCAACCCATACTTCTCTCCACCGACCCCCTCAACACTTTCAACCTCTGCAACCTTCTGCGCCAGCCTCCAGATCAACATCTTACAGAGCATACTAGCGCCCTTAATGCCTGAAGTAAACCTCTTCCTGCCCTGCAGCACGCCCCCAATCAACGTCTCAAATCCCCTCCCCTAACCCACACAGCGGAGATATTGCTCCCTATAGCACCCGCCCCAGCAGTCCTCTTCGAAAACCTAAATGCAAGATTCGTAGTTCTAACAACGAAAGGGGAGAATTTGTATCCGCCCTCGAATTTCCTGCCCACCAGCGGTGCCATACGCCCCGCCGCACTGAAAGCGCGTGCACAGGCGATAGGGGAGTAGGACGTTGCTGGGAGAACCATAGTCGAGATGTACAGGTTTTCGGGGGATATTATGAAGGTTGTTGGAGATAGGAGAGCAGATGTCACTTGCCGGATAGAGAGCTTGTCGCTGCAGGATTTTGAGAAGGTTGGATGGCAGTCGGTGCGACCAGGCTTTGTCCGGACCACACCAAGTTCTGAGAAGTATTGGCGTCCCTGACGGATGCCTGTTGGTGGTGCCGAGGTGAGTGGAGTGGTAGTGGAGGTAAGCGTGAGTGAGATGGTGGGCCAGGGTGCTGGGTCGTCCTGGGCGGCCATGGTTAGTTCCATGCTAGCGTCTCCGCCTTTTATCTTATTAGCTGTGAATGTTGCTAAGTTAAGGGAAAGGGGATCTCACAGGGAGCTTCAGAGGAATAAAAATGGATCAGCACACTCTCTCGTAGAGCGAAAGGCTGAGGAGACTGCTGGGAAATCTCCTGTTGATTTCTTCGGCGGATGAACTTTGATACAAACAACTTATCTGTTGAAAGCGCCTTGCATTCTTCGAGTAAAAAACTGTAGCCATCTGTCAGTTCCTTCCCTCCCCCTTCTCACCCGTTCTGGTCAGATGAGGTTGATAATTAAATTTCGTGAATATACCAATTAAGCCCTCTGATAGCAAGTACTATCGAATTGATCAGCCATGAAAAAAAACCCCTACATTGTGAGAGACAAACCCTCAGCATGACTATCATGCAAAACCATTCCACCAGCTAAAGGAATTTTATCCTTGGGAAGACATTTCATACCAGTCCTACACAGGTATTAGCCTCAATTTATACAAAACACATTGAAAGATATATTCAAACTCACCCAAGTGCGACAGAAGTAAGCTCACCTTCGCCGCACTCAAGCACAACTCCAGACAATGGAACCCATTCCGTAGCATTGCTCCTTTCTAGTGGCTTGCATTTATTTGGAAGATCAGCATATGCTGAAAGAACTGCCGAGGCGATCCTATCCTCTAGAGATTCCATTCTGACGTTGTCTGTTGGCTATAGCGGTTGCATTACAGTAGAACAAGAATTGCAAACCAGACTAGTTTGGGTTAGTCACAGGAGCTTTTATTGTAGGCAAGGATCACCGTGAATCACTCGGAATATCTGACAGGGATAGGGCACGATAGAACTGTATAGTAGAGGGCGGCAGAAATTATGAGGGCTGCGGGTAGTTGTAGAGTATTCTGAGTGGGACTGTGTTTCACAATCTACTTGAAGGAATAGAAATAGGGTATAGAAGGGACAGAATTTGAGGGCTGTTGCTCTTGCACTATTCATATAAAGTGCCCAGTTCTCCTTCCTCTCTTTTCTACCTGTCTCTCCCTACTGGTTAGAACACCACCCTTATAATTCAACCTTTCTATTAGCTTGCAATTGTATAAGTCTTTCTATTTGCAAGCTTTTCTATTTGCAAGCCTTTCTATTCGCAAGCCTTTTTATTCGCAAGCCTTTTTATTCGCAAGCCTTTTTATTCGCAAGCCTTTTTATTCGCAAGCCTTTTTATTCGCAAGCTCTTCTCTTGCGGACTTTCCCTTCCTTATATTTGTGGTTCTTCAGTCTTTCCTTACGTCCTTCACTCTACCTCATTCCTCGACATATGTAAGTACTCTGTACCCCCTCTAGCTTTCTGTTACTACAGTCTCCCTTCCTCCTAACTTTCAATTCTTAGTACCTTTTCTCCTCAGGCTTCCGAACTTTGACGACTGGCTCTTCCATTGGAGCCAACCAAGCCGTCAGATAAGCCGGCATACCCTTATAGGGATCAAGCTATATACTGTCAACCCACCTTAAGCTTTCCTGCGACATTTACCTCCGATTCCTATTATTCGCCAACCAAATTAGCATAACCGTATAAATCTTTAACCATGTCTTGGCATAAGAGAAATGCACCTCTAGGATCGGAATCCGAGATCTCAGTCGAATGTCTGATATCTGTTTTGCAACTTGTCAGACGTAATAGGGAGAATCCGGAATCCATTGCCTGGGCCGGCCAATATAACATACTGCCAGGCATTACAACCAACCTCTCCCCTTTGATTATGAAGGCAATTTCTGGCGATTTAAGGATCAGGTATGTGTTTACTATTCCACCTGCCTAAACCCAATTTGAGCTTTCATCTGATAAAAAAATATATATATAAATCAGATCCGAGTACTATAAGGATAAAGAAAAAATGGTCCTTTCTCTCCGTGGCCTTGAAAACCTCTGTTTCAATATTCCGGAAACTGTACGCATGTTTCTCTTCAGACCCGAAGAGGAAAGTAGATTCGATGAGACCATTCTTGTCAAACGGACCTCTGGTATTCTCCCTCTATTTTTCTATACTTTTTACTACTTCGCAGACTGACATATCTCTTTAGCAATTAAACTTGGGAGAAATCACATCATTCCCGACTCTGCTCTTCATATCAATTGCCCTGCTGTGCCGTTCATGGTAATCGACGTAGCCAACGAAAACAGCGCCTCAGCCGTCAAGCA
Organism: Tuber borchii; assembly: GCA_003070745.1. Classification (NCBI taxonomy): domain Eukaryota; kingdom Fungi; phylum Ascomycota; class Pezizomycetes; order Pezizales; family Tuberaceae; genus Tuber; species Tuber borchii. The sequence continues at coordinate 94,463 of NESQ01000232.1, forward strand.
CAGGCTGGACGCTTATATCGAGGCAAAGGGCCTGATCCGTTTCGCTCTTATACTCTCTACCCAGTATGTTGATCCGCAGCAGAAGCCAGCCAAAACCTTCTTCATCGGCAAAGTCCTCATCTCCGCCTACGAAATCACCTACAGTGGTGCGCAAACCCTGCTATACAAGACCGAGATCTGGCCACGCGTCCCGCAAGAGGAGTTGATCGTCGACAGAATCTGGGAGATCCATGCACACATCCCTCTTAAGCTTTTTCATGACTCCATCTGTGAGTTTCTCGGTGACGGTTACGGTATTATTACCGGTACTGCTCGTAAGGCTGCTAGGGCTATCTTCCATGGTCTCAACTTTTCCCACGAAGAAGACGACGAGGAGGACGAACCGGAGTGGCCGATCAAGCCAAAGTGCACTGAGATCAACCTCGGTAGGAGGATTACGGTCTGGAGAAAACCCTCCTCCAATCCTCCGTATTTGGCTGTTGAGCACTTGGAATAGAAGGATGACTATTATAGGGGAGTGAAAGGGAGATCCTTTTCCTTTGCATTTCCTTTGTCTTTTCTCCGTGTGCTGGATCCTTTTTTTCTTTGTAATTCCATAGTTTGTTGTTTTACGGATGGGTCTGCTTTTTAGTGTATGTACTCGTACCTTGTCTTTCGCTGTATAGTGGAAACTTGTCGATGGCGACATGACATGCGTATTTATATACATTTGTTCTCTACACTTTACTTTTTTTCTTTGTTCCTTCTCCTTCTCATTCTTCCCATTCATCATCACGCTCGGGAGATCTCACCAGCGGACATGGAGGCTCCTTTGTCGAAGAACACAAGCGAGTTCTTTGTTCTACCATTTCACTCAACTTTAGCCCCACCACACTAACCACTAGAGTATTTCGAAAGCAATAATAGTAATAATAATAACATTATGCTATTATTCTTCCATTATTTTGGAAGACACCCTACAATTTTAACCACACTTCTTTTTTTTTGGCTTTACCTTCGTTTGCATTATCGCCGCTTACCAAAAAAAATTTGCCATAAAAAACCATACCACTAACCTACCAAACAAATAAACCCCACATCTCCATCTCGCTTCATAAGCTATTTCACCAAAATCCCAATGCTATTCCTACCATATACCGACACGGTGCGTGCGTGCCAAACAGAGCCTAAATAGGATAGAATGAAATAATATATCCTCCCTGCCTGGGGCGGTCTTGTTCGTTTTCTTTTTTTTTCTTTTCTCCCTTCCTTCCCTTTTTCGAAATCTCAAGGAGGCTCGCTATCTGGGTGTTCTTCTACGGTCCTTCCCCCATAATCTTTTTTCCTCTCCCTCGGGTGGGATGCGATGGGGGCGCCTCGTCGGTTGTCGGCTGGTATCGAGAAGTTTTCTTGGGTCATTGGTTCTCACTCGGGGTTTGAGGGCGGGCTTGGCAAGGGTGGAACTCGTACGATATTGGAGTCTGGATATTGGAAGGGTATCCCCGCTGTGGAATGGCTCACTCCTGCGAAGACTTGAAGATTCCACATCTCCAGCGACGATTATATTATTATGAAAATGAAAAGAAAAACAAGGACTACCGTTCCACCATCGAATTTTCAATCTGGTATTCTATAAAAAAAAATTCAATGCATTATAGATAAAGGACGCTCGGAACAAATAAATAGCAAGTGCTACATCACTATACTAACTCTTTTGAACAACATAAAAAATTACGAACTGTGTAGGTATGGTACTCAATGTGCAGACCTATTCCCCTTACTCCACTCTCTGAGCACGTTCTTCTTAACCTTACCCGTCTCAGTCTTTGGCAATTCCTTGACGATTTCAACTTCTCTAGGTACCTATCCTAGTATTAACGCACGCCCCGGCAACATAAAAGAAATGAAGGACAAACCATAAATCCCGAAATCTGACTATCCCTCTTTGCCCAAGTAATCACGTCAGCGCCCTTCAGCGCCGGGTTCTTACTCGTCACGAAGGCCATAGGCCTCTCGCCGTACTGAGCGTCGGGCACGGCAACAACTCCACACTCAAGGATATCGGGATGGTGCACGAGCATACTCTCGAGGCTCAGACTGCTAATGTTCTCGCCGCCGGAGATGATTATGTCCTTGCTCCGGTCGAGGATCTGGATGGCGCCGGAGGGGTGCCAGACGGCCAGATCGCCGGAGTGGAGGACGCCGCCTTCAAAGAGCTTTGCCGTGGCTTCCGGGTCTTTGTAGTACCCCCGGCAGCAGATGTTCCCGATGAAGGCAACCTCACCAATTTCTTGACCGTTCTTGGCTACGTCTTGGACGCCAGTTTTGGATATGTCGTTGGTGGTTTTTACTACGCGGATCATTTTACTGGTTATGAAGCCGTGGCCTGCAATAGTTAGCTAGGAAGAGGAGAGGGAAGGAGGTAGGTTACCTTGGCGAGCCATCATCTTGTACATTTCTGCTGCGGGAAGTTTATACCATTCTGGGAGAAAGTAGCCTTTTGTGATGGGGCCGTAACTGCGGATCGCTGTTAACATTCACCTAGTACAATACTGCATCTTGGTAGCCTTATATCACTTACGTCTCAGTCTAACTCCCAAAACACAATTAGCATGTTTACATTACAGCTTCAGTGGATGAAGGCACTCTTACCAAACCATAAACATGCACGGGTATCAAGTTAAGCTTTATCATATCCTCAAACAGCTTAGCTGTTGGTGGCGAAGCAGCAACCGTAACCCGCACTTCATGTGGCAGGCGAACTGCCTTCGGAGATGCACACAAAAGGGTATTAACAGTAGGAGCTGCATTGAAATGCGTGATTCCTTCATCTTTCAGGAGACGCCACATGTCGTCGTAGTCGATTTTACCTAGAATTGTAAGCCTTACTTAAATAATAGCCTTGAGATGCGGCGCAGCTTACGAAGGCAGTAGTGTGTCGCTCGGGCACTAACAACGGCCCACGGGAAGGTCCATCCACATGCATGGAAAAGCGGAAGGATTGTCAGGTATCTACCATTATCATCAGTTTCTCAGGCGAGGAAAGGAGGGTATGAAAGACAAACTTAGCCCTCCCCTTAGGCATCACAGATCCACTATTAAGTCCCGACTCAACAACATTCCCCAAGGCGCCAAGGTATGCCCCACGATGGGTGTACTCTACACCCTTTGGTCGGGCAGTAGTACCAGAGGTATATGCCAAAGCGATCATGTCGTCCTCGCTTCCGGCCTCCATTGCCAGCCCCTCCCACCCATGACCTCCTTCCCGACGGTCAATTTCCAGCCCCTCAAGAACAGCCTTATTAAAATCCCCTTCCAAGTCATTATCGCTATCCTCATCGATGATACGAGGGATTTCAGGCTTGAATCCATTGAGTAAATGGACATACTCCCGATCGACAATTATGGAGTCGACCTCCGCGTGGTCGAAAATGTAGTGGATGTCATCCCTCTTGAGGCGGTAGTTGATAGCAACTTGTACCGCACCGGCGCCCCCGATTCCGAAGATACTTTCGAGGAACGCTGGCGTATTGGGGGACAAAATCCCAACTAAATGAAATATTCTTAACCATGCTCCCGTTGTTTCGTTCAAGGTGGTTCAGACATACCACGCTTGTACCCCTTCGCACGCAGGTAGTATCCCAATCCCTTGGCACGATCCGCAAACTGCTGGTATGTCCTGCGAATGGTCTTGCCGTTGGCGGTAAGGTGGACAATCGCCTCGACCTAGTAAAGAAACACAAACCCTTACTTAGCACTCACCCACTCAATTGTGCCCCCAGCTTCTCAGTGACCAACTCACATTCGGTTCGATCGCCGCAGCTCTAGGCAAGAAATAAGTCGGGGACAACTCAGCTCTATTCACGGGCCGGTCTGGGGAAAAGTGGCCCGCAATCTTCCTGAGACGGTTCTGAGGCGACGACATACTGAATTATCGTACAGTGTCTTGAGCAGCCAACAAGTGAGGGTGAGGGGAGAGAGAAGGGAGAAGGTTGTCAGTAGCGTCGGCGAAACTCCAGATGAATGGATGGTGGGTATATCTTGGAAGAACGGGGTAAAGTCGGTGGGCCAGTTCACTAAATTAGAGAGGAGGGAAGCCAAAACCCGGCTCTTAAATGGCCGGTTAGAGGCTTTGTTTTTGACCCTGGAGTGGGTGCTTTATGATCAAAGAACGGGGGAGAATTTGGCACCCTTATTAGCTAGCATAAGTGTCATGGGGGAGGGAAGCTGCTGTATGAATCCCCCCGCTCCTGCAGTCCGTATTGGAGGCAAGATCCTACGGCAGGGATCGGTGTTACTGGAATACCGTAAGTTGCTAGGATAAAATAAGAACGTTGAATTACGGTAGGGGTGCCACAGCATGCCCAATACAGCGCGGCGGACCTGCTATCTACTAGTAACCACGAATAAAGTCACTATGGTAGAGGAGGAGGCTCTTTCATCTACGGTAATAGATTATCCCTTTAATTTTTTTGGCCCATCAAAAGGCAGATACTTGTACCAGTGTATCCTATAGTATCCTACAGGCTTAAATCGGTGACACCCAGGGAACCGAGAATTGTATGATAGTCGAATCTTGTCTTGTCTTCCTGCCAAGACGAGCCCGCTCCCTTGGTCACCAACCCTTCTGGCCCTTCTCCCGCATGGAAAGCTCCAGTGCGAATTCTAGGGAACGGCCTTCGAAGTCCGAGGTCCGGTCCCACAATGCACTCCAACCACCTCTTCCTAATGTCAATGACCTCCCTCCTCCCTTCCTCCTCTCCACTGCCACCACCATCATCACTCAGCCGTTATGATACTATTTATACCAAGCTTACCTCTTTTGCAGTAACTCACTTCACAAGCAGATTCCTCCTCCCCAACAGCGAAATTCTAACCTCGCCCACAACCTCTTATGCCCAACTCACTAACTCCGTGCCCGGCTCATCCTCTCCCACTTTCAGGCTCCTTACAAAGAACCTTCCCGTAGCCACTACTACCATTCACATAGCCCCCTCTAAGTACCGTACTCGTACAACACTGTTTAATCCCCACCAATCCACATCCTCCAAGCATCCATCGTTCAAGCACCACCACAACCGACTGCCGCTCTCCCGGTACCGAAGCTCCAGTACCACGGATTTGTTTTCCCTTCCGGTGCGCAAGCCCAATGGAGGATACACAATGTTAGGAGTTTTTTTTTTCAGATGAGATCCAAGTAATTGAGTGACTGGAGATCTTACCCGGGTCCGGAAGGTTTTCTCTGGGCCGAGGACATGTGGCGAGGAAAAGAGGAGCTGCTTGCTGAGGGTTGGGACGAGTTCTTTTGTGTCCTGGAGGATGAGCATATGGTGGGGAACGGTCCGTATTTATCATTGCATTAAGCAATGAGTGCGTATACTACTGTAGATATGATCCCTCAAGTACAGTAATAATCCTTAACATTCGGGAGAAGGACATCTGCGTACGCAAATCCAGGTCCCCTAATAAAATCCAAACCAAATTACCATAACTAAAAACAAATCACCCCGCCGCCCCCCCGTCCAAAAAATCAAAACCCCCGGACACACCCCACCCCAAGATCCCCCCCAAAAAAAACCCCTAGCCCACCTGCAGGGACCGCCGCTAGTGCCCTGTGCTCTCTCTCGCGCTTCGCCAAGATTTAGCATCATCTGTCACAAGACCCAATGTAAAGGTTCCTGACCGGTACAGTACGATACTGAGAAAAATTACAAGCCCCAGGGGGATTTCTACAGAGTTTTTTCCAGTTCTAATCCCCCCCCTATCCCTCCCGAATCCCACAGCTCTTAAGCGCACCACACCAACTGCTACAAATAAATGATCACGTGTACCGACAAGCTGCGGGAGAGAAATAAGCACAACACAAGCCACAAGCCATAGAAGGAGTTTGGTTATTTTTCGTGACGCCCCGAGAAGCCTAGGAACAGGAACTACCCGAGGAAATCTCCTTCTCGAGTATAACAATACTAAATCGCACAGGCGGGGAAATCAAAGGAGGGGATGCATAATTACCCGAGAACATACTTCATTGATCATAATAAAATGAACAAGACTCCAAAAGCCTCTAAACATTCAAAACAGAAGCATCCAGATATTTAAGAAAGGAAGAAAACGAAGGAATGAAAGAAATAACATTCTAGATCAATTATGCACTAATTAGCACAATATAATACTGGATGCTTCTGCTGGAGATTTTGAACAAGCACCCCGCCTCCAAAAGTAAACACAAGCCACTGTGCCCAAGTGCCCAACCTAAGCACACCTCATCCCCACTATGCATGCTGGTATCCTCGAAACAGTGAGCGGTCACACACACCATCACTCGATACTGGCACCCTGCCCGCCCACAGCCACCAGCCGCCGATCCCTCCTTACTGCAGAGTATGAGAGAATGTTTTTTTAAGATCGGATAGATAGTGCGGGCATAGCATATAAAATCAGCCCCCTAACTAACTAACCAACTACCACAACCAAAATCACACAAAGGAATTAAGGATGAAAACATCATTAAAAACAAAAAAGTGATTTAGGTAAAAAAACACGCTTTACACTTTGATGAACTAACTTAGTTTATATCACTATCATAAGAAATTGAATAATATTATCTCCTTTATATTATTTGATTACCTTATTATATCATAATAAAGAATCGTATAATACAGCAAAATCAGCAACCCGGGAGAACGAAAGGAACAACTAATTACCCCACATATATACCATACCCCAATTGGCCATACCTTTTAGTTAGATTCCACCTCAATAACTTAATCTATGATACTATATGGTAGCAGTTCCGCAACAGTATGATATAATACAACCCTGGTGGGGTAGCCAGATAGTATAGTCCCCCCTGAGCTAAGCTGAGTTGAGCTGGAGAGCAATGTATTATATTACTGAGAGTGTGAGTGAGTTGAGTCGATCCGAATATCTCAATCAACATCCAACAACCGGAAGAGGAGGGAATTGGAGATATTCCTGAGTTTTGCACAATAAATATGTCATGCCTGCCACTCTCCTCCTGAACCGAATCCAGAGGATATGATCCTGTCCAAAATCCTTCATCAGTGAGGATTTTATGAGAGGGAGGAGAAATTCGTGTATCATACGAAGTGATTCACTTGTGGCGTCCGGTCCCACCGAGTGGCCATGTATACCAACCGGGAGTAAGTAAGATACTATCATACCCATAGTCTCACGATATGTTTCTTTCTTTTCTTTCTTTCTTCCTTACTGCAACGCTTATCCCAAATGCTGGTATTATATGATACGCCATTTTACAAAAGGGCTAAACACAGAACCATTCTAAAAAGGTGATAAGTTATGGTCATTGAACTAATCACCGATGCTTGATATATAATAAGGTCCTGTTTAACACACCGCCGCCATATAAAGAAAAAGAAAAAGCCATTTTCCCTATAATAAAACCTTAGTTTTTGCCAAAACTCAAACCCCTTTGACCGATAGGGCATAAAAGAGATTCAAAATATCCAGATAGTAAATAGCTGCCATTCTGACTATTGCAATGAAGAAAAAAAAAAATCTGGTACCGGCAGGAGGCCTATAAGTTGGGCAATAATCAAAAAAATGTGCAATGTTGCAATATTTCATTCATTTGCAACAAGAGATACCATAAAAGTCAGAAAAATGCCATTTTTTTTTCCCTTGCGTGCTAAAGAGGGCCTAAGAGTAGAAAGAATCTCCCCTCAAAATCCTAAGGTAAAAGAAAGAAAGGTAGGAAGGAAGGAAGAAAGGAAACAGCAAGAGTGCCAATATATACAGATAATATGAAGGTGGATCCGGGGAGAAATAAGAATAATAAAGGACCGCCGCCCGTCACTAGCAACTGCGCAACCTCGCCCCAGCAAGACCTGCAAGACTATTATAATACTTTCCATCCCTTAGACGTCCATTAAAACCCCCAATCACCCCAAATGAAAAAGATAAGAGAAATATCAAACCGATAGAGTGTAAAAAATAAAAATAAAAAGACCCAAACCTCAGCCAAATTGTTCATGATACAAGAAAAAAAAGTAACGCCATGCTCCTATATCCCCTACCCCTATACCACCTCTCAAGGCACCCTCCTATATCATCCTCACAAGGACTCCCTCCTCCTATCCCAACTTAATCGGCGAGGGGCTCCCTTCCCTTCTTCTTCCCAACATCGGCGGCGAACTTGGCAAGTTAACCCCCACTGCACCCCCACCAGAACCGCCGCCAAAGCCTTCATCGTCCTCAATCTCATCATCCCCATAAGCATCCACAACAGGACTAATCCGGACTAGACTCGGTGGGAACACAGACAACGGCTGCGGGGACGACTGTGGGACCTGTAGGTGCGAGAGTGGGATTGATGTTTGGTTCGTCTGGACTTTGAAGAGGGCGACGCGGAGGCGGAGTTTTAGGGTTGTTGCTGTGGAGGGGGCTGGTCTGTTATGGTTATGACGGACGTGGTGACGATGGGGGTCGTGTGTTAACGGTGTGGAGAGAATTGTAGAAGTTGAAGTATGGTAGGGGGTGGATGGATATGGGTATGGCGGAAGGATGTGTGTGTCCTGCCATTAACCAGTCAGTCGGTCAGTTAATAAATCAATTTACATAATGGCAGGTAGGGAGAAGGAAAAAAAAACCTACCTCTTCAAGCTTCACCCCCCCACCACCCAACAATCCCCCCTCCCGCTCTTGCTCCTCGTCGAACCAGGCATACTCATCCTCCTCCTCTTCATCCTCCCCAACCACAACCACTCCTCCTCCCCCCCTCCTACCACTCCCCCCTACACTAGTACTGACATACCGCCTCGGTGTATCCCTCGTCTGATCATCGTAGTAGTCTCCGTCCTCAACCAATTCACTAAACAGCCGCTTCTTTCGTACAGAGCTGCGCTTCCGTAGGCTCTCTGGTGTCTTCTCGTCCACTGTGGACTTTGCTCCTGCCCCTCCGGGTCGGGGCGTAGTGTAGATATTACCATCCCGAGAAGTTAGGGCACGACGGTTTACATTGGGTGTTGTCATCGTTTTATTTTGATTTCGGCGAGAGTGGGATTGTCTTTGTAGTGGTTGCTTGGGGGGCAAGCTATGGTAACTTTACTCCTTTCTTCGGATGGCCGGTATTGTTTAGATTCGAGGGGTCAACAAAGGAGTAAGTCAGTGAGCCAGTGATAGGCAGTAAAGGATAGAAGCTGTAGTTTTGGCTCCAGCTGGGTGGCTCAGCAAGTGAAAAAGTAGTTATCTTAGAACAATCCGTAAACTCTGCTATCCCTCTTCTCGAGGTTGGAGGCTTCTTCACCGGAGGCTCTCTTTCCAAAGGAAAAAGGAAAAAGAAAAAAAATAAGAAAGAAAGAACCCTTGCTCGCGCGATAAACCTAGCCGAGCCAAGACTTGGGGCTGACCCAATTCGACCCAGTAATCGCCCGGATTTGTTTGTCTATCCTGAGGGGGGCGTTGGTTGGTTGAAAAGGTTTCCAGCGACCGGAAGAGTTATCGTCAGTTTGATGGGCGAGGGAAACTTTGGGGTTTGGATGAAAAAAAAAAGGGTGCACTTTTTTTGGTCGTATCATAGTTCCTTTTTTGAACTACAGGAAGGGGAACTCGGCTGTTACACCTAGGCGAGGCTAGGATCATGGATTATCACTCCGCAACTCGATTAAACCACGATACCCAGCTTTCCCCCTCGAATCGTGATAGGGGTTAGAGAACTCCGATATGAACAATTCTATATTTAAATGCTAAATAATAGTGGACGGATTGGATACCAACGTTTCTGGGCCTGAATAGCTAAATCCTAGAGGTAACTTAGATGGAAGCCATCTCACAAGCACATTGCTGAACTAACCTTCAGAGAGGCCTGGAATGCTGTCAGTGCTCCCTCCCATCAACCTGCCCTCGTCCCTACCGAGAATATATATACCTTCCTCAATTAGTGAACATCGAAACATCGCAAGTTACACAAATCATGTTCGTTTTTAACCCTCAGCACAGGTCAAACGTTTTCACGAGGATTCACATGGATCACGCGAATACGAATCAGTATATCAATAGTAAATTAGAAACACCCTGCTTGCCCATCGAAAATAGCTCTACCAGATCTCCATATGATATCGACCCGCCTCATCCGTCCACGCCTGATAAATATAAGAAAAGAAAAACCACAAACCCACGGATGATATGATAAATTCAGAGGGATTTAATGTAAAGCAAGCAAATAGGGAGGCGATTGTAACTCCACAACTTCAAATTTCTCAGCATTTGCTCTCCATGGGGATTTTATACTAACCCCTACAGCATGAACACAAACAATGGTATTTTAGGATGCAAATACGGATGTGCCACAAAAGAAAAAAAAGGAGAAAAAAGGGTCCTAGAAGGAGTAGAAGCGGGGATGCGAAAAAGAGAATAATGATGTAAGTTTGAAGGGGAGAAGTGAATGAACGAATGCAATGATAAGCATTAAAAACAATGAAAAGGAGAAAAAGGACAATCCAACAGCTGTACCACGCCGCTCGAAATACCACCGGGAACCATCGCACACATGATCCATTACCCTCCATCGGCCACGGTTCCAAACTTGCTTCGACTTTCCAGTATAGCCAATCGAAGCTGGAGTCACTCATTACGCCTCTTCGGCTTCGACAAGCTTCTCACACGCTTCATGAGACCGCCGTTCTCGCCCGGTTTTCCATCACTGGTCTGGACCCTCCCAAGGGAAGGCTTTCTTGGGGACCCGGGAGCCCTCCTCTCCGACACTGAGATGGTTTCACCCTTTCTATCATAAGCACCATCGTAATCGCTAAAGAATGGATTGTTGTTGTTACGAGGAAAGCTCCCCCCTGGAGTCGTAGGAGAGTACGGTCCATCAGTGGGGGATCTATTAGGAGGGGGAGGAGGAGGACGGCGGTGTGATTGAATGGGACCATCCATAGTCCTGTTTTGGCTAATAGATCTAATCTTTTGGGCCAGCGATTTCTTTCGTTGCAAGCCATCACTATTGTTCATCTCACTCGGTGACTTAGGTCGATCATTTGTCGATCCCGACTTCTGTACGGCCGCTCTCGGTGCTGGTGTTCCATCTAGGAAAGTAGATGTGCCTAAACCCGGCGTTTCATCTCCGTGGATAATACCTGCAGTTTTCTTTGGATCAAAGGCACCGATGGCCTTGGTAGACCCCAGCTCACTGGGAGCGGAAGGGCGTCTTCCAGAAGCCGTGAAATCATTGAAAGCTTCCGGGTCTCTATTTCCAAAGACGTGGGAGTGATCGGCCTTGGCATTTACCGGGCCAAACCCGGAAAGAGCATTGTTGGCGGAATCAGCAGGGAATGCATGAACAGGTGCGAGCCTCCTCGAGTTCTTCGCGTTGCGATGCGGATTACAGGCATCAAATGGACCGTCGTGATGAAACACTGTGGAATATATAGTGAGATAGCGGCTACAAAAAGAGCTAAAATCGGGAAGTACTTACGCCCGGAACCGTAAATACCGGTAACATCTAGCTTATCAATAAGATCCAGAGGGGCCCCATTCTTCTTACGATCCCTCTCTCGCCGGGCACGATCATCCTTGTCTTTTTGGCCTGATCCGGACCCGGACCTATTATCATGAGAGCGCTGTTCGCGATGACGACGTTCACGCCTTTCCCTATCTTTCTGCTCAGCTTCATGCAACTCCATTACTGAAGAGTCCGAATTCCTTCTGGGCCGTCTTCTGAGCTCACGATCCATATCTCGGGGCCTATCGGCAGCAAAATGACCGTTAGGAGGGGGACGTTGTCGCGGAGGTGGATTCCTAGGTGTCGAGTCAATGGGAATTAATTGAGCACCTTTCTCATCCGACGATCTTGAATGGTGATGTCCATTTGACAACTGCTTGTGCCTCTGTTGTGGCCGGTAGGGCGGCGGTGGCATATTATCCCTGTCGTTGGATCGACCGTACATATTATTCGTGTTGGTATCTCCGGAATGGTCGGTAATGGCCAAATTTTCCTAAGCGAGCAAGCACATCTGTTAGCATCGAATCTGTTTTGTGGGGTGCAGGTCAAGGCGGGACATACAAAGAGCTCTGCTGTAGCACCCGAGAATTGTGGCCGCAATGCAGAAGAGGAATCGAAAGAATTAGCCTTGTGAGCAGAGGAAGGGCGTTCGGTAGCGTAGAAATCGTCTTCGAAAACGTCAAGAAAAGGGTTGCGGGATTGCGGCCTAGTAGATACGAAAGAGAATCGTTCGTTGGTAGCGGAAGAGGGAGAAGAGGGAGTCTGCGAGAGCCGGCGACGGAATGGATTATTTGTCCCAAGCTCAATAGAGGGGGATGGCCGTCGCCCTGATATATTGAAATTGAGGGAGGGGACGCATACGTTAGCATTTCCAGGATCAAGAAACAAAAATCAAGGACAAGGACAATAGTGGTGCAGGATATAACGCACCTGTAACGAGGGGCTGTACGAGCGACATTGCAGGATTGCAAGCTTCTGGATGCGGACTGGTTGAGAAGAGGCAGGCGACTTGCTGGGTAGTATATCCTTGATTTAAAGGAAAGGAGGAAGGGGAGTAACGGGGGTTGAATGGACTGATGTGAATTTCCGAGAGAGCGTATAAGTGGGAGAGGATAAGGTATGTTTCGAAACGACGGGAAGGAGCGGAGAAAGTAGAGGACGAATGACGGTGTGTATGTGTGTGAGTATGTAGTAGAGAAGTGCGGTATGTAGTCCGGGTCTTTTAGGTATTGTCTTGCTTCTGAGACTACTTTATCTCCCGTGCCTTTCTCTTTTTTTCACGACAATAGAAATGAAAAGGGTTTGTCTGAGAATAAATTCAGGCGAGAGGAATTATTCCACGGGATGCGACAAGCCTGGTGGGAGGCAAGCAGCAGGGAGGAAAAAGGAGCGTGAAGGTAGGGAAAAGTTATGGGGCAGGAGAGGGAAGCTTGGGTTTCAGAAACGCCAGGCGGCCCTGCCAAAATGAGAGCTCCAGTGGCCGCTTCCAGGAAAGATCCGCTCTTGCTTTAGCCCGAGGTGGATCTTTCTGTCGGTCAGTCGGGAACCCCCCCCGCCTATAGAGAAAATTGGGGAGAGGGTAATAGTAAATTTGGTAGAGGTTCGATTATAAAATAAATAAGCGAAAATAAATGACTGATCTGGCCTTCTATAATTCTCACGCTTTTCGCTGTTATTGAGGGGGAATTGGGTTAGCTGTTATGATGGCTATGGGTGATGCCTCGATTATGGTGGGTAGAAGGGGTGTAGGGGGCATAGGCATTAGGAGAGAGAGCGAGAGGGCAATGGAGAGAATGGAGAGGGAAGAGGAGGAGGAAAGTGGGAGATAGAAAGTGAGTGAGAGAATGGGTGAAGAAAAGGGTCCAAAGAGAAGTACTCGTACCTGATGGATTCAAGCCTCATACATCGTGCCCATCCAGTACCGGTAAGTGGCCTTTGCTTTTTAAAAATTTGACCAGTTCAGGGGTGCAAGTTGCGGTAGACGGGCACTTTCTTATTGCAACACTCGCCCTTCCCTCCTCTAAAGGCATAAAACTACAGCAAGCAAGCCATTTCTATTATGCGCTCTCTTGGCCTTCAAGCCCACAATGCGGTGATACTTCCCCACAGTTGCCCCCCCGTGCAGTACCCACTTGGTGAGACCAAGTGATCATTCTGGTTTAGCCTTTAACTGCCGGTACCAGCATTTCTCAAATAACGCGCTTATGATTTAGCCCGAGACCCACTCTGGGGGTGCTCCAGTACTCGTACAGCAACGGTAGGCAGTCTGAACGCGTTTGACAGAGCAAGTTATGGAATACAGTAGAGTACAAAACTCTCTATAGCAGGTCCCGGGATCCTTCTTAAGATGTAAACACATACAGCACATGTAACTGAATGGTGAATAGGTAGTAGAATGAACTCAAGCCGGTTCGAGAAGGTGGGAGAAGAGGGAATCTTAGCTGTTGCACCATAAGTTTAGCGGCGGGGGGATGGACGGCGAGTAGTGTGCGAGTGAAAAGTACGGTAGGGAATGCAGTTGCCCGGGTACGGTAGCACCATCACCTCCCCCGTAGAGCTCTCCTTCTGTAGCTGCGGTACCGTGCTCCCTTCCTAGCTGTTCCATACCGTAGTGCGGACTGTAGTGTTAGGACTGGTATACTACCGCTGCTCTATTACCCACTTCAATCTACAGTATCTGTCGGCTCTAGGGTCCAGCAATTGGGTTGAACACATTGCAACTTTTGTAGAGAGTTTTCACGCTCACCAGCAGTCTGCTCGAATAGGTGGTGGCCCTTCAAGAACCAGGAACTTGACCTTGATTACCGTACGGCATCCTGCCTGAGTTCAGTCAACTCCTACCGTACTGTACTGGTTCCGCTGACAAATCTTATCTGGTTAGGGGAAATGCTATCGTCGATAGATCCTGGACAATACTGGTACGAGTACAGCACAAGTACAGGGGACTTGTTGGGCCTGCTTAACATTTGCGGAAATTGCCGATTAGATTTACTTATGCTGTGCTTCGTTGCGGCACTACTCCAACCGGGTAGGCAGGTGAAGCTTAAACCATAACAGGCGCGGGATTGGGGACGAGACTAGGTTATCTGTGCTGGCGGACCATCAAGTGTTTTAAACTTTCCTGGTGACTATCAGAGTCCGTGCTAATTTCTTACGGCTTCTTGGTCCAGGGCAGTGTGGTATCAGGATCTTTCTAGACAAGATGTGAATGGCTTGATCTGGGGGGCCGCTGCCAGTCCGGTAGTCTTAGTAGTGAACGTAATCCCAAATCAACAATGGCAGAGAACACAACAGAAACTAAGTTTTTGGTTATGATATAAACTGTGCGAAAAAAGACCCCCAAACAAAAGTATCGTACAATAATGTAGTTCTAGGAATAGAAACGAAACCACAGACTCCATCCCACAAAGTGAACGTTTTGTCTCGCACGATCGGTCTCTTCAAATGGACACCAGAGAATCTTCCAAATACCCCACGAAACCTCATCAACTACTTATGCAGCACCGCTGTAAAAAGAGGTTAGTAATGCTCCTGACGACAACAATCGAAGCAAGATTGTTGGTGCGAATGTGTTTTAGAGTAGAGAGGAAAGGACACATACACTAAAATATTGTTGACTGGAATATGGACTGGGAGGCAATTCGGTTAGTAAAAGTGTATTGGGTTTGTATGTTGAAGGTTTGGTAGCCTTACTGAGCTTTACAATGAATCCGATAACTCCCATAATGACGAAACCGATACCAACAGCCTGCGAGATCTTGATAAACTCTCTCTTGTCCGCTATAGTTTATAGGAAGATTAGCGCACATACTCGGAGATCATTACGGCATTGCAAGAGGCATACGCTTGGTGCATCGGTTGATGAAAAGAGTTCCGTCCCTCAGAAACTCGCGAGGAATATCGGCCATTTGAGCAAATTGGTCAGACATCGTGGAGGGAGCTTATGGCAATAGTGGAGGCTGGTTTGAGGGAGATGGTGAATGTAGACGGGAGAAAGGGTGGTAGGCTGTCTTTTCGAGAACGGTGGTGGATGAAGAATCTGGAAATAGAGGGAGCGCGAACGTTAAAGATGCCTGGCAGCTCAGGGGAAAGGCGAGGTGTTCTTTGGCAACATCTATGCCCAAGAATTTGCTTTTCCAGCGCAGCATTGGTCACTGGGAATCGCGCCAAGAGATGGAAATCACGTGCCAATGTTTCGCGGATACAGCAGTAAATCTCCGACCTTCCCTCATCCATCCGCCATCCTTCATCAACCCGGAAACTGAATCTCGTTATCACTAACACCCACAGATTCATCGAATCTCCTATACGAATTATCTTTCTTGCGACATGGCGCTTAATAGCTTCTTTCATAATAAGATCGAATCACTCGAGCTTGAGATCATTGAGAGGAATTCAAAACTGAGGAGATTGGAAGCCCAGCGAAATGACTATAATTCAAGAGGTTTGTGTTGCTATTTTCTTCCTATCCAGATAGGAGTATATCTCCTTCAGATATAAATGATGGGGGTTAGTCGCTTGGAGGGTCCGTGGGTATTGTTTCGATATGCGCAAGTCTCCTTCAGGATTGCAACCCTGGATCAGCTATTGTTTATCTTGTCTTCTATCTGTCTTAATGTGGCGTGTCACCTCTTGGGATATTGGCACTAACACTGCTATTGTGAATAGTTCGCCTCCTCCGCGAGGAGCTTGGGCTGCTCCAACAGCCAGGGTCTTATGTTGGGGAAGTGGTGAAAGTGATGGGAAGCAAGAGGGTTTTGGTGAAAGTACATCCAGAGGGGAAATATGGTACGTTCAGGTCCGGCTGTGTCTGCGAATTTTAACCTGATTGGTTTAGTTGTCGATGTGGCCGATAGTGTCGATATATCTAAGCTCACTCCCGGAAAACGTGTGACTCTGCTTTCGGACACCTACCGATTAGAGAAGATGCTACCAAGCTCGGTAAGCCGGCCCATTGTTTCCGTGGTAGGGGTTAGGCTAATGTGCCACTAGGTTGATCCTCTTGTCTCCCTTATGATGGTTGAGAAAGTCCCCGACAGCACATATGACATGATTGGCGGTCTTGATCAGCAAATTAAAGAGATAAAAGAGGTAATTGAGCTCGGGTTAAAGCATCCGGAACTGTTTGAATCTCTTGGGATCGCCCAGCCAAAGGGTGTGCTTTTATATGGACCCCCCGGAACCGGAAAGACACTTCTTGCCCGTGCGGTTGCCCATCATACTGACTGTCGCTTCATCCGTGTATCGGGTTCTGAGCTGGTTCAGAAGTATATCGGCGAAGGATCTCGTATGGTTAGGGAGCTGTTTGTTATGGCCAGGGAACATGCTCCAAGTATCATTTTCATGGACGAGATTGACAGTATTGGTAGTAGCCGGGTTGAAGGTAGCTCCGGTGGCGATTCTGAAGTTCAGAGGACCATGTTGGAATTGCTCAACCAACTAGACGGTTTCGAGCCTACAAAGAATATTAAGGTTATCATGGCAACGAACAGATTGGACATCTTGGACCCTGCTCTACTAAGGCCTGGGCGAATTGACCGGAAGATAGAATTTCCCCCTCCGACGTTAGTTCACTCCTCCTGATTTTAATTCGAAGATACTGAGTAGGGACATAGTGTCGAAGCTCGTGCAGATATTCTTCGAATTCACTCTAGGTCAATGAATCTTACCAGGGGGATTGATCTTAAGAAAATTGCGGATAAGATGAATGGATGTTCCGGTGCTGAGCTCAAGGGTGTATGCACAGAGGCAGGCATGTACGCTTTGCGAGAACGAAGAATCCATGTAACGCAGGAGGATTTTGGTAAGGACATGACACCCTTGCAGTCTTAGTTTAATGTTTTCCTCATGCTGGGAATTAATCGCAAAATTGGGTGATTTCTAACTATATGACTGTAGATCTAGCGACGGCCAAGGTTCTAAATAAGCATGACGACAAAGAAATGAGCTTGTCTAAGTTGTGGAAGTAAATGGACAACTTTCTCTGTACCCTAGTTGCACTTGCTCTTTGATAAAGGCTAGTTTTTTTTTGTCGTTCACTTCATGAATGTTGATTGAACATGGCTGTGGTTTTCTTGAATAGAAAGGGGGACACTTTGCATTAACCGAGGTTTATGATCCTATCGTAGTTATATAAGCATTTGAATACCCGCGATTTCGCGACGTTGTCATTATCTCGTTACTGTTTGGTCTTTTTGTTTATGGTAGACTCAGGTAGAGAGGCTTTTTGGGTATGATAGGGGTAACACAAATTCTCACTCGCCCACGAGTGTTCTGGTCCTGTTAGGAGAAGTTATCCGTGATCTTATCCGATTAGCACCGATACTGGGACATCTTGGCATGCTTGAGCTTGGCGGCAGATCCCTGGTTGGGAGTGGTGACATCGGATGGTTTGAGGATTACAAATTACTTTTTTTTGCATTCGAGCACGAGTGCCGTAATTATAATACTCTGCTGAGGAGGTGGGGTGGAGGGGTAAATGGCATAGGGCTAACCCCAACCTTGTATCAACAGCAGTCTGTTTTTTTTTTTCCCCTCCATTTTATGGGATATCCCAATTTTGGCCGTCCGAATGTAGCCGGAGTTGAGGAGAGTGCAGAAAGGGGAGGAGAGGGTTGATTTGCAATTGAGATGGATAAACGATGTACTGTACGAGTATGGGTATGGGTGAAATAAATGCCGCGTTTTGATTGTTGGAGAAGAAGGTTGATCAACATTGATGAATAGGGTGGAGTATGATAGATGAAAAGTGAATAAATAAATAAATAAATAAATAAATACAGTAGTCTTGATCACTGGGAAATAGCGGAGAATGATATTGGAGGAGGGAATGAGATTTAGATATTTATATTATTGCTGGAGTTATAGTATATAGCGCTGTAAGCATGACAATTCAATATTTATATCGTCGAGTATTGTGCGGGTGCTGGACTGTACTGTACGATACGACGACACGAAATAATATTATATCGTGGCAAACAAGGACACGAGTGTCAAGGCACTTTGCCACCCATTTCTCCTTTCGCCTAGCATTCCCTTCCCTTGCCCTGAGGAAAAGCCGGAAAAAAAAAACCCCCCCCCCCATTTTTTTGTGGGACGCCAACCTTTTCCAGTCCTTCCCCCACCGCCCGACCACCCGCCACACATTTGTGCACACAACAAAGAGCAGCACTTGATCGCTACCCCCTCCATCCGCTCTTCCACACCCCCCCCCCTCTTTCCGGGCGTGAATTGTTTTTTTACTCCCCATCGAATAATCTCCCTTTGTGCTTCTTTTGAAGACAATTACAGGAGAGAGCAGGCACTATGTCTGCCTCAGTCGCCTCCAAGGTTCGTTATTGCTGGCCGAGTTGTTTTGTTATCATCGCTGACTTGTACTGGTTTGGTTTTGACAGAATTTGTTCGACCTTCTGGGTACGTTTTTCCATCTGTTGTATTGAAAATTCCTTGTCTCCGACTTCGTCCTCCTCCCTTTGACAAGTAGGGGCAGGGCTGTCTCTAGTCGCTTTCGAGGGTGTACCCCGCTTTTTTCCCTCTTTCTAACCATTTTTACTGGTATTTTATAGGGAATGATATCGAAGACCCCGATGCCCCTCCTCCGCCCCAGCCAAGAGAAGTGATTAAGAATTCCACCACCTCAAAGAAGAGAGAGGGGAAGCCTACTACTGGTGACTTTTCTGCTTCTAGCGAATTCGCTCCTCGCGATAATACTGCTGGTGGCCGTGGGCGCCCCTATAGCGGCAACGAGAGAGGTTTGTTTTCTTGTTGATATTTGTAAAAAGAGCATTGATTTATTTTCTTGGCTGTTCCCATATTGATCAATCTTAAAAAAATTGCTGACAATAACCGGGTAGCATTCCGTGATCGTGATGCCGGCCGTCAAAACAACCTCAGTAAGGACACCGCAGAAGGTGCCGCTCCCCGTGGTGGGGGGCGTGGTGGGGGGCGTGGTGGGCGCAGGGAGTACGATCGCCACAGTGCTACCGGAAGAACGTATGTTGCAAAATGACTTGTTTGTAGCTGGCGTGGAATTGTGAAAGCTGATTGGTTGCGTATTGCAGAGACTCTGACAAGAAGTACAATCAAGGGTGGGGTGGCACCGGGGGCAGTAGTGAGTGGAATGACGAAATTGTTGGACAGGAGCTCGCTCAAAATGATGCCACTGGTGCCGACCTCGCGGATCCCAATGCTGTTGCTCCGGTCGATGCCCCTCCCGGGGATGAGGAAGCAGAGGAGGCCGCCGAGCCAGAGGAAGAGAAGGTCAAGACCCTCGATGAGTACCATGCTGAGCTTGAGCAGCGTCGGGATGGTCTCGGACCCCCAACCGAAGTCCGTCGCCCCAACGAAGGCAACCAGAATGACAAGAAATGGGCTGGAAAGGAGCTCTCTCGCAAGGAAGAGGAGGAAGGTGTCTTCTTTGCCGGTGAATCTAGGGATAAGACTAGGATCCGCGAGCGCAAGCAGAAGAACCTCCTCGAGATTGGGGCTAGGTATTCTGAGCCCAGAGAAAACAGGCGTGGAGGTGATAGGGGCGGACGTGGACGTGGTCCACGTGGTGGTGGTGGTGGCCGTGGTGGTGGTGGTGGTGGTGGTTATAATGGTGGTGGTTCTAGACCGTCTCGTAGGGATGATTACCACGGAGGCCAGGATTCTGGCGGCCACGTTAATGTTGCTGACAAGTCAGCATTCCCGGACTTGGGATCTTAAAATCACCAAACCACGCCCTGTTGGGAACCCAATGGACAGAATACACTCCTCATTTCACAGCACAACTAGTTTCTGGTGAAAAGGGAGGAAGGGGAGCCATATGATCGGGAAAAACGAAAAACAAGCCTTTTATTTTTTCTATATGATCATTGTCATTTTCATTCTCATTCTCATTCTTTCCTCCTTTTCTTGTTTGTTCTCATGTGGAAATTAAAAAATTTGATCGATTCTTCACAACTCCCGGGCTAGATCTGAGGTGGCGAAGGGGGGCTACGAGTGTAGTTGTGAATGTGTGTGGTGGGTTAGTATTTGATCTAGTCGTGAGTGTTCCCGAGTGTGATTGTCTTACGGTGTTTGCGGGAAGAGGTAGGGTATCTATGGCCAGGCGCCCTGTGCGGTAGTGGTTAGTCTAAGCCCCCATCCTAGTGCCGTTGATTCCCAGTAGTAGTACTTGAAGGTGTATTATATATTCGTAGTGTTCGCCGGATTGTGCCGATTACCAATGCTTGTTTTTTAAACCGCAAGAGTGCTTGATAGCCATGGGGGAACTAAATATCGCACAAACTTCTGGTTTTGCGTAGACTGATGAGACTACATCCGCTAGAATATACCCACCCTATGCTTAATCCTCGATTATGTTGGGATTATAGTTGATGTGGGGGGTCCCTGAAATTGAGTTCTGGAGCGTCCTTCTTTCTTCTCCTCTAGAATCATGGATTATCACTCGGCGATATTGGCAACTGCGCCGTTGAGTTTTAGGCGATGCATTATAGCACGGGTGGGCATAGGAGGACTTTGACGCTTGGTTAGGTACAGGGGAATAATTGATTCGAGGACGCTTTATTATAACTGTTTTGTATTGTGAATGTTTGTTTTATTTGTACTGTGTTGCTGTTAATGATTATGTACAAACAAACAAACAAACAAACAAACGATTCTCCTCCCACCTCCACTATGACTATTATATGTTGGGTTTGTACTGTGTTGCTGTTAATGATTATGTACAGTACAAACCAACAAACAAACAAACGATTCTCCGCCACTATGACTTATAATCGGAGTCTAAGTTATTAATACAAGAGTTTGCAATCGCGGACTTTAACAAGAATAATAATACATGAGTTTGTCCACTGCCAGCAGTTATCGAATCTTTTTTTCATTTTTTTTTTTTTGGAAAGGGGGTATCATTTGCCCATCACACACGTTTACCTTATTACTTTCCTTGGCCTCCTCTTGCTCCACGACCGCGGCCACGGCCGCCACGGCCACCACGGCCACCACGGGCTCCACGTTTGGAAACACCTGCTCCATCTTTCGGCTCCAAGATTGGGGATTTGGGTTGGATGATGGTCGGGAGGGGTTTAGCTTGCGCCTTTTTCTGGGCTGACTCTATGATGCGCGTGCTACGGCGTTGGGGGACTTGCGGTGCCTTGCCGGGGGTCTTTCCGCGTCGGGGTTTGGCGGTGGTGGTGGCGGTGGTGTCGGCGGTGTTCTGAATCTGGTTCTGGTTATCTTCCTTCTCCTTCTCCTTCTCCTTCTCCCCCTTCTCATCCTCGCCCTTCACCTTCTCCTCGACCTGGGGGCTTTGCTTTTTGCTTTTCGGGGGCTTCTGGCTGGGGGTGGGGGTGCGGCTGGGAGTTTTAGTTTTTGTGACTCCAGTGCCGGGCTTGGGTTTTAGGATCGGGGAGGAGGGCATGGGCTTTGGTGTGGTTTTGTTACTCGGCGACGGTCTTGGGCTAGGGGTAGGCGTAAAGCCTTCCTGCACGGCAAGGATGTCAATTAGATTCTGTGCCGACTTCCGCATGGACTCTAGAATGCGGAGCTGGGCTCCCAGTTCCTCCTGGTGAGGCTCGGCCGGCGGGGTTTTCATAATTTCTTCGATCATGGTAAGGGTGTCGTCGTCGAATATGATTGGAGGGGGTGAGGAGCTAGCCGCGATGGCTGGGTGTCCGGGGGAAGTGTGATCGGCTGTTAGTGTTAGTAGAGGAGGAATCTGAGTTTCAGTCTGGACACCGGTGGTAAAGGAGGAGGTACCTGTATTCTGATCTTCAATCTCGGGTTCGTTCTCGGGCGCCTTGTCCCCCTCGGCCCGGGGGCTTTGTTTGACTTTCGGGAGCGTCTGGCTCGGGGTGCGGCTGGCAGTTTTACGCTTTGTGACACCTGCGCCGGGTTTGGGCTTTAAGATTGGGGACTTGGGCTTTGGCGTGGTTTTGCTACTCGGTGATCTTGGAGCAGTAGACTCTAAGCCTTCTTGCGTGGTAAGGATGGAAAACAGGTTCTGCGTCGATTTCTGTACGGACTCTAGAATGCGGAGCTGGGCTTCCAGTTCCTCTTGGTGAGTCTCGGCCGGCAGGGTTTTCATAATTTCTTCGATCATGGTAGAGGTGTCGGTTTCGTCGAATATGATTGGAGGGGGTGTGGAGCTTGCCGCTAAGGCTGGGTGTCCGGGAGAAGTGTGATCAGCTGTTAGTGTTAGTAGAGGAGGAATCTGAGTTTCAGTCTGGGCACCGGTGGTAAAGGAGGAGGTACCTGTATTCTGATTTTCATTCTCGGGTTCGTTCTCTGGCTCCTTGTCCTCCTCCTCGGCCCGGGGGCTTTGTTTGACTTTCGGGGGCGTCTGGCTCGGGGTGCGGCTGGCAGTTTTACGCTTTGTAACACCTGCGCCGGGTTTGGGTTTTAGGATTGGGGACTTGGGCTTTGGCGTGGTTTTGCTACTCGGTGATCTTGGGATAGTAGGCGTTAAGTCTTGCGTGGTAAAGATGGAAAACAGGCTCTGCGCCGACTTCTGTACGGACTCCAGAATGCGTAGGCTCCAGCGCCGTGCCTTCTGGGGAGTCTCGGCCGGCGGGGTTTTCATAATTTCTCCCGTTGTCGTAGTGGTGTCGGTTTTGTTGACCGTGATTGGGAGGGGTGTGGAGCTTGTCGCAATGGCTGGGTGTCCGGGGGAAGAGTGATCGGCTGTGAGTAGGGGAGGGATCTGAGCTTCAGTCTGGACGGCGGTGGCAGGGGAGGAGGTAACGGTATTCTGATTTCCATTCTCGGGCTCGTTCCCCGGCTCCATGTCCATTTCTACTTGTGCCTTGGCCTCTAGCCCGGTCTGACCACTTAGCCCAACAGGCCCCTCCTGCGCGGTAGGGACAGGGGCGAGAGTAACCTGTGTCGGCTCGAGAGCTGGAAGTTGAGTCCCAGATAGAGTCGCTGCAGTTGCGGTAGTAGTAGTTGCAGTGGTGGTGTCCTCTTTACCACCCTCCATCTCCATCTTCACCTTCACCTCCTTCACTTCCTCCTTCTTCACCTTGACCTCTTTCTCCTTCTTCACCTTCACCTCTCTCACCTTCCTCACCTTCGCCTTCTTCGCTTTCACCGCCTTCGTCTTCTCCTCCCTCATAATCTTCACTTTCATCTCCTTTATCTTCCCCGCCCTCTTCTCCTCCCTCGGTTTCTGCTCTTTCATCTCCTCCAGCTTCTTCCTCTTCTCTCTCTCCATCTCCTGTTTCCTCCACTCCTCCTCCTCCTCCTCAATTCTTCCATCGAGCCTGCTGAGGGCTTCAGAGATGGCATTCAGATCGTGCGACATCATGGCCATGCGGTCCACTTGCACGCCTGACTGGCCCGGGAGGCTGGACTCAAAGTGGCTGGTTACCTTTTCCAAGCGGGTTCGGAGGGCGTTCATAATTCCGGTGTTCTCCTCGATGGTCCTATGCAGGTAGGTAGTTAGCGCTTGCATGCGCTCTTCAGGGGTTAAGTTATTGCCCCTGGGGGCAATGGTGTTGGGGATATCGGCGCTCATGATGAGTGGATAGTGAAAGTTGAAGGTTCGAAAATATCTCTTTCTTTAGATGAGAAGATGGATGCTCAGTTAGGATCGTGGATGTGGAGCTTGCAAGGAAGGAAGGGGAAAAAAAGCCCTTTATACGAAAGGAGATGAGGGCCAGCTCAGTGGGAGGGTAGGAATGTTGGGATCGTGAATGGCGGGTAGAGCTTGTACTCGGAGGATGAGTTCAACCATTGTGGTAGGACAATTGGCGATGGGGGAGATACAGATTCCCATTGTGTGCTTCGTTGATGGTATGATAAGACTTGCCATTGATCTTGAGCTCTGGAGTTGTCGAACTTGCCATTGAACTGGTAGGAGCCATTGAGGTTGACGTCTACGAGCGAGAATGGGAACCTCAATCGAGCCATGCCCTAAGCTCGCTTCCCTTCCCTTCTCGCCTTCCTTTCTTCACGAACTTCGGTTTCGCTGTTTCCCATTGTCTACCCAATTCGACATTCTCGCGGCTTCATTGAGTGTTCCCTTTGTTTTTGAGGACATCCTACGCACAATCTTTGCCTTTTGAGAGTATTGAGATAGGGTTTTGGGGCCAACATGATGTGTAGGCCCAAGAAGTGGAGGGCTGAGGATGGCACGAGTGATTTCTTGTGATGAGGGTTACCAGCCTGAAAGAGGGGTTTGATCCGAGAGCCACCAACACTATATAACGCTTTTTACCTCTCTTCTCTCACTAAAATATTCCTCCACACAACCAGACTTTCTTCAACAAGGAAACGTTCCTCTTCCTATCCTGTACTGTCATCCAACAACAAAGTTCCTCAATTTAAAGAGCTTAGCCTCTGACGCATTTGGGTATGCCACTCTACTCTATGAGCATCAACTTTAATTTAGGGAATTGCTGACGACGCCGGCTAATCCCATGTAGAGCCCTTTTTTTGAGTTTGCTGCCCGGCTAGTTGTAGCGTCCGGCCTGAGTTGGTTTGAGATAGGCGAGATGTTAGACTGGAGCTAGCCTGGTCGAAGGGCATGCGTTTTATATGAAGCTCGACTCGGGTCAGGATGTATGATCACTCGTGCAGGTGGGGATTTTGCTGTCTATCTACTCCACTGGAGCACAGGTGTTCCTAACCCCCCAGTTCTGTTAGCGGCTTTTCTAGTCATCTCTTATATCTTCCTCTCTCTCAAAGCCCTGCTAATGCTTATTTCAGCTCCTGCCTGCTTTCTCATTCTTTATCACCAAATCATTTCACAAACAAATACTAATGCTAGCACCCATGCCGTGCTCCAGGAGCAATACTATTCTCTTGCCATGCGGGATGGTTCTTATAGCCTCTGCGGAGCTTGCTATGATGCTCATATCTCTCGGTGTAGTTGGTGCCCGAGTTTGTACCATGTATCTGCTAGGGCTCGGAGGCTCAAGCTAGGATTGTGGCGAATGAGGGTTGTGGTTCGGGCCTGCGAGCCGGTTCGCCTTGTGCCAGACACTAGGGGTAGGGTGGGCTCAAAGCAGTGGTAGGCCGGCCTCTCCTGCTAGAAGCAGATAGCCTATAAGGGACCTTGGAAGAAGAAGAACCTCGGGCAATATCGAGGTTAAGCACCAGCGTGGGAAGACAACTAGTACCCCACCCTCAGCAAAATCACTACCTTTGTCATCACGACAAGCACATACAACCTCGGTTCGCCAAAAAAAAAAAACATTAAAAAATAAAAAGCCAAACGGTTCCAAAACCTACTCAAATTCTCAGCTCTAGATCTTATTTTTACACTCTATTGTCGATAGAGACTTTCAAGCCACAGCATGATGAGATGAATATCTGTCCTAGCCAAGACACAGCCAAGCTCCAGAAGAACGCACGGCACTGCATAACCTCATATTTTGGCTGTGCGTGCTTAACTTAAAAAAAGCATAAAAATAAGAACGCACGGCGGTGCTTAACCTCGATAATCTGCAGCCGATTGGACCATAGAAGGTATTCAGAGATCAGATCGCAAACTCATTGGACATCTTGGACCCTGCTCTACTAAGGCCTGGGCGAATTGACCGGAAGATAGAATTTCCCCCTCCGACGTTAGTTCACTCCTCCTGATTTTAATTCGAAGATACTGAGTAGGGACATAGTGTCGAAGCTCGTGCAGATATTCTTCGAATTCACTCTAGGTCAATGAATCTTACCAGGGGGATTGATCTTAAGAAAATTGCGGATAAGATGAATGGATGTTCCGGTGCTGAGCTCAAGGGTGTATGCACAGAGGCAGGCATGTACGCTTTGCGAGAACGAAGAATCCATGTAACGCAGGAGGATTTTGGTAAGGACATGACACCCTTGCAGTCTTAGTTTAATGTTTTCCTCATGCTGGGAATTAATCGCAAAATTGGGTGATTTCTAACTATATGACTGTAGATCTAGCGACGGCCAAGGTTCTAAATAAGCATGACGACAAAGAAATGAGCTTGTCTAAGTTGTGGAAGTAAATGGACAACTTTCTCTGTACCCTAGTTGCACTTGCTCTTTGATAAAGGCTAGTTTTTTTTTGTCGTTCACTTCATGAATGTTGATTGAACATGGCTGTGGTTTTCTTGAATAGAAAGGGGGACACTTTGCATTAACTGAGGTTTATGATCCTATCGTAGTTATAAGCATTTGAATGCCCGCGATTTCGCGACATTGAAGTGAGTGAGAAAACACCTTGCCAGGCATTGGTCTTGAAGGTTTACTATTGCTGTGCCGCTCAGAGAACCCCATCTCTTGCGTAGGGGCATATTACTGTCAGCTTATCTTGTTTTTACATTTCACTTCTCTTAAGCATTCTTTGTTTGTTAGCTTTCGTTTCTTATGACGATTTCAGAGAGAGCACCTGGGCAGCTTTTTTATTGGATTCTTGAACTAGCATTGTATCCCATAGCCTGGCAAGACATTCGGTCCGGATTAGAATGTTGAACACTAACCCATTTGAGTAACTGGGAGTAAATATACGCCCACCCTCTCGTTTCCATCATGGCCGTACTGAGCAGTACGGACTTCGCAGTATGATGAGACCTACACCTCTTTGTGCGCAATACGGTTTTCTTATCACGATTACTCAAGTAGGTTGGTGTTCAACATTCTAATCTGGACTGAATGTCTTGCCAGGCTATGGGATTACTGTACGGGTGTAACTTATGATATATCTGTTTGCTACATTTTTTCTTTTTCTTTTTGAATCGTCGATTGTAAGAGGGCAACCTCAGGGCTGCTCGCAGCCCTGTTTGTTAAAGGATTTGTTTCTGATATGCACTAGCCCCCGGGTGGTTCTAATAGGTGTGGTTGGCTTTATAAACTCCCTGTGACTCGAGCTTACCATTCCACCAGGCTGTCGGAAGAACTAGGCCACCATAATTTTTGACTGTCGGTGATACCAATCCCTAGGTCTTTTTTGGGGAAGCCTGCTACCCCTCCCAAACCCCGCCAGGCAACAGTTTACCCAGTCACACAGAAGTTCTATCATACAACCCCTCATTAGAAACCATTCCAATTCCCATCAACATCATCACTATAACCTACCGCTATAACTACAACACAACTACCATTAACAAACCAACAACTCATCCACCATGCTGCTAACGGAAACTATCCAAGAACTCTACACACCGTCAGAGACAGACGCCACCTCTATCTTCGAAGAATCCCTCCCTACGGTATTCTCCGACCCCCGCGTCCAGCACGGCGAGCCGGGCGAGTACCTACTCTACAAGAACGAGGAACTCGGCGACTTCAAACTCAAACTTGCAACCCCAGACCCGTCTAATACCAGTTTATTTTCACACTATATTTGGAATGTACTTTCTTCCACTCCCCCTTCTAAGCTAGCTGAGATGAGCTAATGGGGAAATGGCGGAGTACGATAGGCGGCCTTGCAGGCATCTGAAGATATTACCAATGCATCTACAAATGTTCCCACTGCACCTGAAAATATTACCAATGCCGAGTTTAACGTTGCCGGGAAGAAGGTCCTGGAGGTTGGTGCGGGTGTGGGCTTGCCAGGGATTATTGCGGTGTATTGTGAAGCAGAGGAGGTATTCACGTTGCCTAAATTCGTTATTACTGAGATGAGAGAAAGCCTAATCGGAGAGGTGATGATAGACTGTGATATCGGACTATCCGGCCAAGGAAATCCTCGACAATATCCAAACTAACCTCGAAATCAACCTTTCCAGGTCTCAACTTGCAAAAGTTTCGGTCATTGGGCATGAATGGGGCCAGACTGATGACAAACTATGCACCAGTCGCCCAGGAGCATTCGATAAGATTATCGCGGCGGATTGCTTCTGGATGGACTCACAGCATGAGAACCTGGCAAAGTCCGTGAAGGCACTTTTAGCTAGAGATGGGGAGTTACTCGCCTTTGCTGGCTTTCATACTGGGCGGGCCAAAGTGGCGGGGTTCTTTGACGCCGCGGAGAGGGCGGGGTTGGTGAGCGTTAAAATCACGGAGAAGGATATTGAGGGAGTAGAGAGGGAATGGGTGAGAGACCGGGGCCAGGAGGACCCCGTGGAGAGGAAGAGATGGTTGGCCATTGGCGTTTTCAAACACAAGGATTTGTGAGCGAAAAATTGCTTTATAGTGTCATACAGCCTTTTTTTCAGATTTTAATTTCGTTCTCTATTCCCATGTGGAATACAGACTATTTTCGAATAACTCTAGATGGCGAAAAAGAATTCACTTCCGACGAAAACATACTGATGAAATAGCCTGCCCCTTATGCCCACCAAACGAGAAAGATGGGTACTCTATCCTCCCATGATACTCCAACTCTATAACCTCGTTAGCAATCACTCACCCAATACGCCAACCCATACAGCCTGGACATACCTTCACTAGCCAATATCTTCCTCTTCAACTCCTCCTCGGTCCAATTGCAAGAAGTAACAACCAACAGTCCACTCCCCCTCTTCATAACCTGCACCACCCGCTCTGCATATCCTTCATATGCCCTCCTCCCATCCGGTAGCCTCTCATCGCTAAGCGAAATCGCATCAAACGTGCCTTTATCCAAACAAACATCGAATCCACCCTCAGGAACCCACTCTTCCTCCTCCCCATCTCCTAAAGCCATGACATCCGCAACCCAAAACCCAACCTTTCCCTTCCTCTCCTCCTCCTCTTCCTCTCCCATCACCCCCCGTCCTTTAGCAATACTCCTCGCCAGTGCAACAGCCTCACAAGAGTAATCTACACCGACAAACCACCCCCCCTCCCAAGACCCCTCCTCCACCATCTCAAAGAGCAAATGCCCATTGCCAGTGCCGATATCCAGGAACGAGCGCGCCTCGGGGACTACTCGTCGCAGGAATGATAGGATACGTGATTCCGCATTGGATTCGCTGAACCAGACTTGTCCTTCGTTGGTTGGGTCTTCATTGAAGTTTTGGGATTCGAGGGTGTAGGCTTGGTCCCAGCTTTCTCCGGTTCGTTAAATGTGGAGGAGGGATTGAGGGGGTTGTATTGTACTGTACTTACTATTGTTTTGTCCCGAGTTGGCTTGGGGGTAAGTGCTCTTCTGTCATTTCTTGTAGGCGTCGTGGGAGTATAGTCTACTAGAGCTTTGCTGTTGGAGGAGGAGATCTTACGCTTCGTATGATACGCATAGTACAGCACTGTAGTGGGGTAAATTTAGTGGGGTTTAAAAGTGAGGCTCAAAATTACCGTAGCGTGGAAGCATCGTAAACCCGCCGAAGAATAATTACTACTAGTCTATCCCTGTGCCCTTGGAAGTCAAGTGAGTCTACCGTACTTGTATCATCGTAAGGGCCCACGACTCGCGCGTGAAGAGCAGGTTCTCGGGAACCCTTTTGACATGACACTTACGGTGTCATACAGGAAATTCGACAACACTATAGATTTTCAAAACCCCTTTCCGGTCTATGACGTTATCTACAATTTTTTAACATCTAGACAACAATTTGAACTCTACCACGAGAGCAATTTCGACAAACTTAACCCACCGCATAGTACCTATCCACTTCATAAACCCGTAGCAGAGAAGGAGCAAATTTGAAACCTATATCATAAGTGGAGTGAGTGGGCTATAAAGTGATGAGAAAATGAAGCTATTGATTTCTGAGTATTCTTTGCAAGAGGAATTGTCCTAAGGTATTGTATCAGGAAGCGCAATAAGATGGAAGATAAATAGGTCAGCCCGAACACACGATATTGTCGAATACCGGCATCCTGTTCAAGTATCACGCATACTTCACTCATCCACACTCTCTCTTCTCTAATGACTTCTTGGGTTCCAAAACCATCCATCGGTCCAGAAAATCCTCCTCCTCCTCATCCAGACTGACTCTGCTCTAACTAACGGAAATTCCACTGGCGCACCACCAGCCCTCACCGCACTGAATCTCTCTCCCTTGGGGAAATCACAACCTGGTGGGCTCTTAAGATCTAACATACTGTAGGATATGGCTTTTGATGAGTACTCGTAACTGAATGAGGTTCGTGAACACGAGCACTAATGCATGATACCGAGATGTGGGCAAAAAAAAAAAAAGTTGAATTTTGGGGGTTTGCAGTATGATAGCAGTTGTGTTCACAAAAGTCATTCACTCAAGTCCCTCGTCCCCTGAGGCTCCTACCACCCACAGCTTAGGCTCCCCAATCAGATATCTCTCTGCTAACATGTTCTTCTCCCCCATTCTCCCAATAAGCACAATGGCAACACCCACCCAGCAAACCTCAAAAATACTGTTCCTCACCTCCCGTACCACTGCAATTCATAGTCCATACTAGCACTGTGGGCATGCCGGTCGAAGCCTATCCCAACCTGCGACACTGCAACTGGCCCATCCGACCAGAACCATACCAACCTCTGGGAAAGTATCCCAGCAACCAACGTTTCTATCATACCATTAAGAGCCCCTAATAACAACGTGGTCACGCTAGCCCAGCCTAGGATAACATAGCAATCAGCAGCAGAGGAGATATCAGTAATCCAAACGACCACAGGACCAACCTACCTCTCCGGACCGCAATTTGCACCCTCCGCTAGTATGCCTAGTGGACCTACCCACGGTCCTAGAGCACCTTCAGGATTCCCTCAGATGCTCTGCATCGTATCATTAATGATTTAAGTGCTGCCAGGCAAATAGGACTTGTTCCTCCTGGCTAGGCCTCCAGTTAACCCTAGCGGTCTCTATCAGTGCTTGATTAAACCCTCAACATCAAGTGTATACAACCGCTAGCTTCCCTTACCAGAATTTCCAAAATTTCTGGTGTGCAGCTCAATCAAGCCACGCTCAAAGCGGTCTTTGAGGGTGTGGGGAGCAATTCACTGGGACTACGATAGAAAGGCCCACCTGCTATTTGGGGTAGGCTAAGTTAAGTGGTGCGAATTCATGGTTCCATCTATATGGATCACATAATTCGTCCCTATGTCTATCCACCGTGATAGAGTCTGCAGCAGGTAGGTAGGGAACACTAAATCTGAGTATATATCTACTTTTGACAGGACAGCGCTCTTACCCACTATTCGGATCATATAATTGCAAACCCTCAGGAGCTTGGAATGAGTAAGTTAGCTATCTCCTTCCTTTGCCTGCGGCCTCTCTAGGCATGAGCCCAATTGGGGCCATAGATGCCTCTCGAAGCAGTCCATCTCTCCTTACTATCCCCGTCTAATAACTGTTCCTAACCACTAACCTGCTGTCTCTGCCGGGTGGGGTGGTATTTACATCCGTGGAGGCTACCCAGCTCACAACCTCCGCCCCCCATCGTATGATATCTCCAATCTTTTTTCAGCTGCAAATGGTGCCATAATCTTCGTAGAGTAAGTAACTTTGTGCCACTGCCCCTTGCCCTCAAGATTTCACTGTGCTAACTCTCAATTCCTTTCCCTCAGTTTCCATATTATATTTGTATATATTTACTGCCCCAATTGCTCCTTATTATCTTTCTCTCTTCGCCTTGATTTTCTCTCCACTTTTTTACCATATATCCGTTTTCATTGTCGAGGTCCCCCGGGCCGCCCAGATACTGTACACCCCGTCCAATGACCGATCAACGTACGTGGGCTACTTATGGGATACGTGTCGTGGGCATCGATCATGTGCCTAGGCATCATACCGTTAGTACCTCATGATATCTTGCTTGGGTCCTTGGCCATCAAATTAGGACTAGATGTCGTGAGTTGTTCAGTACCCCCGGCGCATCTTGCACCGATAGGGGGGTACTAGCAGGTGCAGTGCTTTTCCGCAATCGATCAGTCTAGAGCCTGATAAGTAATAACCTTATTGTACGTTATTTATCGAGTGATTTTCGATGAATTAATAGGTGCGAACAAGGGATGACAGTATGGCAGCTCTATCAAAAATAGAAATCACTCCAAATATCACGCAGTCGGTAATGGTAATTACACTTGATTCATAGCAATTGCTCTCGTAGCATCAGAAATAATCGACAGTCGGGCAGATCACGGGAACCATCCCCATCATACCGTCTAATTCAAAGCTTCTTCGGTTACATCTCTCTATGATTAGTGCCTACCCATCAGGTGCTTGCGGGGCTGTAACTGGTGGAAGAAAAAGAGAAGTCGTGCAACATCCATAAAGTAAGAAGGAAAACCCCTATTTCGAACCCTCAACTATCTGCCGTTTTGTGTCAAATGCCAACCGGTATCCCTTCCCAGCCTTAGCCACACCCTCCTAAAAGACAGTACCCCTTTACTGGCAATCTATCAAACAAAGCGAATCAGAGAAGCTCAAAGAAACCCAAATCCCCCTCTTTTATGACGTCTGCATCAAATCTCCAATATTGGCCATGGCTTGACCCGCGAAGAATCTAACATCAACATCGCTATCTGCCTGGAGCTTCTCTAGATTCGGTACAATCTGCTTCTGAATCAATTCCAACCCCAGATCGCTTGGGCCAGTTGTAGTATCTTCGGGCTTCACATTAGCCAGGGTTCCCTCAGCGGGAAGCTTTCGGAGGACATCGATAAGAACGCCGTAGGATTTGGCGACATTGAAGCGAATGTTGGGGATAGGGTCGTGGATGAGTTGGTGGATCATTGGCAAAATGAATTCTTCAATGGCAGCAACATTCACCGCAGGGGCCAATGTCTGCGAGAATATATGGTTAATGGTTTCACAAGGCGCTAATTGATACAAGAGAACATACCGTAATTGCTGCGCATGTGGTCATACGATACAGATAGTTGCTCTGATTGCCCATTGCCATGACCTTGGGAATAATGGTCTGTCGGGCCCACTCAACACCAAATACATCTGTCAACTGTTTGAGATTCAGAGTTGCAGCTTGGCGGATTGAGAAAACTGTGTCCCCCAGCCAGCTCATGCACAGATTTCCAAGCTTCTCATCGAAAAACTCAACGCCAAGTTGCTTAGCTAGAAGGGGAATGTACTCGATAATTGCGAGTCGAACGCGCCATTGCTTATCTTCTGCTAATTGAACAATCGCTGGGAGGAGAGACTGAGAAAGCAACTCAATTCCGATAACTAGGGAGAGTCAGTGAAAGCTCTGTTATTGGTTGGTATGACTTTACCATCATTTACTTGCTCGAGCTTCGAAATGATATGCAGACGGACATCCGGAAACTCGTCCTTAAGCATTTGTAGAAACATGGGTAGAAGGTGCGAGATAGTTCTAGTAGAGAAATTAGTAAAAAAATTAAACTCGAGATTTCTCAACTCACTCATCCTTCCCAAGTATTGGTGCCAATCCGCTGATCTGGGTCCCAAGGGCGGCTCTCACATGCTGAGATGTATCGGTGACCAAATCTTCAACCGGGCTCATAATTTCATCAAGAAGGGTTTGGCGGCCGAGCAGTCCGCAGAAACCTTTTAAAATTGTTATCCACTAGTTGGAAGAACGCTATTGAAACTGTAAAACCTACCAGGAATCTGGCCAGCAATCGCCGTTCGTACTTCTGCTTCACTATCCTTCAAAAGCTTCACGAAAGCTGGGACTAGATCCCGTCGAACGACATCACCCTCAACAGCCTTTGCGATCTACTCGCAACCCATGCTGCTCAGCAACCTTCCACCCTATTACTGCGCATCCAAGGTCATCAGATTTGCTCACCTTCTCAAATTTATCTGCAACCATGTACCTAACTCTCCAGCTCTTATCCCCAAACAGGCTTCTCAGTATCGTCAAAATAACAACATGACTGGCCTGCTGGTCTTTTGGGACAACTTCAGCAATGCTGATAAGGACCTCTACAGTTAATAACCTGACGCTGTCCTGATCATCCTGTGCTAGATGTTGAAACAGGGGAATCATTTCAGAAACAACCAAATCAGCAGGCATTGTTTTGACAAACTTTGCTAGGTTTGTAGCGGCCTGTCTCCGCACCATTGGTGTATCGTCGTGGACAAGTTGCGCAAAATGTTGCCTCAAACCATCTTGAGAACGGGGCGTTGCTTTAGAGTATGGGACAGTATACAGGCCTGTTGCAGAAATTTTGGAAGTGAACCAATCTGCTTTGGATAGGCGAATCACAAGGGGGATAAAATATTCCTCAACCTGATTCTGAGACAGTTCCTGGCATATTTTGTTAAGGGACTCGACTGCCTATGCCACTGTTAGAATCGAAATCCCGGGACATGCACCCATGCCAAGAAGTCAATCGAGGCTGAAATAAAGATTACTGGACCAACCTTTTCACGAACAAGGGGTTCCTCGATTGCAGCAAGATTCTCCAAAGGCGAAAGGAGCACGTGACCATGTTCCGGACCACCGACATATTCAACGAAACTACCGAGTACTTCGCTGAGAGCTGTCAGGACCTCATCTTCGTCCTCCACGGATTCTATATTAATCCAAAACAAAGAAGTTAGCAATGGTTGACCCCTGACAATCCTGTAAAACTTGTATCAATGTTTATCACATAATGCGTACCATCTAGAAAAGGTATGAGCTCGTCACGGGTTCTCTCAGGCCCTAGAGCAAGAGCAATAGTTGATAGGCGCTTAATTGCATTTAGTCGAAGAAGGACGTCGTCATGCTGTGCTCCACATCAGCTACATAGATTCCATTCAACAATTCCGCTTGGTCGGATAGGGCTGACCTTAAGCTCATCGATCAAGACAGCTATTGGGTAAAGTTCATCATTCGAAGGTTGGATATCCATTTTGAGAAGACGAATGGGAAATTTATAATCTGGGGATAGTTAATTATGGTCTCGATAGAAGCTTGACGGCAATGCGTTTGTCAAGCCCAGGTTCTGTGGATAAATCAGGGCAAATGGTATAGCTCGGGATTACTGTTGATCTGGTCAGGGTTGTTCAAGGTACTATATTCAAGCGCCCAAATATTTAGTTAGGGAGCCTCAAAAGATTGCTGTCGCGAACAAAAGGTGGGGTGGAGAGGTTTGAGAGTAGAGCGAGGGGGGTAGCAGCGGGGGTTCAAAAAGGGAAGGACAAACGCAAGTTTCGAGATAGGAACGAACCAACTAGCAGTAGAGGAGTATAGTGGGGGATGGTTAAGATGGTCTTATGCGACCGACAGCCAACAGATGACTGAGAGTCAGTTGAAGAGGGGCAAGATCGCGGGGTTTGTAGGGCTAACTGATTGATGGATTGAAGCCGTGAGAGAAGCGGCGGTTGAGCAGCAGGAAACGTGAAAGGAGAAAATGGGGATAGGTTGATGGAATGCGGTCGTTGTTGCAGTGTTAGTGGGGGGAAGAGATGAGGGGCTTGAGTTAAGGTGTGTAAGTATTGTATTGTAGGTAGGTAGGGGGAAGGGTTGAATGGATGGATATCAGGATAGTAGGTTGGCACGGTAACTGCGAGTATGGATGTGACAAGGCGAGGAGATGGGTGGGATTTCAGGGTGCGGTTGACGACCCTCACTCTTCTTCTCTCTTGCTGCTCGCAACCTAACCACAACAAAGCTTTGGTGGACCTCGCTGGAGAGGAAAAATAATTCCCGGTGTTGTGTGGCTGTGCTAGGGTTTGCACCAGCCCGCTGCATCATGGTGTCGCATACGGTGCGGTATATCTGTAGGCATACCAAAGCCACAACCTACATGGTTAAACGTGGTTGTTAACTCCCCTCAATCGGTTGCTACCCCTCCACCCCGCCATCGAGTCATTCCAATTCTGATTGTATTCGCTCTTGAGAGAAAGTCCACCGCGACACAATAGGATCCATTCAGTGATCTACCAAATCGACAATGCCTACCGTTTCTGTCAACAAATATGGTCTTTATGAGGCTCTCGGCCAACAGTATACAACCGAGGAATTCGACGAGCTCTGCTTTGAATTTGGTATCCAATCCGTTTTTATTAATCTAGATATCAGATAACTAACAGTTTGTGTATAGGAATCGAATTAGACGAAGATGTACAATTTACATATTTCCCTAATCTATCCTGCTCCCCATCCTTCTTCGGAGTCCGCTAATTACCAACTAGACAGAGAATGACCCCGATAGACCTAAGGATCAACCTCCTCAGCTTAAGATCGAGATTCCCGCAAACAGGTAAGATGGATGTCCGTGCCTCCGTTCATCATTTACTTCTGAATACTGACGGTGGTAGATATGATATGCTCTGTCATGAGGGAATTTCCTTGATGCTTAACATCTTTCGCGGGAAAGCATCCGTTCCGAATTATCGTGTTGTTGCTCCCGCCAACGGTGAAGCCCACCAGATCACTGTTCACCAAGAGGTATCGTATGCAATGTGATGGCTAAGCCTGCCTTCTCATTAGCTGACTTCTCTACCAGACCACCCAAATCCGTCCTTATGTATCTGCTGCCGTGCTGCGAGGAATCAAGTTCACCCAAGACCGTTATGATTCCTTCATTGCCCTTCAAGACAAGCTCCACCAAAACCTGTGCCGACAGCGTACTTTAGTGTCTATGGGAACCCACGATCTAGATACCGTCAAGGGTCCATTCACATACGAGGCCCTTCCTCCGGAAGAAATCGTGTTTGCTCCATTGAACCAGGAGAAAGTAATGAACGGCAAAGAGTTAATGGAATTCTACAAGGTATGCAGCCGCAGACCGTTTCCAAATGCACGAATCACGTCTGACTAGATTAGAACGATAAACACCTTGGACGATACCTCTATATTATTAGAGATTCCCCCGTGTACCCGGTAATCCTCGATGCCAACAGAAAAGTGTGTTCATTACCACCAATTATCAATAGCAACCTTTCCAAGATTACATTAGATACAAGGAATGTTTTCATTGAAGTTACAGCTACAGACCGGACCAAGGTTGAGATTGTCATCAATATTCTTGTGGCGATGTTCTCGCAGTATTGTGACGATCCTTTCACGTACTTCTCTCACTCTTCTTCCGATACATCAATCGACCAAAAATTGACCAAATTCTAGAGTTGAACCTGTCAAGATAATATCTTCTCACAACAATGAATCACGCCAAGTTCCAGACATGACTCCCCGCTCTACTACAGCAGAAGTATCCTACATCAACTCATGTTGCGGCCTTCAGCTCTCGGCTCCCGAGATTTGTACAATGCTTGACAAGATGGCGTACACCGCCAAGCCATCTAGCTCAGATCCCAATCTTCTAGATATCGATGTCCCAGTTACTCGGGCTGATGTCTTGCACCAATGCGATATCATGGAGGATGTAGCCATTGGCTATGGGTTCAATAACTTGCCAAAAACCTTTCCAGGCAAGAGCGGAACAATTGCCGCCCCTCTGCCTATAAACAAGCTTGGTGATATTGTCCGTCTAGAGGCAGCCATGTGCGGATGGTCGGAGGTCCTGCCTCTCATCTTGTGCTCACATGACGAGAACTTCGCTTGGTTGAATAGGAAAGATGACGGCCATACTGCGGTCAGACTTGCCAATCCCAAGACTGCGGAGTACCAGATTGTGCGTACTAGTTTGTTACCCGGTGTCCTGAAGACGATTCGTGAGAACAGGAAACACAGCTTGCCTATCAAGGTCTTTGAAGTTAGCGACGTGGCGTTCAAAGATGAGAAGCTCGAGCGTAAGAGTCGCAACGAGAGGCACTTTTGCGCTGCCATTTGCGGGAAAACCAGTGGCTTTGAGGCCGTTCATGGGTTGCTTGATAGGGTTATGGCTATGCTCAGTACCAAAGTATTGGAGACTGGTGCAATGGAACAGGAAGGCTACTGGATCGAAGAGGCTGATGGTAAATTGATGCCCCAGGAATGGTTGGCTGCGAAAGACAGTACAAAGGCTAATCCTGTAATAGAGCCAACATATTTCCCCGGCAGGGCTGCATCCATCTGGGTTAGGCACAGGAATGGCAAAAAGCAATGTATTGGGACCTTTGGGATGTGAGTGATAATACATGACGCCCACATTAGCATTTAGCCATACTGACTTTTCTAGTTTGCATCCTTCCGTCCTTGAAAAGTTCGAAATACCCTATCCAGTGTCCACCTTAGAGCTAAACCTTGAGGTCTTCTTGTAGAAGCCCCGATGCTGGCATTTTCGAAGGCACTAGGCATAAATGGCTGCATCCTTCCTTGCTTTGTCTAGAAAGGTCGCTTATATCTAGATCTCAAATACAAATATAGCCGAACCAAATTCGCACTGTGCTCGTGAAAATGACACCATCTACATTCATCTACCAAATACGGAAAAACACAAGATCTAAACACAACCTAACTGAAATCCATACATTTGTAGCAGTATTGAGCCAGAATTCATTGAAGAGTGCGAGGAACTGATCTCAGCATTGTGATAGGTCGATTCCCGCTAATAGATGAAATCCCTTTCATTCCTTTTTAGCACAGCCGTTCTGCTTGGCCGCCTTCTTAGCTGCCTCGCTCTGCCTCTTCATCTCTGCCTCAGCGCCGATCCCACCAAACACGAGCCCAACTCCCAACCATTGCATGCTAGAGAGACTATGACCAAAGGCAACAACCGAAAAGATCATAGAAAGCATCTTTCTAGTCACGGTCACGGTGACAAGGACTAGCGAGCCAAACTTGGAGAGAGTGTGGACTATTTCACAATTAGCTTACTGATCGACCGAACAGTGTAGATGGCTCGGGAAACCTACAGATAAAAACCTGACCCAACCCACCACAGACCGCAAAACCCATGATATCCATCCCAACCTTCGGATGCTCCTTCACGAATGCCAGTGCATCATTCAACTCGGTACTCCAGGGGTTGAGCAACAAGTAACCAATTGTCAACACCGACGAAATCGTGTTCAAAGCTGTCATCATCTGTGGCCCCGAGACAATCCCCTTCGGCGTCCTAGAAAAGATGTCATCCTGGATAGTGTTCGTCAAGCCGTCGAACAAAAGATTCACGCCCAGCAACAGCATCCCGTAAACCATATTCTTCTCTCCGTTCGAAGATGCGCTCTTCTTGAGTTTCTTCGGGTGCGCCGGGTACAATGTGAATACCGCAACACCCGCCGTGACAAGGAAAACCACGCCGTATTTATACAGCGGGTATCGGCGTCTGAAGATGGTTATGTGCAGGAACATCACTGGGAGGAGTTTGCATGACTTTGCCAAGATGTAGGTAATATAATCGATATGTTGGAGAGAGGCATAGCCGAACGGGGAAGCGAGCGATTGGGTGAGTGCTACGAGTAGGAGACGGAGGGAGATTGAGACGTTGGGGAAGACGCGGGAGGGCTGGCCGGGGGAGGAGGAATAGGAGAAGTAGGCGTAGCCCGTCAGAGATGCGAAGAGGGATTGCACAGTGTTTAGGACGAGTGGGGAGCGGAAGATCTTCTTGTCTGCGCCGTAGGGGGTTGTGGTTATGCGCTCTTGGAGGAGGGCCCATGTTAAGCTGTAAGAGTATGTGGTGAGCTTAGGCTCAAGGTAAGGGGAACGAAGAGGAGTTCACACAATGAGGCGTAGATCCCGCCGACGCAGATAATTAGCTGGAAGATAGAGCTTCCATGATCCTTCGAGTCCTCAGCTTTGTGGGCGACAGTATCCGCAATGGCTACAATCGGGTCTATCGCATTCTTTCGTGGAGGACTCTTTCGGCGCGCCATAGCTAAAGTTGTCATGTCAAAGTAGAAATGACAAGGAAAGGAGCTTTTTCTAAAAAAAATAATTAAAAAAAACAAAGTAAAAATAAAATATAAAAGAGAAAAAGGAGTGAAATTGGAAGGAGGTTTAGAGCCCTCCAATGTCGAAGCTATGACCCTAGGTTGGTCAATAGAACTAGAATACGAATACCGGCAGTGGTGAAAGTAGAATGGTGGGGGAAGAGCTAGTCATACACTTTAGGAAAAACTATCACCGCCGAAGAAACCACCGTGTCTTTCAGGAACCGCCGGGCTCTTTCTCAGCTAAATTTACCCCCTGAAGGCGATCCAGCTGAGTAATGCTCGCGGGCAGTAATTTTAAGCCTCCACAATCTTAACTTAACCCCCTAGGAGAAAGGGAGTGACGCCCAAGAAAACGATCCTGTACTCGAGAACGGTGGTCTAAACCTGACCGTGATTCTTTGCTTTTCATCTTTTTCCACGCTTGCCATGAGTTCAGCCCTGGTTTCCCCACATGTCACTTTTCTAAGCTAAAGGTTAAGGCTTAGCTTGCTCCACAGTTTGCAGCTTAACGCACCACTTGCAGCCGAGGGGGGGGAAAAAACAAGCAAGATAAAAAGCCGAAAGTTATGTCGCAGGATCTACTGGATGATTTCTTCTCCGCGCCCCCACCACCACCACCAGCAGCGGCGGGTGGGTTCGGCCAGGGGCATCACCGCTCTAACACCAACACTACTACCTTTGACGACCTATTGGGATTGTTCGATGGTCAGACCGCGACTACACAGAAACCGAAGCCAGCTCAGGTCTTGAGGTTGGCTCATCCCGGGCGGCCAGTTAGCTTCCATGGGAACACTACTACGAATCGGGCGGACCCATTCGCGACTTTTGGGAATATTACGGGTCGGCCAATAACGCCGTCCCCGAGGCCGGCAAGTATAGCTACGTTCGATGATTTCTTTGCTACGGTGCCAGCGCCTCAAAGGAATGGGGGCGGAATTGGGACGACGCTTGTTCAGCAGCGAGAGGAAGAAGAGGACGATGATGACTTTGGAGATTTCACATCCGCTCCCACGGGTGGCGGGTCGGTACTTAGTCCCCCGTTGACAACGGGGACAACGTTCTCTTCACCGCCGCCTTCTAGAGGTTCGAATTCCTCACCGCCACCTTCGCCTACTCCGCCGAAACCAAAATATATCCGGTCCAGGAAGGTTTCCGATGCAGATCCCTTTGGCGACTTCTTCGCCTCCCCCAGCACTACCTCGCCCCCTAGACTCTCGTTCGGATCACCGCCTAGAGTGCCTAGTATTCCGCTCAAGTCGTTCGCTTCCATCCCGGCTCCCTCGCCATACCGACGGCCTGCAAAACCTATAGATATACCTCCGGTAGCGGTTCTACTAAGAGCGTTCCCACCATTATTTTTACTGCCACAGGAACAACTATTGGACAAAATGAAAGACCTATCATTCCCTCTCCGACAGCGGGTACTTTCACATCACAAGACAAAGGAATTCCTAGAAGCTATCTGCGAGATCGGCAGAGTCGCCGGCAGGATCGTTGCAGGTCGAAAACGTCGGACAAAGAGCGCGCTTCCGGGAAAAGTTGGTGGGGGGATGAAGCTGGCTGGTGGGGCGGGTGCAACTTGGCAGCAAAGGAAGGAAGACAGAGAAGTGAAGGAGATATGTCGACTCTGGAAGGAAGGGTCTGGACGACTGAAGGCTGCGATGGGAACTAGTATTCCTGAGTTTGAGGATGAGCCTTTGAAGGGACCTGGAAGACGGGAGTGTAAACTTTGCCGGCTGGGAAAGGATGAGCTTCTGCCGGGATTAAAGGAAAAGACTGAGAGGCTGGGGTGGTGGGACGGTGAGTGGGGCGGGCATGCAGGATGCAAAGGGTTTTGGGAGAAGCATGGGAAGGGATTGGTCTCGACGGGCGAGGACTTTATGGGACCGGCATAGTGGACAGGCTTCTGTTTGATCTGTAATATAAGATCGGGAAGGGATTGTCCTTTGAAGTGCTTTTAATGTCTATAGAACGTTGTAGCTTCAACATTGTTTATTTCTTAAAATTAGAGTGTTCGAGTACAAAACGAGTACGGCATGTAGTTAATATAGAATCCAAATAAATAACTTTTCTCGGCATATTATGGCACCGGGAGATACCTAGACCATTTCATTCATCTGGGGTGCCCTCACGCAGTTTTTATACTTCAACTCCACCG
This sequence comes from Tuber borchii, assembly GCA_003070745.1. NCBI lineage: Eukaryota > Fungi > Ascomycota > Pezizomycetes > Pezizales > Tuberaceae > Tuber > Tuber borchii. The sequence goes on from NESQ01000232.1 coordinate 136,602, forward strand.
CTGCGAGTAAAAGTTCAATGATAACCTTCTCAGTTCTGAAACATACGCGCGCCCCGCGTTCCCCTCGATCTTCTCGTCCCCGTTCCCAGACCGGACCTCCCTGCTACCACAAAGACAAGGTGGGGTGTTCAGACGGACGGCCCCCCCCCCAGAGTAAATAAATAAAATAAAAAACTGTTCGAGATGCGGCCGCTGCAAGAAACAAGGTACCACTTCCTCTCTTCTCTTCATCACTCTCACTCAATATTGCCTACAATCACTAAAACCCAAGTGGCGGCTGGGAATAATTAGGGAACGCTGGGACTCCCTCTTCAAAGGCCATTCCTCGATTAGCTCTTTACGCACTGCTACTACGGACGCTATACATAATAGTAATGGAAGTAACGGTAGCGCCCCGAGTCCATGTGAGGTCGGGTTGAGGTCCGTCTGTTGGAGGGTAAATGGATTTTATTTTTCTCGATTCGAACATATGGATTTGTTGGCAGGATGAGAGGGAAGAAAAGCTAATTGTGGCACCATAGTTGTTCTTGCTATTCCCGGGATTCAAGCCGGAAGCTTGGAGTAGGACTATACGCTGTGAGCGTGCGGCGTTCGAAGAGTTGAAAAGGGTACATGTATCCCCGTTCGAGAAGGCGGCGGATTTTGGTGAGGGGATTGATCCTTTGGCGGAAGTTGCGGAGGTATAATATTTCTCTCCTACTGTTTCACGATTGGTAATTGTAACGGGTGGGTGGGTGAGGCTAATCGATTTTTTGTAGAACCCCTGGGAGCAATTCCGGAAAGATGAATCGCTACGGAAAGAGATATTCCAGGATATCGAACGGTGCATGCCGGAGAATACGTACTTTCGAGATCTAGCGATACAAAATTCCCTGCTGAATATTCTGTTCATATATTGTAAGTTGAATGCGGACGTTAGCTATCGACAGGGCATGCATGAGATTGTGGCGATAATACTCTGGGTTGTTGCTTGTGATGCCATATCTCCAGCTACACATGCTGAAGAAAAGGACGAGGAGGAAGGGAAACCTGTCGCTGATGAGAGCGTCATGATTGAATGCCTGGATCACCGATTTATTGAACATGATACGTTCTCACTATTTCAGGTTATCATGCGCTCGGCGAAAGCTTGGTACGAGCTTGGTGAGGGGGGCTCGGATTCCGTCAAGGGAAGTGGGAGGAGTGAGAATAGGAATAGCTCGCCGATCGTGGAGAAGAGTAAATATATTCATGAGCATTTGCTCATGGCAGTGGATCCGGAATTGGCTGAGCATCTAAAGGCGTTGGATGTCCTGCCACAGGTGTTTTTAATGTATGAACTTGGACCTTCTTACTCGAATGGACTATGAAAGAAAAAGGAAAAAAGTGGCTAATGGGTATGCAGACGATGGATTCGATTACTATTTGGTCGAGAGTTTCCTTTCGAAGAGCTTCTGGAAGTTTGGGATGCATTATTTGCTGAGGATCCAAATCTTCAGCTTGTGGACCATATTTGTGTTGCTATGCTTTTGCGGGTTCGATGGCAATGTGAGTATTTACGAAAAGATTTGACAGGGTATGACTGATGGGGGAGCTCTTTAGTGATAGAGGCGGATTATTCTACTGCTCTTACGCTGGTACTGCGGTATCCTTCGCCAATAGCACCTGAGCTTCCGGCAACGTTCGTTGCCGATGCTATATTCATCCGAGATAATCCTACATTTGCCGGGGGAAAGCACATTGTCATCAAGTACTCTAAACGTGCACCCACTCCTCCTGTACAAAAGCAACGGGTCTTGAAGTTTTCGCGGAAAAATAGCCCGTTGACATCATCCACGAGGTTTCTTCAAACTGGCCAATTGGAGAGTATTGTACAGGATGTTGCTAAGAATATGCTTAGTCAAGGCGAAAGATGGGGTGTTAATCGCGCAGTCAGAGATGCTGTGGTGGATATAAAAAAGAACGTTCAGGGCTTTCAGCATAGCCAACACCAACAATGGGTAGCCCAAGAATCGGCTAGAGAAGCTGAATTGGTAAGAAGGAGTCGAGAGCTAAGTAAGAAGCTCAAAGCAGACGACGTTAGAAGGAGGGAGCTAGAGAAGCTTCTTCAATTGAGTATCGAGGAGTTGGAAAAGGACGATTTGAGCACGGAGCAGAGGAAAGTATCCATAATGAGACTAAACCACGTTCGCGAGTGTCTATCAGATGGCACAAAAACAGTGGACTATACTCCCCCAGCAACACCTTTGCCAGAGACGCATCCTATCGCAGCCTCAGTGCCTACAACACCCTCCTCTCCAGTCACCAAATCCCCCCTCTCGGGACCCATCTCTCCCTCATCCACATCTGCAACACATACCTCCACCCCCACTATCTCCCAACCGACCCAAAAACAAAAATCAACCCCATCATCGCTGCCCGGTCTCGCCCCTCCCCCAAGGCCACAAAAGGTGCCTACATCCCCGCCGGGAAGCTTCGTCAAGACGTCCTTCAAAAATAACTCCGATCCAGACTTTCTCACGCACCGGCCTCGGGCGTCGCTGGCTCAGAGCAGCTTCGCCTGGATGCTCGGAGACGACCCTGCAGCGAAGACGAAAACGGCCTTCGTGTCTGCCTCTCTCCGAAAGTCTGGGAACGTTAATTCTAACCACGGAGGCGGAGGTAGTGGAGGAGGCAGTGCAGGAGGGCCAAACGGCGTGGAAGATGGTGTTAAAGTTGATGCTACGTGGACTCCCGATGTGGATGAAGGGTTTGATTTAGAGAGGTTGAGGAGGAAGAGGTAGTTTTCTCTCTTCTTTATTTTCATTTTAGCTAGTATTGTGCAGATACATTTTGTAATAAAGGGTGGCTTTTTTCTTCTTCTTTCCTTCCTTTCTCCTCTACTCTCATTCGTTTTTGGGAGTGAGTATATGGTAGGAAGGGCATTGTTGAGAAACACACAAGCGGCGGCAGGGGGATGGACTATTGGTACTATCTTCACGACAAAGCGATACACACCATTGTATAACCTAGATGATACTTGTTAGTTTTTCTCTTGAGTTCTACCCCCCGTCAAGTTGAGTTAGATACTGCACACCTTCCGATAAATGATACCTTTTTTTTTTTTTGAATCAGTTTTGCATTGTATTGTGTACAACTACCGGGAACAACCAGACATGCAGCGCTAGCTATGGCCAAGAAAAACCCTTGCATCTCTCCCCTCATAGGATCAAAGCCACGCCCCCAAGACCCTATGGTATGGGCCCAACCGCACCTCTCGTCCACAAAAAAGTAGCAAAATACTCCAAGCGAGCAAGCAGGAAGACGCAGAAAACCCTTCGGAAAGCTCCCCTGAATAAACGAAAGGATTACAAAAGAAAGCCCGAACACACGGGAAAAATAGAAACTCTACTGAATGAAAACCTAACAAAGAATAAACACTATCTCCGTAGGGGCGGCCTAAAGTGACTGAACAGTCAGCGACCGACATTACTCCGAGCCCAAAGCGTTGACATCGACTGAGAAGGCAGTACAATACCCCGATAGAGCGTAACCGAGGATGCGACCGTGGAAGCCGCGGGGGGCACAAGGCCAGGTGGTAGGAGGATACCAGCCAAAAGAGGGGAAGTGTAGCTGTAACTGAGCAACGGGACGAGACCGAGCAGAGAAGAGGAGGGGTAGACCCAAGTATCGTAGGAACTATCGGAAACGTGTGCGTGTCTGACTAGGCAGCCTCGAGCAAAACGTAATCGAAGAGAGCAGAGAAATCGACCGTAGCCTGATGAAAAGTTTTCTCTTACTGCGAACCGTGATCCCAGCCATCTGTAACATGGACGCGAGGGTGTTGCCGACCGTGCTAATGCTAAGCGAGAAAGCGAAGCAAAAGCAAAGAGGAGGATGGGACGGACCCGAAGAAACAGGTGCCCAAGTTCGAATATATCATAGGGGGGGGTGCAGCTCACTCACAGTGCGGGTGGTGGATGTTGACGATAATTTCTCGTGGTGTTGAGATTTCAATCGCCGGGTGTGTAGAGGAGATGGTTCGTGTCCAATAAATGATACCATCCACACTTCTATCATACCTTATGTATTAACTAAGCTTCCGGTGCCAGGTTAGCACTACAAACTCAGGCACCATTTGGCAACACGGTGATCAAGCACGCACAAGTTATCACTCGCTTTGTATATGAATAGAACTCGCTTGACATCGCCATCCAGTCTTTGATAAAACAGGTTGTGCCAAAGAGATGTCTAGATAGATGCCCTAGTATGACATCTCTGGGAGCTTTCGTGTGCTTGAGGGTCCTGTTTTATCCCATCAGTTACAGCAGGATTAAAAAGGTATGCCGGCTGGCTGCCCAGCCATTGCACAGTCCTGAAGGTTTAACCTTTGGAACGCTGATATTTATTTCTCTCTATCTCTCCCTGTCTTATACTATAGTTCCTCTCGCACAGAATGTCCCAACGCTTTTTTCGAATCCGGGTTTTAGTTGCTTCAATCCCTACTCATCTTTTGCTTTCAGAGACGAAAATTTCCGGTGATAAATCATATTGCATTGTGTATGATACTGTGTTAGTAGGGTGAGTGCCTGCTATATAAAAAGTGCTAGTTCTTTACGCCAGATTATGTGAAGCGACGAGCCACAAGGCTACCTTGTTGAAAACAATTAGAACTTTGGTGGCATCAGCTGGAAAACTATTTTATGCTCGGTAGGTTAAAAGAGCAGATAAGAGGAAGAAGGGATTGATAATGGGCCATGGAACTTTTGGTGACTACTGACTACCGTACCTGGCATGAGGGTAGTCTAAGCAAGTGAGAAGATCTGGGTGGACTAAGTGCGTTGCGTACATCGTGTATATTGGTGGCTCGGAGGTTTCACATGTAACCAAAGGGAGGGGTGAGTGAGACGCTTGCCTGCCGTGTTTATTTCTCTGCTTATCATGTGTTGATATTGGTGCCAAACAGGGGGGGGCTCAGGTAATATTTGTATGAAGTCTATTATGTACGAGCTTGGCAACAAAAGAAACGAGCCCCCCTCCCATGAATACCGCTACGGTTGACAACCACAACCACCACTCCACAACGCAAGAGAATAGATAAAAATCAAATAAGTAGTAATGAGATAGAAGACATAGATAGGGTTAATATATAAAACTACCAGTGAGTTTGCATCCCATTCCACTCCTGCAATTCCAAAATTCGCTCTGGCATACTATCTAAGAGAGAATTCCACTCAGATGGCAGAAGCCTGTCCCACTCCTCTTGAACTGCCCTTCACATCTGGGCCACAGTCCCAGGAAAGTGATCCCTTGCCATTATCCGCTACTTCATGATCTCCCAAATGTTTTTGATAAGATCAAGGTCTGGTGATTGAATGAGCCATTTATATGTGGGAATACACAACTCTTTTTTAGGCTCCACCAATGCCACTTTGACCACAAGCCCTGGCACTGCATCCTCAATATATTGAATCCTAGGAGAAGCTCTATATAGTTTTTGGGCATGAAAGGCTAGCCCAAAAGGCTTTAAAACCTGTTCCAAGTAATCACTCACCGTAAATTCTCTCTTCCCTGTACCTATAACGAATACTAGCTCTGACTTCCAACTATGACTAATCGTACCCCAGAGATGTACTGAACCTTACCCACTAGAAAAGGTATGCTGAATGCAATCATCATGATAATATTCGCTATTCAATCTTGTCACTTACTGTGACCCCTATATTACACACACGAAAATAGTTCACTAGTGTTATTAGTAGAGGCTACGCCACTGTAATGGAGGAGGGTATGTCCAACCTCAACTCACCGCAGTAAAAGCAACTAGAGGCATCTATGTTGACTACTCGGATACCGGAAGAGGTCACGTTCCATGAAAGTGATTACTGATTGGAAAGATAAAGTGAGAATACTTTATTCCTTATATGGTGCATATGCATATTATACAAGATGTGTTATTATCTGACTATTTGAACTGATCACTTGATAGTTCATGATAAAAAGACTATTGGTATGTTGGCATTGTGACCACATATATGAACTTAGTCTATTAGTACAAAGAGATTGAAGACTATCTACTGGTGGAGTGGGGACACCCTCAGATGAAATAGATGTCAGGAGGTTTCATCAGCAAAAGTTCACATTTGACCCCCATACATCATGAGGGATAGGGGGTATGGGGGGCCAAATTATAAAACTTAAGTTGTTGTATCTCTCGTCCATGCCGCATAACTCCGGAATAAATCCAGGGTTAAAGGGCATTTTTTTTTGCGTCGGTAATTTCGTTGTCATGCAATGTTATATGGACATACTTCGTCCTCTTTGAGCCGTTGCACGGTCCATTCGGACTGGACTCTTCTGCTTTAGTTTATCTGGCATTACCTCTCGCGCCAGGAATTGTTCCATTATGGATTTCTGCCCCACGACTCAATCATGCATCCCGACAGCCCAAACACGCCGTTGTCTGGTCCATTCCAGCTTTGACCATTCCCCTAAAGTTTATCCGGCATTACCTCTCACACCACGCATTGTTCCCTTGTTGACCCAAACATCCGGTTCTGAATTTCCTATTGACAAACTCTTCGCGACTCCGAACATCCGCAATGCACTGTTCCCCGTAGTTCTTCTGCTTTCCTAATTCTCGCTAATTTCTCCCCTTCCTCCTTGCCATTGCCCCATGACCTAATCCAGCCCCAATAATTTCTCCGTGTATACAATATCTAAGCGGACGCTATTCGTCGCTTTCGCGACAATAACCGTGCATTATTTAATGATGCGTAGCCTTGCGCTGGCTTAATCCTTCACTGTTCTCGCCTTCCTGCCTTCTTCATGGCTCTTTGGGACTTTCCTTCGGCCTCAAGCGACTTTCCCCTGATGTCTTTTTCACAAACTGGGTTGAAGTCTAACTCTAAGTGGCATATTCAAAATAATAATAATAATAATAATAATAATAATAAGCTCTTTTATTTGTTTATTTTATTTAAATCTATATTTGTCCCAAATAGGACGTTACGCATCTCCATCCAACTCCTCTTCGGGAGCCTCAACTGCCTTCCCCGCTTCGGGATCTGAATGATCGTCCTCTACCTCGCTTTCCTCATCGCCTGAAATCTGCAAATCCAAATATCCTGCGGCTTCTCTGTCCTCCAGTGGGGCACGAGACTTCTGATCCGGTATCAATCTGCCCTCCCGCAGCATTTTCTTAATACGTTTTTTTGTATCTTCAACGAGTTTATCTCGCACTCCTGGCGGCAGTCTTTGCCAGGTAGCACACTGTCGACGATAGACATCTAAATTTTCTAGTGAGTACGATAGGCTTTACAACGGCGGATTTGAACCTTTAAACAAGTCAATACTAACTTTGTGCTGTCAGAGTGCAAAAATCTGGAGGTTGAACAAATGATCCGGAACTCCAAGCCTTCAGAGAATAATACACACATGCCGTGGTAAGGCATATCAGGACGTTGTTAGTACGATTAAGAAATGATTTATCGGTCCTCCCTCGCATTCTCGAACCCCGGTACCAGTTATGAAACAAGAGTTTTGCTATCTCTGGCGCAGAAAAGCGCCAACCACAGTCCTGTCTGGGTAAGCCTTAGCTCATCTCACGGGGGACGATCGGAGTTTACAAACTTGTTGTTTACTTGGGTGGCATGTAAACCGATCATTTTCGAGCAAATAGGCAACTCACGCCTGTATTTCGGTTGGTGGTTTTTGCGAGAAGTCATACAGGTCCTCAATCATGTTCTTGCTCTCTGAAACTAGATGTGACCTGGCGCTAGACTGCCTCGATTTCAACTAAATGTATCTAATTAGCCGTGATCAGTCTCCAATAGGACGTTCTTTGTCAATTAAAGGACTTACAAAAGTCATTGCCCACCTTTCCATTACCCTGTTTCCCCAACCTAACTTTCTAGCTGCCTTTACCAAATAACCTTCCAGCAGCGTATCGTTTTCGGCAGGCTTTACAAAGGGATTAACAAACCACGTATGATAACGGACTATATTTGCAGCGTTCTCAAAGATGATCCTCGCTCATCCTGCAATGTATTGCTTTTTGCCGATAGTGTAACAGGGTCCCGATATTAGACTCTGGAAAGTCTGGATCAGCTATACTACGTCGTGAATGGGACGGCATAATATCTTCCTCTTCAGACGTATCAGGAATAGGGGTTAGAATTGTGATGAATCGTCTCTGAGATGGCCGGAATGTAATTGTGCTGCCTGCTCTTGTGATGCAAGCCCCTGTGAAGGGCCATTTAGAACCCCCTGTGAAGGGCCATTTAGAACTGGCGTTAGGGTGTCCTCCGTACTCTTTCTTATAAGCATGTCAATTGAAAAAATTATTAGATTTACTTACATATCTTAACCGGCTCCTGACTCTCCGTGGAAGTGGCTGCGGGAGTGGTTCAGCAGGACGTCGTTCATCCCATCGGCCACGTCTAGGAGGAATGTATTCATCGTCAACATCTGTAGTTTGCTCTTCGTCAAAAGGAACTTGTCGTTGTGTTTCTGGTGCTGGCGTTGAAATATCCGCGAAGGCTACTGGAGGTCTCGACAATTATGCCTGGGCTCGGGGGCTAGTCCTACTACTCTGGTCAAGAATGGGATATTTAAGTCTTGGGAGAGCTCACATTGGCCTCCAGGAGGCGTGACTGACCTCTGCTTGTATTTCCATTCATGATTGCGGGTTTATATGAAAGAACTAGAGGAGAAAAAGGAATTAGATGTAGAGATAAAAGGCCCGACAGGAATCGAACTCACGACGTCGGATTGGGAATGAACAGCGTCATATTACGGACGGACAAGCTTTATGTTATTGTTACTACACGGACTCCTAGGTATGACCCAAGGTCCATGAGAATCATTGGCATGGGCTCGGACTATCCTACAGCTATTTGGCCTCCGAATGTCTGAAAGGCTACATGCAAGGATGGCTCTGAGCCTAATAGAGACTGTCTATTCGGGATTGCCGGGACAGGATTTCATATGCGGGGCTTGAATGAACATAACTTATCATTTCAAAAGATCGGATTATATATGATAGGATAGGATAAAGGATAAAAGGGACGTTTAGCGTCCCAGAAAAGCTTTCTATTGCACTCAACTAATTCTAAAACTAAAAAGACTACTAAAAACATTAAAATCTAAGAGTACCGGGTAAAATATAGGAAAGCCAGATGACAGCGCAAACAGGATTAAGACAATGATTAATAGATAGAAGCGAAGCAGAAGCAAAGAAGCAAAGCCCGTAAAACCAAAGAACAATTACCCAACGACTCAAAGAAGACGCAGCCCGGCACAAAATGAGACCCAGAAAACCCAACAAATGGATAGAAACGAGAGCAAAACGAAGCAAGAAAAAGCCCGTGAAACGAAAGAGAGCCCACCCGAAAGACCCAAGAAGACACTACCCGGCACAAACAAGCCCCAACCCCCCCCCCGGCGCCAAACCCATGGATAGAAATGAAAGCAAAACCTAAGAAAGCCAGTGAAACAAAAGAAAAAACCACCCAAAAGCCCAAAGAAGACGCTGCCCGGCGCAAACAAACCTAGGCATTGCCCCATTCCCCATTGCCCCCATCACCCCCATCACTCCCCACCGTTATCATCAGCGCCTTCCTCAATAGCATCATGTACTGACACCTCACACCTGGGAGGTGGAATTCCCGGGGAAGAGCCACTATTGGGACATCTTGTCCTGCATATCGGCTCATATACGCCGGCCCCTGTCTCACTCGAGCGCGCGAAATGAGTTCCCGGGAGTGGGTCTGGAACCTAACAACCCTATCATTGCTCAGAATTCTCCTCTGCCAGCCGCTGTGGGACCTAGGAAAGGCCCTTCTGCGCCTTGCATGGCGCTCCATATCGTCCTCCTCATCAGAGTCAGATTCTGGCTCAGTGTAGAACTCGGCGATGTCAATTGGCCGGGGAAGAGATAGTTCCGGCTGTGCCCACAAGAGGTGTATTGGGACGAACAGGGTCACCACCATCAGGAGGGGCAACAGCTGCTCGGTGGAGGAAGCAGGTGACAGTAAGGGTGGAGCACTGGGAGAGACGAAGCCAGGCATTGACCTGATCGTCGTCGATCAATTCGATCTGGTCGGCGCCATCGGGAGTGACATTCAGGCCTTGAATGTCGCGGAGAATTCCAATGAACTACCGGGGGTGCTCGCCCTCTACGTACCGACAGGCAGCTTCGCCGAGCTCCTGTAAAGTGTAGTGCCTGAGAACCGCCAGCCAACTCTTGTTTGGCATAGCTTATTACCACGGTTTATCCATGGGAGCTGGCGAGCCTGCCCAGGCTCGGCATCCGTGGTCGAAATAATATTATTCGTACTGGTTTCTCCTCGTGAACGGTCAGTTGGGGACGAGCAACAGCCCTTTCGTCTCTCGATCGGATCCAGATGCACCGCCAGCGCCCCATCTCCCCCTCTTCCTCGCATCGGAATTAAGTCTGGCATTCCTACGAGACTCAGCTGCCTTCTTCAGGACGTCCATGATGAGAGCATCCAGAGCAACGTGGAAGGCCCGATGTTGGCCGTTCGGGGGGAGTTGAATTTGGCTCGGAAGCCTCTGAGAGCAATGTGTGCGACGGTCTCCATCCTAACTTCGTTCCACAAAGTGTCACCGGCCTGCGTGCGAGAGGTGATATTCCTCTCGTTGCACTTCTGGAGAATGTATGTGCGAACGCGCGGTATCTCCTCCCTTCCACGGTTCGTCCCTCACCAGTGAGGTTGAGCTCAGTCCGGAAGATGGCAGTGGTGACACGACCACGACCAGAATCGAGGCATGCTATTAACCAATTAGATCCTCTGTAAAAAGACTAAATGGGACACGCAGAAGACTAACCTGAATTAGGCGAGGATGTTCTTGGCGTGCAGAAGAAGACGGGAAATCCCAAAGAAATCTAGCAAATAGCGATCAGTAATCATTCCATCTTGGGAAAGGTGCAAATGAGACAAAGAGAAGACTAACTCTAGGGGGGGATAGCAAGCGAAAACGGGGAGCCGCTAGTGTATCTAGAGAATAGTGGTTAGCTATCGTTTCACATCAAGGCTTTAGAAGAGCTCGTATGAGCCGTGCACAAGTTCATTCAAGAACTTACGCAGCCCTTCATTGTGCCCCAGAAGGAAGTGAGAAAGACCAGGCCTCAGGTTAGTATCTCTAGGAGACCGAGGAAGGAAGGAAATGGAGGAATTGTGGCACAAACTTACTTTAGGAGGTAGAAGCGATCGAAAAGCTTCTCTTCAATTAACAGTAAGTTACCGGTATTCTATGGATATCAATCAGTATAGCCTACGAAAGGACTGAGAACGGCTCATTTCGGACGTTAGAAATGGCGGACGAGACTTACCGGTATAGTTGGTGTGAAATGTGAGTGAGACTGTATGATCGCGGAAAACAGTTCTCGTTTATATATAATGTATCGTTGTGAAGGGAAAAGTTGCTTTTCGAGTACTAAGAAGAACGATTAGGAGCTGTAGATTGATTATAAGGTAGTGAAGGAGTGGAGAAGGAAAATCGCGGGGTAGCGAGTGGTTTATATCAGGAAGAGCGTACTATTCAAGCTGTTTGTTGTAGTATCAAGAATTCTAACAACTCAGACCAGTTTGAAAGAGACTGTTAAATGTCCCAACTTGAACGTAGAACGTCCTTCTGTGCCTGTACAAAAAAGTACAGATGTACAGTTGCCGTGAGGCAAACATGTAACAAGGTAAGCTTTTACACTTGAAAAGGTGGGTTGAACAAACATGAACAAGCTTTTCAAGAGTGCTTTAATGTACAACTATGTAATAGGCAGGCTTGTGACTACCCCTGCTTTCTTGATGTGGGTTGGATAAGGAATATTAGGGTATGGTAGCATCAGAAAAAAAAATTCTCCCTTATGTATTACCTACATATCTCCCTGTATCTGCTAGTAATACCACCTCCCCTGGTCCCTCCTGTCCCTCATGCATGTACCGCCTTTCCTAAAGACCCAACTGGCCTTCTGAAAGCCCCATATATGCCTTCAGCGCCATTTATCATCCTCTTTTGCAGGTGGCCCCTAGCTTGCTCCACTAGCGAGGAGGTCTCGCTTAACTGCCACCTGTTTTTTTTTTCATTTCCATGCAGGCCATTTTGGCTGTTGTGCGTCCGCTTTGTACCTGTGCGCGTCCGGAACAACCTTGCCTGTCTCCGAGGCCCATCACGCCCTTAGCGCTCTCCCTTCACCTTGATTTCTCCGTTATGGATTTCGTCCCCCTGGGGACGTTCTTCACGTCATAACATGCACTCTCTACCCCTGGTGCGCGTCCGGAACAACCTCGTCTCTCTCAGTGTCCCATATCACACTTTGCTCTCTCTCTCTTCCCCTTGATTTCTCCGTTATGGCTTTCGTCCCCTCTGGGACGTTCTTCCGGTCATAACATCTACTCTCTACCCCTGTACCGGCCCCACACACCCTTCTGGTTCCAAACTAGGCGTGCCAAATCTGTTTTATTTCACTAAAGCCCGTATCTTTTGTGCCTTCATTTGTCCTTCTCCTGACATTCATGATTCGCTTTGCCTTTCTGTACCACTCCTATTTGTCGCCTCGGTTAGTTTACCATCGATATCCTTAGGTGTCTCAAAATGCACTGCTAGGCGTCCCCTTCATACCATTTTTTGTTTCTTTCTTTCTACTGTAAAGTTTTCAATAAATTCTATGAAATGTTGCTAAATCAATCCTACTATTTACATACCAGCGGGTGTTATCCGTACCAGTAGTCTCGGGTACTCAATGCGCCATGCACATGATCTGTTTGATACTAACGACTATCTTGGTTGTTCCGTTTGGGCCTTTCGCAGTCCCCAAAGTAACGGTAATAAGTCCCGTTATATCGCTGAGCTTCCCTGAGTTCTCAACATATATTCTATCTACTAATACCAGTCTATCTACTAAACCCGTTCTTGGGTCTTGAACTTTCATTATCGAAATCAAGCGGGCCGGATAACAGCCTTTTACTGCTCCATAAATACTTCTATTTCCCGAATCCACCCATACCCAATCATTCCTGCACTGCTCTGTTGACCTCCAACGCTGGGTTCCGGTACACCGAAGAAGGTGCCAAGTTACCTCCCTCTCGTCCTGAACGTTCTCTACCAGGACACGTAAAAGCTGACATATCTCAACAGGCAACTGTTTAACCGAATCCACATCAAAATGTTGGCTCACAGACGACTTCCGTCGATAATAATCGATTAAAAGCTCCGGAAAACTTCTCAAACTCTAGTAGAGCTGGGAAATGGTTTCCACGGTTGGTGTGAAACCCATTGGTTGTTTAGTTACTAAACCGACTTGCCGTTTGTGCTGTTTGTCGCATACTTCGTCACGAATCGGATGGGATAGATCCGCTTGGATATTCATTTCATGAATTTTGAAGCTGTCAAGTCTAGAATATGATCATAGTATTTGTTGGCTTGCATCGTTTTTATTTGACCGCTGATAGCCCTCTTTGATCATTGTTTTGTGACTTGTTTCACCCGACTCGGTAGAATACATTTGAATGTTCCCAAAGGGCCGTATATGGTCCCCGAAGTGACTCAACAGATGTATCTTAACAAAGTTAAAGTCTACATCCTCATCATATATATCTGCAATAATTCTATCTAAATCGGGACATGGCTCGTCCGCAATGCGACGTTTTTTGGCAAATGTAGCCCCCAAAAGGCGGTGTTGATTAAGTACTTCACTATGCTCACCTCGAATTCTGGCTGTAACCTCTCTCACTTTTCCTGGCAGTGGACTTATCCTATCAGTACTCCTTAAAAATGACTTTGTGATCATGAAAGGCCTTAAGGAACTGTTCGAGGTATTGAATCGTCTCATCGGTATGGCTTGTATATTGTGACATTGGAGTAAAGTCGACAATCTACCGGACACAGGTTAGAGTATTGGTGAATATAGGACGTTCTGCAGCACTCGGACGACATAGGGAGGGTGCAAAACATGGTAGTATTACTCTAACCAGATTCTTCATCTCTTTTCCGGTCCACTGAGAGATCCGACTGTACTCTTTGTTCAGTGCGGAATAGCTAGGATAAACATCTAAAACTCTTCCAGATAGCATCGAATGCTTGTAGCCGTTTGTATTTCTTTAGAAATCCCATAACCCATTTCATAAGGTGTGTTCGAATATTCCCAGGTACACGACAT